>CM038228.1:7143161-7489386 GCA_021442155.1 Cymbidium sinense | reverse complement strand
AATTCTATATAGTGATTTGAATACATCATTCACTACTTTGCTCTGTGGGCCTTAGATACACCATAATAAGATGATTTCATCCTCCCTTCATAAGTGCATCAAGTTTCAAAGAGATGGAATCAAATACTATGTCAAAAGAAATGAAAAGCCATTTTTAATTAAAGAGGTCGAGATATATAAAGATGCAATGCACTGTCTTCCTCAAAATCAAAATATCTATTTTCACAAACTTGGTCAAAATTCAAATGCAAAAGAAAAATAAAAAGAAGAAAAAGAAAAAGAAAAAGAAAAGAAAAAAGGAAAGTACAAGTAAGCGACAAAGGGACACCAAGGAAGAAGTAGAGCCACATGTTACATTCACCCACATTTCGTTCCACCATACAGACATATGGGTAGGATGACTCGACCTCCACCAAGCTGAGGCAGAGGTGGATACAGAGGTAAATCTAGAGGTAGAAGACCCCCTAGTTGGCCAATAGGTTACGTTCGTTCAGAGTACTCTAGCTATTCACATAGACTTGGCATCTAACTCAAAGGACAAGTCTCATGTGATTAGCACATCAGCCAAACCCTCTCAGCAAGTTTCATTGGAGGTGACACTAGAGTCAGACAGTGATAAAGACCAGGCCTCTAAGCAAAGCATGAATGTATTTGAATTAGGTTTATGTAAAACTATTAGGCAGCAGTTGGGAACTTTAGCTCTAACCTCACTTTCTTCTCAAAATATTTAAGGTTTAATAGTTAAAGAGGCCCCTAGGTCTTCTATGAATGTCAAGCCAAAGAGATTCCTATTGGGATCATTATCCTCATGTCCAGAAGTTGATGTAGAACTTGAGGAAAATTCAAATAAAGATTTAATAAAATTACCTTTTGATTGGTACTCGCCTTGTGTTCATAATCTTACAAAGAAATGTTTTATTCCTTATACGTGGTCCAGGCACAGGTTAGAGTATTTTTAGAAGTTGTGGAACAACAAAGACAGGGATGCACAATCTAGACCAGGACTAGGATTCGGTATAGTGGTTCCAATTGACGATGATGGTTACTCCTTAGTTGTCACCAATCATCTGGAGTCTGATAGGATCTTCTGAAACCACACTAACTCTTATGAGCAAGTGTGTTTAAAAACTTTAGATGATCCAAATGATCTTCAAATCAAAGATGCACCTCTAAAATTTGAAGAAATAATCCATTCAACTATCGAGAAACTCAAAGAAATCAACCTTGGGACAAAAGATCCATGCCCGACATACATCAGTTCCTTATTGAATGAAGAAAAAACCAATGACTTAGTTAGGCTATTGATTGAGTTTAAGGACTACTTTGCATGGAGCTATGAAGAGATGCCTGGATTACCACCAAATGTAGCAGTCCACAAACTAGCAATAAGCATTAACGCTAACCCTATCAAACAAGCTCCTTAGCATGCGATTAGAAATTGAACAAGCGGTCATTTTGAAGTCAAGAAATTGATCGATGTTGGTTTTATCGAGAAGAAAAATACCTTACAGTTGCTTGATGTCATGCAGTTAAGGAAAAGAATGGCCAAATTCACATATGCGTCGAATTCAGGGACTTAAATAAGGCATGTCCTAAGGATGAATTTCCACTTTCTATACCAAAATTAATGGTGGACATCACCTCATCTCTTGTAGTATTCTCCTTCATGGATGGGTTATTTGGCTACAAACAATTCAAGATGGCCCTCGAGGATAAAATAAACACTACTTTTCAAACCCCGATCGAAATCTATTGTTATAAGGTCATGTCTTTCGGCCTTAAAAATGCCAGTGCTACATACTAGTGGGCCATGACTCAGATATTCAACGAACTGATTCATCATCAAGTTGAGTGCTATGTTGATGATCTAGTAGTCAAAAGCAAAGAAAAGGAAAAGCATCTTGTTGACTTGAGAGTAGTTTTCGAATGGTTAAGATAATTCAACCTCAAAATGAACCCCCTGAAGTGTGCATTCAGAGTAGCTTCAGGGAAGTTCCTTAAGTTTATAATCCGACATTGGGGAATAGAGATAGATACAAAAAAGATCAAAGCTATCTTAGAATTGAAACCCCCTAAAAATTTAACACAACTCAAATCATTCCAAAGGCGTTGGTGTATCTAAGATGCTTTATCTCCAATCTATTGGAGAGATGTAAGCCATTTTCAGCACTTATCAAAAGGATGTCAAGTTCAAGTTGGATGACAGGTGCTTTTGAAAATATCAAGCAATATTTGGTGAAGCAGCCAATTCTAGTAGCCACTATCTCGGGCAAGCCGCTTATCTTCTACACTACTGCATTGGATGACTCCCTTGGCGCTTTGTTGGCCCAAACAAACAACAAAAGGAAGGAGAATGCTCTCTACTATCTCAGTCATCATCTGATTCCTGTGAAGCAAACTACCCATCGATTGAAAGAAGCTTTAATATTTGCATCCCAAAAGTTACGGCACTATATGCTTTCTCATATGGTAGACTTGATTTCAAGAATCAATCCACTGCAGTATCTCATGACATGGCCAACATTATTCGAATGGTTGGAACATTGGTCTATGATTCCCTCATAGTTTGATATTACATTTGTATCCCTCTGTGTGGTGAAAGGACAGGCACTAGCATATTTCTTTACATCACACCCACTTCCTGTTGATTCCCCGCTCAGTGACGATCTCCCTAATGAACAAATCATGAACTTAGGGGAGGTTGACATTCGCTGCTGGGAGATGTATTTTGATGGTGTGGTTTCCTTTTAAAAAGGAGAAGAACCACAATCTACTTTTTTAAGAAAGGCAGGGATAGGAATAGTTCTCTTAACTCCAAACTGCAATGTGATGAGATTCTCATACTATCTCTCCAATCCATGCACCAACAAAGAAGCTGAGTATGAGGCTTTCATTCGTGCAGGTTAGCTATTACAATGTGTGTTAAAAGAATCAACATCTACGGGTACTCTTAGCTGGTCATCAACTAGATTGATGGGTCCTACAAAGTTCTAAAACCTAAGCTTTTTCATTACCACGAGAACACCATGAAGTTTTTGGCCCAAATCCCTAAGGTCACCATCGATAAGGTCCGTTAAGGAGAGAATGCTGTAGCAGATGCTTTGGCCAAACTTACCAAAGAGTTGGCATGTTCGGAAGATGAGTCTATTCCAATAATGGTCCAAAATAGATAAGTCTTATCCCTTATTGACGCTGAACTCATCGAGAGACTTTCTCTTGAAGGGGAGGTTGTCGTTGCCAATAAATATGATTAGCTAGATTGGAAGCAACCATTCATAGATTACTTCAGCATAGGAAAACTACCTCAAGAGAAATCGTAAAGGTGGCGAGAGCTCTCTCCTATGCTCGTGGATGGCACCTCTATGGTCTTTTGATCAAATGTGGTTACATTGTTTAAACAAACTTGAAGCCCATAAGATCATGACGGAGGTACATTCAGGTCTATGCGGAGCACATCAATCCAGTCTAAAGATGAAAGCAAATATTAAGAGACTAGGATACTACTGGCCTGTGATGATTATAGACTACATGAATATAGCTAGGAGATGCCATCAATGTCGGTACAGTGTGGTCCTACATCAACCACCCAACATTCTACACCCTACATTGGCCTCATGGCTATTTGAGTGCTGGGGTACCGACATAGTGGGTTTTATCGATCCTCCTTCTTTCAAGGGTCATCAGTTCATCTTAGCTGCCACCGACTACTTTTCCAAGTGGATAGAGGCAATCCCACTTAGAGAGGTCACAGCTCAGCATGTGCTCCAATTTTTCAGGAACCATATCATATATTGGTTAGGGGTGCCTCGATGAATTCTATCTGATAATGGTACTGCAATGAAGAGCACTATGATCAACAGCTTTACCCGGAGATACAACATAGATTGGAGATATTCTACAATCTATTATCCTAGGGCAAATGGCTTAGCAGAAGCATTCAACAAAACTCTCATCCATATACTAAAGAAGACTCTTGATGACAACAAGTGATAGTGCCATGGTAGTTGAAGCCATGTGAGCATACCACACCACATAGAACTCCAACTCAATCTATCCCATTCTCTCTTATGGTGTATGGATCCAGGTTATACCAGAAGTTCAACTCCCATCACTAAGGATAGAAATGGGTAGTAAAATCACTACAGAGAAGAATGCCAAGTTGCTGTTAGGAGAGCTCGAAGGTTTGGAGGCATGCCAGAACCTCGAGTTATACAAAGCCAAGATGATTCAAGCTCACAACAAGCTGGTCTGCCCTAGAACTTTTCAAGTATGAGAGCTTGTTTCAGTTTTAAGGATACCAATTGTTACCCTTGAAGGGAGGCCTTTTATCATAGAAGGCCTACCAAGGAGGATCTTATCTTATGATTGTAAGGGGAACACGGCTTCCAATTAATGAGCTCTATTTGAAAAAAATACTACCCATAAAATCATGTTTGAAAAATAATTATCATCAAAAATTTCATTTCAATTCATCAAAATATTCTCCTCATTCGAAACATTATTTGCTTATTTACATCATGGCGTGTTTAGGGTAGGAGAACCCGGCATCATATCCTTCTTTCACAATACGAACACAAATTAAACATGATTCCCCAATGTTACTAGAATTGGTGTGAGAGAACCCAAGAGGCATCCTATTTTGATTAGCACAACCAAGTTACATGTCAAAGAACCCAAGCAGCATCCTTTCTTGGTGGAATCACAACTGCAATTCGTGACACCATTTCATCAACTTTTAAGCATATTTTAGGATAGGTGTGAGAGAGCCCAAGCAACATCCTATCCTCCTTTAACTCAAACAAAAACATAAACATAAAAACAAACATATATCCTTTATCTTGGGCTATTTTGATGTAGGAGTAATCCTTTTGTGGCACTCACTCATTAGCTGCTCTAGGTCAGGCTAACATACTACCTTGCTAGTGTGTCACCCCAATGGTCATTTGTCTGGAGAATGTGAGTCCCCACACTTTCTTCCTGACCTGACCATTACAAATTGGCGATCACCTTATTAGTTTGGTAGACCTCACTGCGCAGCCAGTAAGCTACCTCATGTTTACTCCGTCCTAGAGGATGTAAGCTACATGCTTTATTCTTGAACTGGCCATCATGCATTGACTAGGTCGAATATATTTGAAGTTTAGGATAAGTCTCGCAGTGGCTCCTTTCCTCTTAACTACTCTTAAGTTGATATAAGTTCCCCAGTGGCATTCACTTAGTAGTATCGTCGGATATATCAAGAAGAAATATCCATTAGTTTCTTGTAGAAGGTTGTGAGTCCCCGATGCTTTCTTCCTAGGCTAATTGTTTCAAACTGATTGGCACTTTGGGTTGGTTGATGTTTGTTATGCTGAAAGGGACTCACCCGGTGGATACAACACCCTTTGGTAGATGTGAGTCTCCACACTTTCTCCTTGAGTTAGCCACCGAAGACCTATAGATACTATCTTCTTTAGGGTTTTGGATAAAGCCCAAAGTGTCCCCTTCCCCTGTGGGAATCTACCTGGATTACATTCTTTGCAACCCCATCTAGACACTACTCGAATTACTCTTAGATTGGACAATCCCTCTTTCCTAGTAGCCACCCCTGTTGTTGGAGAATTTGTTCAACGGATGCTCAGATTCTCTCTTGGTTTAGTAAATCTAAGATAGGTCTAGGCTGATATAAGCTCCTTCTCAGTATGATCCCTCACAAATCAACAAAGTCCATGATAAACAAAGAAACAAAATAAACAAACAAATCTATTCAGTTGTGGATTAGGAATTCAAGCCCTTTCCCAAGCAGGCATCCTATCTTTAGGGCAATGTTAGCAGAACTCCCTATAGGAATTGTTTGACTACACGTAAGTTGAGAGAAGTCCCCAGGTCGACACTCTCTCTGTAGTCACCCTTAGGTCGGGTTCAATCTTTTTTTTCCACAAATAGGTTACTCTGACGATCATTTTTCTTTGGAAGATGTAATTATACTATGCATTCTTTCTAGCATGCATGGCGATGGGCTAGGTTGGGTTGACATATTACCTTACTAATGTTTCATCCCAGTGATCTTTCATTTAGGAAAGATGTGAGTCCTCAGGCTTTCTTCCCTGAATTAACCACTGCAAATTGAAAGGCAGCCCCTTTGTTAGATAGTACAACTATGTGGTTGGTAGACTACCCCTTTGGAATGGTAAATCTGAAGTAGACCAAGGCCTATATGGCCCCTACTCAGTGCAGTTCATCGCAAACCAATAGGGTCCATCTCAAAATTAAAAATACAAAATCTAAAACAAAGTCAACCAACTAATTTCCCCCAGTGGAGCCAAATTAAATAATCAAATCAATCAACCTTCCCCCAATGAAGCCAAATTAAAGAATCAAATCAATCAGCTTCTCCTTAGTGAGATACAAATCCTTACAAATTCCTTAGTGGAATCAACTCAATCCAACCCGAACATATTCCCTTAGTGGAAGGTTCACATCTTTATCTCTGGTGGATTCCAAATTTTAATCCCGCAGTGGATGACTTGAACCTGCTTCCCAAGTGGAAGGTTCACATACTTCATCCCTAGTGGATTCCTCCTTCACTCTCTTATGTCTTTGACATAAGTAGAGTCACATTGCACTATAATCTTGACTTGTTCTACACCTCAAGTTTAGGAGTAGATCATTTATGTTAGTGCTTGTGTTTGTTTGACATTTTTGTTCATCTCGGTCCACACGCTGGTGTGTCTTTTCAATCACACCACACCTATTAGGCACCCTTTGTTGACCTCACTTTTAGAGTGAGCCTTCAACTTCTCCATCTTAGACATAGGACTCCTCTAGACACAGAGAGTTCCTTAGTCTTAAGACACTTCTAATGATTAGGTGAACACTTACCCTAACCCTAGAGACTTAGGAGAGTCAGCCATAGGAATAGGTTATACCTTAGGTGTATTAGGAAGACTTACTTACCCTATAGCTTGAACCAAATCCTTGCTTCCTTCTTTCAAGTCAAACTTCAAACTCAAATAAAATCTTAAATCAATTTTAACTCAATTGATTTTCTCAAATCATAAATCAATTGAAAGATTCAAATCATGAATCAAATCTTAAATGATTAAAACCCATGATCAATTCCAATTCCAAAATATTTCCTAAGCCCTTTGATTTCATCTTATGGACTTAGCCCAAATCTAATTCAAATCACTCCAAACTCAAAGATTTCTCATAACCCATTTATATTCTCATTAATAAACACAAATATAAATGAAATATAAATTGAAATCAAAAGCCAAATTCATTGCGAGGATCCAAATCCAACAAATCCAACTTATACTTCCTTTCAGTCAGCAATCCTATCAACCAAATTCAAATCACTCCAGAACTCAAAATATTTTCTCATAACCCATTTATATTCTCATTTATATTCACAAATATAAATGAAATATAAATTCAAATAACCAAAACTAAATTCAAAACTCAAATCCAACTTATGCTCTTTCAAGTCATATCCTTGAACTTAGCCAAATCACTCTCAAATAAATCTAAACCCTTGGATTTTCTCTTCAAACAATCATTCCTTCAATCACATGCATAAATATAAAACATAAACTTCAATCATCAAACCAAAATCAAACTAACCCAAGTCAAACCCTTGTTCATCCTTTGAACTTGAAATTGTCAAATGAATAAAAACCCATTTGACTCCAAATCACTTACAATTGGATTTATATTTCCATCATAAGTCCATATGTAAGTTCAACCAAATTTGAATCAAGCCTTAATCAAGTCAATTGACCCACTTAGGTTAACTTGACCCAAAGTGACCTAAAGCACCTTTTTTAGGCAAATTCTAATCAAACCCAAATTGGATTGAACATCATCCTAGGATGATCAATCACTCAAATTGGGTTAAACCAAGTCAAACCTAGCCTTTGACCAAATCAACACTTAACCCAAATGAAACCTAAACTAGCCAAAAGCCACTATAAGCCAAATTGATTGAAACCATTGATCTAAACCAATTCATAATCAATGATTGAACATGATCAAGCCATCCATTGAGCCAAACCAAGCCTAATTGGCCATTTGACCTAAGTTGACCCAAGTTGACCTAAAAAGTCAGAATGGGTCAAATCTTGATCTAAGCTAAATTGATTGCAATCAATGGGTCAAATTCATTCTAAATCACTTGTTGAACTTGACCAAAGCTTCAATTGGCCAACTAGACCCAACCTAGCCCAATTGACCATGAACCCAACTTGACCTAAAAAGTCAAATCAACTTGCAATCAATCCAAAACAAAATTGATTGTAACCAAAACTTACAATAAATTTCAAATGATCAACCAACCCATGACCTAACCCAATTGGGTCAAATGGATCAAATTGGTCAACTTGACCCATTTGACCTAAATGAACCTAAATGAATCAAAACCAAATCTAAACCAAATTGTACCAAACCAAGACACCCATAGGCTCTCAATGATCATTTGAACTTGACCTAACCCATGGTTTCACCCAATTTGATCAGTTGGTCAACCTAACCTAAAATGACCCAATTTGACCTAAATAGGTCAAATTGAACCAATTCAGACCAAATGAACTCCAAATCACTTGAAATTTGGCCCAACCCATTTTTGAATCATTTCAAATCTACCCAAATCAAAATTAAGGCTAAATGACCATTTTATCCCTTGGTCAAAGGGTATCTTATGGCCAAATTCACTTGGAAATTGGCCAATTCTTCCTCATGGCCACTTGGCATCTTCCAAGTGGTCCACTTGGACACCAAGGGAGGTGGTGAACATGACCCAATGGATTTGGGTCAGCCATGACCCAACCCAAGGCCAAACCAACCCCTTCAATGGGAATTAAGCATTTGGATCACACCATGCACTAACCTAGAACAAGTGCACTCCCTCTCCTCCACTCCTTTGCATAAAAAGAATCACATGGAGTTTCTAACAACCCAAATTGATCAATCAATTCAAGCAATTGAGCTAAAATAGAAAAGCTAGTCTCGACCGTCTGATCCAATGAGGGGGAGATATACTCCCCCTCATTCTCAGTCAAACCATACACACTGAATTTGATTGAGCCCTAAGAACAAATACCAAGCTTCTCCAAGCCTTGGCAAGCATTCCCGAGCTCCCCCCATTTTCTCCTTCTTGGTTTTCTTCAAATCCAAATAGGGAGATCCAAATCAACTCCAACTCACTCAATTCTCCATCAAATCCAATTTACTCTTCCAAGCAGAATCAAGGGACCTAATCGAGCTCAACCAAGGTGTTTCTTAAGTCACCAAGCCACATGAAGGGGGACTTTGATCAAAGTCGATTGCCACTGAAGGGGTGCTTGATCAACTGATCCATCAACTTGAAATCAAGGCTTGATACTTTCAACAGGGCTTGTTCTATACTAAACGAAGCTACCTCCTCTATTGGAAGTGCCAATGATAGCCTCCGGTGAGGTATTATTTAAAATCGATCCTATGATAAAAAAGCTTGGTCCTTTATGAAGGAAATTATCCCATTAGATCTTAGCCATTGGATCTCTTGCTTGTGCTCCTCCGAAGGTGTGGGGTGAGTTTGAACTCCATTTGAGCTCAGGTGAGCTCAAATCGAGCGATGATCGATGGACGACATCTATCTCTTATAGCTCAAGAGGAGATAGATCACACACCGTCCATTTCATGTGATTGGAATGGATGGCTATGATTATATCACGTGTTAGCCCCTTTTAATTTAAGCCTAAACTGTGAGATTAATTGTGGCTGTCTGATCTTAGATCAGATGGCCCATGGAGAAAGCATGTCTATCGCCAACTAACGTGACAGCGGATGTGACAACTTAAATACTCTATCCCATCGCGCCATGTGGAAAGCGCGCCGCATCAGCCGCCATGTGGCTCAATAGGATTAGGGGATTTAATGAGCTTAATTAATCTGATTTTAATCATGAAAGTTCCAAAATTTATAACTATGGTAAAATTTTTATGATGAGAGAATTTCTAAAGAATAGAAATATACTTCCATCTTTGCTCTATAGGATAAAATGAAGATCAAAATATACTTCTTTTCTTTTTATATATTTTTGACATCACGTAGATCCACATATGTTCTTATTGAGGGTGATCGGGTACAACATTGAGGAGAGATGTACTATCCCTAAAGATAGAAATCACCGCCCTACAATGGACCTAATCACCTCAACAAGGAATCCTAAGGACAATGGGTCTGCATGTGTACCAAAGATTCTTCCCCTACTTTACATGGAAAAGTAAAGTAGGATTTATTTTAAATCGGGTTTGTTAAGTTCCCTATAGGGGCAAGCACCCATAGTTAATTACATCCCTAAGGAATGAGATCCCTTAGGAATATTCTTGATTAAGGTAAATGATCATTGTCCAAAGATTAGTACATTTTTGAAGATCAAATGGGATTGATCAAAGAGAGAGTTATTATCAAAGCCAAATGAAGATAAATAGGAGATGCTCATGATGCTAGGAAACCTAGCGAGCATCTCAAACTATCCTATGATTGGGCTTTAAATTTTAATTTAATTTGTTTGTGCTGAATTTTTCATTAGAAATTTAGGGCTTATGATTCCACAACACAAGATTATGGAAATGCTTAAGAGGTGAGGATTTATGTTTATGGCCCATGGAAGGGAGAAGCAACCTCAGAACCTAAATCTATGGAGCTTTGGTGAGGGCCGAAAGCATGACCTAAATCTAAGACAAAAATGGATATTTAGTTTGCCTCTACAAGAGATGACAAACCACCCGACTGCTTGGACTTACAATCGCCTGAGGGTGGCCACCAACTAACTCCTCTTATGATTTTAAATTCATGTAGGCAAGTCATATGCTTTATGTAAGTTAGCTAGGCTATTATTTATTTAAAAAGAGACTAAGTCCTTAAACTCACTCTCTAAATAGACTAGATCATGTAAGGGTATGCTTCAAATGACCTAAATCTAATGCAAATCATATTACATTTTATTTTCATTTTTGGGCAATCATTTGACTCAAGCTTATAGGATTCATATGCCCAATGCATGAGAAGTAAGATTATTGGCCAAAATCAGGGATAAGGGAGGAGGTGTATTTTCATCATGGCTCTTAAAGGTCAAGCCAAGTTTTTCTAGCAAAAGTGGAAGCCCTCCAATCAAGAGTGAAAATAATATGTATTTGTGCATGATGTTATAAAGAAGTACTCATCCAGCTAAAGGGTTGTTAATTCTTTTATCTTGATTTTAGCCTAAGATTTAGGTGAGGTTATGAGTTTTTTATTTTTAATTTTGAATTGTTAAATTTGGTAGAAGATTTATTTTTCCCTAAGAGCTTAATCCATAGCCATACATCAAGCAAGGAAGAAACTAAAAAGGATGCCATCTTAATGCACAAGCTAAATAAATCATTAATCAATTTATAAAGCTAACGTAAAAGAATAAGACATCATTTGTGGTCGGGCACCACTGCACAAACCTGAAAAATAAATTAGGTAGTCGAGCTCTACCCTTATATAACTCGGATTACAAATGAATTATGTACAATTAAGCAAGGAATTCATTGTTATAGGGTGGGGGGGGGTCTTCAAGCTTCATTTCTTCATTCTTCTTTTCTTCTTTCTTCTTTGGTTCCTTATTTTGGATGGTTGGAAGGTGGTTGCTCCAAAAGCTTCACATGGTATATAAGATGTAATCTTATGACCAATGCTCATCCTAATCCCCATAATAATCATTCCAAAATCCTAATTTTAAAAATACATGAAAAGGAAGAGTAAATCTAATCCGCAAAATAGAGATTAGCTAAACAAACCACACAAATCCCAAGCATGTATATTGGACTTATAACCCCACACATGGGTGACTAAGTCCGCCTAGCCTATTGATGCTTAGGGGTATAAGCACCTGCACAGTACAAGTATTTATATTTTTATTTATTACAGCACCCCTTAAGCACAATCCCCTATAAAAAATAATGATTAGACTAAGTCATCCTATCATTCATTCTATGCACATTCACCCTAACATTCAAACTAAAATATATATCACAAAACAAAAGTAAACATCAAACCATGCATCCCCTAACCTAAAGCTAGAAGTGATGACCTAGTCTAAAGTGTGTGCTTTTAAGGTTTGTGTAGTATACTTAGTTATGGCTTTAACTTAGAATTTTGTAAGTGTGAAGAATGTTCAACTTAGAGGAGGGTTTTATTTAAGTGGTTTAATTATTTTGGGTTGATTTTCTTTTATGTTTTGATTGGGTTCAAGTGAATTCTACAAATAATTACTAAATTATAAAGAGAAGGAAAGAGAAGAGAACTTCTCTATCCTTTCCTAACCTAAGTAATTTCTAAAGTGAATTCAAGTTTTAGTTTTGTTTAGTGAATGCTTTATTATGTGTTTTAATTAATCTTGTGTTTAGATGAACTCTCAACAAACTTATTCAAAAAGAAAGATATTTTAAGATTAAATAAAGTGAGTTAAGATCAGAAAACACACATCACTTCATTTCTTTTCCAACATGTATAACATGCATATGAATGAATCCTAAGCATATCTATACATACTAAATAGGAATGTTTAGCACACTTTATGATGCATGCTAAATAAGTTACTTAAGAAAATTTGAATGTTTATGATGCATAATTATCATTAAGTAGCAAAGGAGTTTCTTATCCAATTTGCACATGCATATGAATGCATGAAAGACATAAGTGAATATGGCGCCATTGTTAGCACCAGGGGTGTAAGGTACAAGTCCTACTTAAGGCTACTTAAAGCTTCACAACCCCAGCATTTTCCAGACTAATATACCACTTTCCTTAAATTCAAGCATGTGTACAAAAGAAATGAATGGAAAAGAAATATGCAAAAGTTTGTATTTATTTTATTTTGGTTTATTTATGCAATTTATATATGTAAATGTAGGTGTCCTTCTTAAGTCATAACATAGGAATGAATATAAAATGGAATTAGGTAAGTATTGTGTTCTTTTCAAATGAACTATACACTTTGTCAAATCCTATTCAAAATTATACCAAAAGAGAGGAGAAGGAAAACTATAACTAAGCACATCCTTATATTTTACTCACATGCAAGCTTATAAGTAAGATATAAGTAACACACTTTCAATTTTGATAATTGATTCATATATTTTGAAAATAATTTAGATTTAATAGTGATAATAGCCACTCATATTCTTATTTTAGCCAAAACATGCAATTTGACATAAAGGAAACATTTTCATTTTAAATTTGATTTTTGAAAAGCATGAATGTATGAAATCATATGACACACATATTTAACATGTTAAGAAAGAACTAAAGTAATGAAAGCATATAAAGAAATTCACCTTATTTAATTCCTAAAGACAGTCTTATAAAATAAGAAAGCTTAAAGCAAATCAAAGTTTGTTTAATGTGATTTTTGTTTGATTTTTTGTTTGATTTAATTTGGAAATTGTGAGGTGAGTTTGCTGTTCCTAACCCATTCCCACATGTATTTGATATTTTTGTTCAAAATTTAGGTGATTAGATTCATTTTATATTTTGATTAGGTTAAGGTATGAATTAAGCATGTTAATTACCCCTTACCTACACCACCTTAACATAGTTAATCAAATAATTATGAGCCAATGAGATGACATAAAATCACACAAGGAATTTAAATCAGTAATGCACCTAGGAGGAAAAGGGCCTAATGCAATTTGGCTCATGATTAATGATTAATTAAGCTAAGGGGTTTAACTTAAGTATTTTCAAAACACCCCTCACACATATGAGTTGAATTTTGATTTCCTTAATTATACTTAGGTTCTTGAACACCCAAGCATCTACCCAAGAAGAATTAATTGAGTTCTGGAAAGTTTTAGAATTTTATGAAATTAATTAAGGGGATAATTAGTGAATTAACCTTTAATTAAGTTAAGATTAAGGAATAAAGGGGTTTAAGGAATATCTTAAGAGAGTATCCCAAAATTATTCCCTAAACCTCACATTCACTTAATCAAAACTTAATTGGCTCAATTAGAGGGTTAAATAACTAATTATACCCTTAATTAAGTCTAATTAAATTAAGGGAGTGATTAAGGAATGAACTAGAAATTCTCCTAATTAGGCCACCAATAAATCCCAAGAAAATTAGAGGAAGAAGAAGTCATCCCTTTAATTACACCTAAGAAAATTGGGATTAATCAGTGTATTAATTAGAGAGTAATTAGCAAATTAATATTCCCTAATAAAACCTAAATTCAAAGAAAAGAACTATTCAAAATCAATCAAAATTAATTTTTAAATATTCTCTTTCAATTAACTTTCTAATGTAATTTATTTTATATTTTTTGGATTTTTTTTATGTTGAGATATAAATTTTAGATGTTTAAGTGATTAATTAGAACTTAAATAATCCTTAATCATATTATTAATCCCGCCACGTATGCTGCTAACGTGACATGCGCTTTACACGCGTCACAGTCAGATTGGGTATTTAACCCATCACATCGTAGCACGTGGTGGCTACGCTTTCTCCTCATCATCGATCAAGGATTGGGTGAGGTCGCTGATCGGAGTAAATCAATGAGCGCTACGTGTTTTAATCTTGGCCGTCCATCCAAAATGTGCAGATGGACTGCTAAAGATCCATCCCTGCAATTCTCTATGGGAAAGGGGATCCATCCATGTTCTAGGCCATGATCTGAGCTTGATTGAGCTCAGATTGGGCTAGAACTTGGCCCATACCTTCATCATGCATCCTAGATCACATCTAACGGTCAAAATTCTATGCCATGAAAATTTCATTTACAAAGCTACAAATGACATTAAATTTAATCTGGAAAAATGGCTAACCTCGCCGGAGGTGATCACCGACGCTCGATTCCCTTGAAGAAGCAGTCTAGTTGAGACGAAGCTTTGCTGAAAGTTTGAGCACTTGAGTGGAGGCTTCTATGGACCTTTTCCTTTGGTCTAGGGCACCCTTCCTTTGCCTTGGCTTGGGAAACTTAACTCCAATTTTCAAATGAGTTAAATGGAATTTCAAATCCTCTCTAGGAAGCTTGGAAAGACTCTCTAAAGCTTTCACTGAGTTCCTATGCTTCGATCGACAAAGGGGAAGTGAAAATTCAAATGAATTATGGAGAGTATATCTCCCCCTTTGGCAATCAGATGGCCTAGCTTCCCTTTACCATTTTAATCCAATAGCCCACAAGGAGTGGGTTTATTAGGCTGTTAGGAGTGTCCTTAAGTTCAATTTTGGCCAGGGAGTGGAATGGTGAACTCCCCATGTGCTTCAATTGAGTGGGAGAAGGTTTGCCATGTGGTTATTTCCATGCACATGATTAGTTTGGCCATTGGTTGGGTGCACCACACTCCCTAAGGTTCATTTGATCCACTAAGGGGTGTCAAGTGGGTATGAAGAGGATTTGACCAAATTCCAAGTGGAATTGGCCAAACTTTACCCTATGGCCTAGGGGTAAATTGGTCATTTGACCTTGATTTCAGTTTGGGTATGTTTGATATGATGAGAAAGTAGGTTGGCCAAGTTTCATTGAATTTGGAGTTGGTTTGATGTGATTTGGCTCATGTTGACTCATTTAGATCAAAATGGGTCAACTTGGGTCAAGTTGACCAAGTGGTCAAATTGGGTCAAACCAAGGATTGAGTCAAGTTCATATGACCATTTGAAATGTTTTGGTGGCTTTAGTTTGATTCAATTTGGTTTAGATTTGAATTTGGTTCATTGTAGTTCATTTAGGTCAAATGGGTCAAGTTGACCAATTTGACCCATTTGACCTAATTGATCTAGGTCATGGGTAGGTTTAGGTTTGGTTGGCCATATGAAGTGGATTGGTATCTTTGTTTCCAATCAATTTTGGTTAAGTTTGAATTTGGCTCAATATGACCCTTTAGGTCAAGTTGGGTTCAAGGTCAATTGGGCTAGGTTAGGTCTAGTTGGCCAATTGGTCAAGTTCAACAAGTGATTTAGAATAAACTTGACCCATTAGTTTCAATCAATTTGGCTTAGATCAAGTTTTGACACATTTTGACTTTTTAGGTCAAGTTGGGTTAACTTGGGTCAAGTGGCTAATTGGGCTAGGTTAGGCTCAAATGTTGACTTGGTCAAGTTCGAACATTGATCATGAATGAACTTAGATCATTGGTTTCAATCAATTTGGCCTATGATGGATTTTGGCTATGTTGGACTCCATTTTGGCTATGTGTTGACTTGATCAACCCTTAGGTTTGACTTGGTTTGAACCAATTTGAGTGATTGATCATCTTATGATGATTGTTGATCATGATGAGAGGCTTAGGTGAGTTTAATTCAATCCAATTTGGTTAGGATTAGAATTTTGCTCATAAGGCTACTTTAGGTCACGTTGGGTCAAGTGAGCCTAAGTGGGTCAAATGGCTTGGTCAAAGCTTGATTTGAGTTTGATTGAACTTACATATGGACTTATGATTGAAATATAAATCCATTTGCAAGTGGTTTGAAGTCAAATGGGATTTGATTCATTTGATAATTTCAAGTTCAAAGGGTGAACATGAAATAGATTTTGGCTTAATTTTTGAATTGGGTTTGGGTTAAGTTATTGAAGTTTGTATTTATATTTGAATTCATGATTGAAGGATTGATTGAGTCAAGAAGGAAAATCAAGAGTTTGGCTTGATTTGAAGTTGATTTGGCTAAGTTCAAGAATTTGACTTGAAAGGCTTAAGTTACATTTTGATTGAATTTGAACTTGAATTTTGGATTTAGATTGATTGATTTGAATTTATATTTCATTTATATTTGTGAATATAAATGAGAATATAAATGGGTCATGAGAAAATTTCATGAGTTTGAAGTGATTTGAAGATGATTTTTAGGCTAAGTCCTTAGGAGGGCAATTAAGGACTTAAGAATGATTCTGAATTAAGAATTTAAATTTTGGATTTGATTTGATTGATTTGAATTTATATTTCATTTATATATGTGAATATAAATGATAATATAATTGAGTAATGAGAAAATTTTATGAATTTGAATTGATTTGAAGATGATTTTTAGGTTAAGTCCTTAAGGAAGTTAAGGACTTAAGAAGGATTTTGAATTAGGAATTTGAATTTTAGATTTGATTTGATTGATTTGAATTTATATTTCACTTATATAGGTGAATATAAATGATAATATAAATGAGTTATGAGAAAATTTCATGAATTTGAATTGATTTGAAGATGATTTTTAGGCTAAGTCCTTAAGAGAGAATTAAGGACTTAGGAACTATTTTTGAACTTAGGAATTTCAATCATGGGTTTCAATCCTATGGCATTGATTTGAGTTTGGAGAAAATTAATCAGGCTAAAATTGATTTAAGTTTCATTTTGATTTGATTTGGAGTTTGACATGAAGGAAGGAAGTAAGAAAAGTGGTTCAATCTATAAGGTAGGCAGATTTTCCTAACACCCCTAAGGTATGACCTACTACTAAGGCTAACACTTCTAAGTCTCTAGGGTTAGGTTGAGTGTCCACATAATCACTAGATGTGTCTTAGGACTAAGGATCTCTTAAATTCTAGGAGGAGTTTTATGTCTAAATGGAGGGGTTGAGAACTCATTCTAAAAATGAGGTCAATAATAATTGTAGAAAATTCCAAAAAATGCGAACTCAAGTTCATTTTAAAGATAATTCAAAGGAGAATAATAGAAAATTAAGTTTAATTGATTTTGAACAGTAAGCTTCACTCAATTTGGGTTTTATTGGAAATATAATTAGGCTAATTATTCCTTAATTACTTCAATAATTAATTTCAAACTTCCTAGGGTTAATTAGTTGGATGACCTTTGCCTCCCATGATTTTCTTTTAATTTATTGTTGGATTAATTAGGGTAATTGCTTATTTCATTCTAATCACTTTCTTAATCAATTAATTGATTAATTAACCTAATAAATTGTGATAAATTCATTAATTAAGTTTGTTAATCATCAGGAAATAGTGAATGGACTTAAGGAATGAGATTAGGATTCATTTTCCAAATCTTTTTCCTAAGTTTATTTTATTTGGATAAAGACTTAATTAATTTGTAAATTGATTAATGATTTAATCACTTCATTAAATGGCTTAATTAACTAAACCCAAAATCAAATTATTCTAGAACTTTATCATCTCAATCTTGGATAAATTCTTAGGTGTTCAATAACCTAAGAGGCTTCAAAAGAAATTATAATCAAACTATATATGTATGATGGTTATAAAAGTACTTAATTAAACCCTTTAGCTTAATTAATCAATAACTGTGAGCCAATTGAATTAGGCCCCCTTTTATTTTTTAGGTGCATTGCTGATTTAAATTCTATGTGATTGCATATCATATGTTGGCTCATAATTATTTGTTCAATTATGATAAAGTGGTATAGGTGAGGGGTAATTAATGGACTTAATTCACACCTTAACCTAAATAAAACATAAAAATCAATCTAATTGTTCTAAAATTAAACTAAACCAATTCACACATGGAGAAATGGGTTAGGACCAGCAAACTCTTTTCATATTTCCTAAGTTAAATCAAATTAAAAAAATAAAAATTTTCTTAATGAATTCTGATTCACTTTAAATGATCTTATTTCATAGGATTGTCCTTAAGAATTAATTAGGTTGAATGAAGTCATATGCTTACTTCACTTTATTTCTTTCCAAGCATGCTAGATGTTCTGGCCATATGAAATCAAGCATTCATCTCTTTTGAAAAATCAATTACATAAAATGTTTCCTTTTATGTCAAATTGCATATTTTGGCTAAAGTTAAGAATATGAGTGGAAATTATCACTATTAAATTAAAAAAAATATTTTTAAAACCTATAAACTAAAGATTATGAATGAAGAGATGCTACTTATAAGTACTTATAAGCTTGCATGTGATTATAACATGAGATGTGTTTTGTGTTATTTTCTTCTCTTCTCTTAACATAAACTTATATAGGAATTGCAAAGTGTATAATTCTTTTGAAAAGAACATAATACTTGCTTAAATATATTCCTATGCACTCCCATGTTATGACTTAAGAAGGATCCTCACATTACACGTGTAAATTATACAACCAAATGAAACACAAAAAAAATCCGTTGCATGATTCTTCATCAATTTCTTTCTTTTTGTACATTTTTATGTATTTAAGAAAAGTGGTATATTAATCTCGACATCCCGGCGAGGCTTTAAGTAGCTGCAAGTAGGTCTTGTACCTTACACCCCTGGTGTAGAAAACAATGACACCATACTCACTTATGTCTATTATACATGTGAATGTGCCTTATGTTAATGGATAAAGAATTCCTCTTTTCTACATAATAAAAACATACATTCGTGGAATATCCAAATTTCCAAATCATATCTCTTAGCATTCATCATCAAGGTGTGCTAAAATTTGCATTACATGTATAGGTATGCTTAAGATTACCCATATGCATAGTATACATGGTGGAAAGAAATAAATGGTTGTTTATTATGCGATAGTAATTCACCTTAACTAATCCTAAGATGCCTTTCTTATTGAACAGGTTTGGAGCAAATCTAAACTTAGGGTTAATTAAAACATATAATAAAAAATTTATTAAAGAAAAGAATCATTAATGAATCTACCTAAAAAATTACTTAAGATATGGATGAAAGAGAAGTATTCTTCTATTTTCTTCTCTTTATAATATTTAGCAACTAAATGTAGGTTCATTCAAACCTAATCAAATCATCAAATAAAATTGACAAATCAACTAAATCACTTAAAATGAAACCATCCCCTAAGTTGCATCCTTCATACTAAGAAAATTCCAACATTAAACCCTAACTAAGACATGCCACACAAGTCTTAAATGACACACACATTAGGCTAAGTCACCATTTCTAGCTCTATGTTAGGGTGGTGCATGGTTTGATGCTTGGTTTTATTTTGTGATGTAATATTTTTAGACTGGATGTTAGGGTGCATGTGCATAGACTAGATGATAGGACGATCTTAGTCTAATCATATCATCTGCAGGGGATTATGCTAAAGGGGCGTTGTAATAAAAATATAAATATTTTTGCTGTGCAGGTTGCTTATACCCCTAAGCATGATCCAAACTAGCACAGGTTGACTTGGTTACCCATGTGTATGGTGCCAAGTCTAAATTATTCCTATAACTGCTTGGGTTGGGTGATTTGTTTAGCTAATCTCTATTTTACAGATTTAATTAGATTTATCTTTCCCATTTTGATGTAAATTTTGCAAATGAATTTTGGAATGAATATTATGGGGGAATTAAGGTGAACATTGGTCATAAGACCTTGTCTTATATACCATGTGAAACCTTGGAGCAAACTACATCCCAAGTCAAATCAAAAGAAAGGAAAAAATGAAGTACAAAGAATGAAGAATGAAGACCCCCATAACATGAATTCCTTTTAGTTGTACTTATTCATTTGTAATCCGGGTTGTATAAGGGTAGAGCTTAGCTAACCACATTACTTTTCGAGTTGTGTGGTGGTACCCGACCACATCAGTCTCTTATTCTTTTTCGCTAGCTTTATAAAATTATTTGATGTTTGTTTAGCTCGTGTATTAGGATGGCATGATTTTACTAGTTTCTTAATTGCTTGGTGATTGTTGATTGGCCTAGATGCGGTTAGCCTTTTAGGGAAAAAAAATTTTCTATCCAATTAATCAACTCAAAATTAAATTTAATAACTCATAACCTCACCTAAAGCCTAGGACATAAATCAAAATAATAAAAGGTTTAGCAACCCCTTAGTTGGATGTTGTATGTCTCACATCATGCATAAATTATATTGTTTCACTCTTGCTAATGGAGGGCTTCCACCTTTGCCAGAGAAAATGGCTTGGCCTTTGAGAGCCATGGTGGAAACATGCCTCCTTCTTGTTAATTTTAGCCCATAACTAACCTTCTTATGGATTAGGCATATGAAATCCCATAGCCTGTGTCAAATTAATTATCAAAAAAATTAAAATAAACCTTAATAAATTTTGCATTACATTTAGGTCATTATTCATATCTTACATGATCTAGTCTTTTAGAGAATGTGTTTAAAGACTTAGTCTCCTTTCTAAATAAAAAATAGCCAAGCTATCTTGCAAAGAATAAGACTTGTCTACATGTATTTAAAATCGTATGAGGAGTTAGTCGACAGCCACCCCAAGGCAGTTGTAAGTCAAACAATTGGGTGGTTTATCCTCTCTTATGGAGGTAAACTATATACCCACTTTTTGCCTTAGATTTAGGTCATGCTTTGGCCCTCGCCAAAGCTCCCTAGATTTAGGATCTGATGTTGTTGTTTCTCTTTGCGGGCTATAAGAATAAATCCTGACCTCTTAGGCATTTCTACAATATTATATTGTGAAATTATAAGCCCAAGATTTATAGTAAAAATTCATCTCAAACATATAATTTTCTTCAAATTTCAAAAATATAAAGCCCAACCATAGGATAGTCTGGGTTGCTCACTAGATTTTCTAGTATCATGAGCTTCCCCTACTCATCTCCTTTTGGTTTCAATAATAACTCTCTCCTTTTGATTAATCCCACTTAATTTTCCAAAAATAACCAATTTGTTGATAGTTCTATCTTTGAAATCTTTGGAGACTACGATCATTTACCTTAATCAAGAGTATTCTTAAGGAATCTCATTCCTTAAGATATAATTAACTATGGGGGCTTACCTCCATAAAGAATTTAATGAACCCAGTTTAAAATAAACTCTACTTTACTATTTCATATAAAGTAGGAGAAAGATCTCTAGTACATTCGAAGACCCATTGTCCTCGGAGTCCTCATTAGATGATTAGGTCCATTGTAGGATGGTGACTTCTACCTCTCGAGATAGTACATCATTCCTCATTGTCACACCCAATCACCTTAATAAGTACATCTGCGGATCTATGTAGTGTCCCAACAACAATAATACATATATATTTTTTAAATCCCAAAGTTTTAGAAACAAAATACCATAGATTTTTTTGCTTAGTTGCCAGCTAAATTAAGCATATATGATGCTCTAGTACAGTGGTCCAGTCGATGATAATTTAGTGGATGATTCTACCTGCTCATTAGGCTCACCTACAGCTTCTCCTATAAGACCCTCAGAATCAGATGATTCCAAGTCTATCTCAAGAGGTGAACCCATTTTATTTAGGGATGGAAAGTCCATCTCTGAATTAAAAAGAGGATGATCAGAGTCTTTATAATTATTATTAAGACTTTAAAAGTTTTCTAAAAGAGTACTTGGTACAGTGGGTCCAGTCGACGATGTGGTTACTACTTAATTGTCACCAATCATCTGGAGTCTGATAAGATTTTTTAAAACCACACTAACTCTTATGAGCAAGCGTGTTTAAAAACTCTAGATGATCTTCAAATCAAAGATACACCTCTAGAATTTGAAGAAGAAATCCATTCAACTATCGACAAGCTCAACGAAATCAACCTCGGGATAGAAGAAGATCCACACCCGACATACATCAGTTCCTTATTGAACGAAGAAGAAACCAATGACTTATTTAGGCTATTGACTAAGTTTAAGGACAACTTTGCATGGAGCTATGAAGAGATGCCCGGATCATCTCCTAATATAATAGTCCACAAACTAGTAATAGACCCTAACGTTAACCCTATCAAGCAAGCTTCTAGACGCATGCGATTAGAAGTTAAATAATAACTCATTTCTAAAGTCAAGAAACTGATCGATGCTGGTTTCATCAGGGAAGAAAAATATCTGACCTAGTTAACCAGTGTCATGCTAATTAAGAAAAAGAATGGCCAAATTTGCATATGCATCAATTTCAGGAACTTAAATAAGGCATGTCCTAAGGATGAATTTCCACTTCCTATACTAGAATTAATGGTGGACATTGCCTCATCTCATACAGGGCCATTTGGCTACAACCAAAATTAAGATGGCCCCTGAGGATGAAAGAAATATTATGTTTCAAACCCCGATCGAAATCTATTGTTATAAGGTCATGCCTTTCAAATTTAAAAATGTCGGTGCTTCATACTAGTGGGCCATAACTCAGATCTTCAACAAACTCATTCATCATCAAGTTGAGTGCTATGTTGATTATCTAATAGTCAAAAGCAAAGAAAAGGAAGATCATCTCTTTGACTTGAGAGCAATTTTTGAATGGTTAAGATAATTCAACCTTAAAAATGAATCCCCTGAAGTGTGCATTCAGAGTAGCTTTAAGGAAGTTCCTTGGGTTTATTGTCTGACACCGAGGAATAGAGATAGATCCAGAAAAGATCAAAGCTATCATAGAAATGACATCCCCTAAAAGTTTAACCAAACTCAGATCATTCTAAGGGTGGTTGGCATATCCAAGATGCTTTATCTCCAATCTATCAGGGAGATGCAAGCCATTTTCAGTACTTGTCAAAAAAGATTCCAAGTTCAAGTGGGATGACAAGTGACACCATGATTTTGAAGATATCAAGTAGTATTTGGTGAAGCCCCCAGTTCTAGTAGCCCCTATCCCGGGAAAGCCACTTATCTTCTACATTGCCATATTAGACGAATCCCTGGTGCTTTGTTTGCCCAAACCAATAATGAAGGGAAGAAGAATGCTCTATACTACCTCAACCGTCATCTGATCCCTGCTCAAGCAAACTACCCACCTATTGAGAAACATTACCTAGCTTTAATCTTTGCATCCCAAAAGTTATGACACTAAATTTTTTCTCATAAGGTAGACTTGATTTCAAGAATAAATCCACTACATTATCTCATGAAACGATCGACATTATCTGAATGGTTGGCATGTTGATCCATGATTCTCTCGCAGTTCAATATCATATTCGTTCCCCTCCATGCAGTGAAAGGACAGGTAGTAGCATATTTCTTAGCAGCACACCCACTTTATGATGATTCCCCGCTTAGTGACGATCGCCTTGATAAACAAATCATGAACTTATGGGAGGTCGACAATCGCCACTAGGAGATGTGTTTTGATGTTGCAGCTTCCTTTCAAAAAAAGAGAAGAACCATGATCTACTCTTCCTACATCAACCACTCAACATTCTACACCATACGTTGGCCTCATGGCCATTTAAGTGTTAGGGAACCAACATAGTGTGTCCTATCGATCTTCTTTCTTCCAATGATCAACGGTTCATCTTAATTGCCACTGACTACTTTTCCAAGTGGGCGGAGGCAATCACACTTAGAGAGGTCATAGTTCAACATGTGCTCTAATTTTTCAGGAACCATATCGTATATAGGTTCGAGGTACCTCGATGAATTATATTTGATAATGGTACTGCATTCAAGAGTACTAAGATCAATAACTTTTTCCAGA
Source organism: Cymbidium sinense (assembly GCA_021442155.1). Taxonomy (NCBI): domain Eukaryota; kingdom Viridiplantae; phylum Streptophyta; class Magnoliopsida; order Asparagales; family Orchidaceae; genus Cymbidium; species Cymbidium sinense. Next base: position 7,465,099 of record CM038228.1, on the reverse strand, counting down.
CACAACATAGATTAGAGATATTCAACCATCTACTATCCCAGGGAAAATGGCTTAGAAGAAGCATTCAATAAAACTCTCATCCACATACTAAAGAAGACACTTGACGACAACAAGTGACAGTGGCATGAGCAACTAGTTGAAGCCTTGTGGGCATACCACACCACATACAGAACTCTAACTCAATCTACCCTGTTCTCCTTAGTGTATGGGTCTTAAGCCGTTCAACCCTTAGAAGTTCAACTCCCATCATTAATGATATCAATGGATAGTAAAATCACTATAGATTAGAATGCCAAGTTGGGTTAGAAGAGCTCGAAGGTTTGGAGGAGAGACGCCTAAGGGCGTGCCAGAACCTCGAGTTATACAAAGCCAAGATGATTCAAGCTCACAACAAGCTGGTCCACCCAGGAACTTTTCAAGTATGAGGGCTTGTTTGAGTTCTAAGGAGACTAATTATTTCCTATCAAAAGATGGGAGGTAAGTTTGAACCCACTTGAGAATGTTCTTTTGTCATAGAGAAGGCTTACCAAGGAGGATCTTATCAACTGATTGATTGTAAAGGGGAACTCGATGCTTCCAATTAATGGGCTCTATTTGAAATACTACCCATAAAATCATTTTTGAAAAACAATTATCATCAAAAAATTCATTCCAATTCATCAAAATATTCTCCTCATTTGAAACATTATTTTCTTGTTTGTGAATGTCACACGTGTTTAGTTGAGAGAGAACCCAAGAGGCATCATATCCTTCTTTCACAACATGAACACAAATTAAACATGATTCCCCAGGGCTACTAGAATAGGTGTGAGAGAATCCAAGAGGCATCCTATTTTGATTAGCATAACTAAGTTAGGCGTGAGAAAACCCAAGCTAAATCCTTTCTTGGCGGAATCATAATTACCATTCGTGGCACCATTTCATCAACTTTTAAGCATGTTTTAGGATAAGTGTGAAAAAACCCAAGCAATATCCTATCCACCTTTAACTCAAACTCAAACACAAACATAAAAATAAACATATATCCTTTGTCTCTGGCTATTTTGATGTGGGAGCAAACCCCGTGTGGCACTCACTCATTAGCTGCTCTAGGCTGGGCTGACATGCTACTTTGCTAGTGTGTCCCCTCAATGGTTATTTTTTTGGCGGATGTGAGCCCCCAGGATTTCTTCCTAACTTGACCATTGTAAACTGACGAGCACCTTATTAGTTTGGTAAATCTCATTACGCAACTAGTAAGCTACCTCATGTTGACTTTGTTCAAAAGGATGTAAGCCTACATGCTTTTTTATTGAACTGGCCATCATGCACTAACTAGGTCAAATATATTTGAGGTTTAGGATAAGTCCCCCAGTGGCTCCTTCCTCTTGACTACTCTTAAGTTGATATAAGTCCCCCATTGATATTCACTTAGTAGTCACCCTAGGTCGGATAGCACTGCCGATAAGACATACTATCCGGGTAGGAAGATGTGAGTCCCTAATGCTTTCTTCCTAGATTGATTGTTGCAAATCGATGGTCACTTTAAGTTGGTTGATGTTCGTTATGCTAACAACGACTCACCCGGTGGATACACCACTCTTTGGCAGATGCGCATCCTCACGCTTTCTATATGAGTTGGCCAACAAATACCTATAGATAATATCTTCTTCAAGGTTTTGGATAAAGCCCTTTGGCACCTTCCCCTGTAGGCACTCTACTTGGATTGCATCCTTCACAACCCCATCTAGACACTACTCAAGTTACTCTTGGATTGGACAGTCCCCCTTTCCTAGTATCCACCCCTGTGGTTGGAGAATTTGTTCAGCAGATGCACAAATTATTGCTTGGTTCAGTAAATTTGAGATATATCAAGGCTGATATAAGCTCTTTCTTAGTATGATCCCTCACAAACCAATAGGGTCCACGATAAACAAACAAATAAAATAAATAAATAAATATATTTGCTTGTGGATTAGAAATTCAAGCACCAGCGGCCCCTTTCCCAAGCAGGCATCCTATCTTTAGGGCAGTGTCAGCAGAACTCCCTATAGGAATTTCCTAACTACACTTGAGTTGAGATAAGTCCCCAGGTGGACACTCTCTCTGTAGTCACCCTTAGGTCGAGTTCAATCTATTTTTCTACAAATAGGTTACCCCGGCGGTCATTTCACTTTGAAAGATGTAAGTCTACTACGCATTCTTTCTAGCATGACTTTCACAAATTGACGGGCAGCCCTAGGTCGGGTTGACATGTTACCTTGCTAATGTGTCACCCAGTGGTCTTTTATTTAGGAAAGATATGAGTCCACATGCTTTATTAATATGTCATCCCCAAAAAATGATGCTGGATAGGTGGATGAGTTATTTATTTTAAGTATTTAAATGATAAATATCATTTAGTTTAGATATTTTCTTAGTTGAGATTTAGTTTTAAGATGAATTAATTTAGAGCTCAAATATCTTTTAATGATAATATCCCCTTCGGTTGAAATTTTCAGTCAACGCGACAGTCATCGGGGTAGACCTTGTTAACTCTGCTATTTTGTGAGCAGAGAATCAGGTCTACAACTTAAATTTATATATTTGAATTTGAGATACAATAGTTTAAAAATCTAAATAGTAGTAATCCCCTTGATTGAGATTTTCATTCAACACAGCCATCATCGAGATAGACCTTGTCAGCTCTACTTATTTATTAGTAGAGGATTGGGCCTATGGCTTATGTGTACTTTAAATTCTTTAGGAAATTGATATCATAATAGAACTTGTCAACTCTATTGTGAATATAGAGGATTGGGTCTTATAATATAATGTAATTTGAGTTCATTTAGAAGTTAATCATTTAGTAGACCGTGTCAACTCTATTTCAAACATACAGGATTAGGCTTACTAAGATCATATTCTATGGAGCTGAATACTTATATCTTCATTAACTTGAATTAGGATATGGATACATTCATTAGCTTACAGGCATAAAATCATAAATGATTGAATTGATTTCATCATTTTCTCGCCCCATGTGGCACTCACTCATTAGCTGCTCTAGGCTGGGCTGACATACTACTTTGCTAGTGTGTCCCCTCAATGGTCATTTTTTTGGCAGATGTGAGCCCCCAGGCTTTCTTCCTGCTTGACCATTGCAAACTGACGAGCATCTTATTAGTTTGGTAAATCTCATTACTCAACTAGTAAGCTACCTCATGTTGACTCCGTTCAAAAAGATGTAAGCCTACATGCTTTCTTCTTGAACTGGCCATCATGCACTAACTAGGTCAAATATATTTGAGGTTTAGGATAAGTCCCCCAGTGGTTCCTTGCTCTTGACTACTCTTAAGTTGATATAATTCCCCCAGTGGCATTCACTTAGTACTAGTCGGATAGCACCGGTCGAAGAAGAATATCCCGAATCGCTGTGAAGAGATGTGAGTCCCCAATGCTTTCTTCCTAGATTGATTATTGCAAACCAATGGGCACTAAGTTGGTTGATGTTCGCTATGCTGACAACGACTCACCCGGTGAATACACCACTCTTTGGCAGATGTGCGTCCTCACGCTTTCTATTTGAGTTGGCCACCAAATACCTATAGATAATATCTTCTTCAGGGTTTTGGATAAAGTCCTTAGTGGAACCTTCTCCTGCGGGCACTCTACTTGGATTACATCCTTTGTGACCCCATCTAGACACTACTCGAGTTACTCTTGGATTGGACAATCCCCCTTTCCTAGTATCCACCCCTATGGTTGGAGAATTTGTTCAGCGGATGCACAAATTCTCGCTTGGTTCAGTAAATTTGAGATATGTCTAGGCTGATATAAGCTCCTTCTTAGTATGATCCCTCACAAACCAATAGGGTCTATGATAAACAAACAAACAAAATAAATAAACAAATATATTTTCTTGTGGATTAGGAATTCAAGCACCAGCGGCCCCTTTCCCAAGCAGGCATCCTATCTTTAGGGCAGTGTCAGCAGAACTCCCTATAGGAATTTCTTGACTATACTTGAGTTGAGATAAGTCCCTGGGTCGGCACTCTCTCTGTAGTCGCCCTTAGGTCGAGTTCAATCTATTTTTCTACAAACAGGTTACCCCGACGATCATTTCGCTTTGAAAGATGTAAGTCTACTACGCATTCTTTCTAGCATGATTTTCATAAATTGATAGGCAGTCCTAGGTCGGGTTGACATGTTACCTTGCTAATGTGTCACCCAGTGGTCTTTTATTCAGGAAAGATGTGAGTCCATGTGCTTTCTTAATATATCATCCCCAAAAATGATGTTGGATGGGTGGATGAGTTATTTACTTTAAGTATTTAAATGATAAATATCATTTAGTTCAAATATTTTTTAGTTGAAATTTAGTTTTAAGATGAATTAATTTAGAGCTCAAATATCTTTTAATGATAATATCCCCTTCGGTTGAAATTTTCAGTCAACGCGGCCATCATCGGAGTAGACCTTGTTAACTCTGCTATTTTGTGAGCAGAGGATCGGGTCTACAACTTAAATTTATATATTTGAATTTGAGATACAATAGTTTAAAAATCTATATAGTAGTAATCCCCTCCGGTTGAGATTTTCATTCACCACAGCCATCATCGAGGTAGACCTTGTCAACTCTACTTATTTGCTAGTAGAGAATTGGGCCTATGACTTATGTGTAATTTAAATTCTTTAGGAAATTGATATCATAACAAAACTTGTCAACTCTATTGTGAATATAGAGGATTGGGTCTTATAATATAATGTAATTTAAGTTCATTTAGAAGTTGATCATTTAGTAGACCGTGTCAACTCTATTTCAAATATAGAGGATTAGGACATCTAATATCATATTCTATGGAGCTGAATACTTATATCTTTCATTAACTTGAATTAGGATATGGAGACATTCATTAGCCTGCAGGCATAAAATCATAAATGATTGAATTGATTTCATCATTTTCTCCCCACATCCCTTTCTTTTTTTTAACCCGCGTAGCATCCTCAATGCATGCATAATTTTAAAACATTGAATTTGAATTTGAATTCTACTCCATAATATATACAAGGGTTAAATTGAAGCCTTAATTAACGTCTTCTGTTCACTTGTACGATATGTTGCGAATCCAGTGGCATGGAAGGCGTCTTACATTGCTCTAATATCTTATTAAATCCCATGGAATAACATATATTGAAGTGCCAAATTTATATTTATTGCCAAAATATTCAATTCGCTTCAAGTTCATAAATCTGTTTGAGTTCAATTCATCTTTCTTTATTTAAAATATAATCTTCAAATTCATTTCAAATTCATTCTCATTTATAATTTAAAATTTAATTCGATGTCAATTTTATTTTAGTGAGCTTAGGCAGAGCTATTTTTTTAGCTTGAATTTTGTTTGCAAGTATGAATTTTGGATACAATTTTGAAAGCATTTCAGCAGTATTCCGACGTCATTCTCGCATAGGGGGCTACATTGGAATTGCTTTGACTTACCCGGTACACTCTATTGAGCATAGCGGATGGTGTCTTGTGACACCATAGCCGAGTCTTCATACCCACTAAGCCCTATTGATCATTAGTGGGGTCTTCGATCACTGCATAAAAGCAAATATATATATGCAATTTCAAATCATTAAAATTTCATTTTAGATTATTTATTTTGGATGAGATCGATTTCTTTTTAAATGAATATTGATTCTTCCCCTCTTTTTTAAGTCCAAAATTTAATCAAAATTTCAGCAGCATTTCAGCAGTATTCTGGCATCATCCCCGTGTAGGGGGCCATATCGAAACTGCTTTGGCTTACTCGGTACGCACTATTGATCATTGCGGAAGGTATTTTGCAACACCAGAGCCGAGTCTTCATACCCACTAAGCCCTATTGAGCATTAGTGGAGTCTTCAATATCCTGCATAAAAGCAAATATATATGTAATTTCAAATCATTCAAATTTCATTTTAGACTATTTATTTTTGATGTGCTCAATTTCTTTTTTTGCATGACAGGGCAATATCAACATACGCAACATGTCCGGGTTTGTAATCAACACTCGGGCATTATCACGTATCCAAGAATGATGCATTTGAGAGGTATCTCCATCATAGACGCTAACATTGAAGCCAATGTTTAACCCGCTTGTCATATCTAACAAAGCTCTCATTTGATCCTATGCTAACTCCTTCGTTGTAAATATATAAAAGCACATGCCTCCATATCTTTTGCGAGTGCCTCAATAACAGGAATATTGTAGCAAAGGGATTTTCCACTAGAAGCTGATGTTGCTATAACAACATTCATTCTAGAAAGAGAAGATTTTAAAGCTTCAGCCTGATGGTTGTATAATCTGGATATTCCTATCCTTCTTAGAGCTGCCTTGGAGACATCTGCAAGACTATCAGGAACATCCACATGGATAGCCAATTTCTCATTAATTTCTTCAATGTGAACTATCTGCCCAAAGATACCCATGCTCCTTCTTAAGTGGTCAACCATCTTAGGCTTGAAGTCAAAGTTCCAGGCTTTGCTTTTTTTAACATTAATGCATCCTTCAACACCCTCAGAACCTTTCAGAGTTATAATGTCCTCCAAAGACGGCATACTAGGTATGATAGTGATAGAGTGTCTATTTTCCATGAAGCATTTGAGAAGCCGCCGCAAATCTGTTCTAAAGGCCATCATTCATTTTTCTACAGCATTGATAACTGTGGAAGGAGGCAACCGCCAGCTCTTGGTTCTTTTGAAATTTTAGGTTGATTACTTGATTTGGTGGAGAAGTTAAATTATAATAGCTGATCCTTGAGAAGTTATGATATTTTCCGCGTTGTCTAACACAATTACCACCTTTGGACGAAGAAGTGAAAGCTTCTTCACATAAGAGATGCACAAGCCATCAAGCCCGAAGATGTTAGGTTGCTTGAGTGCTCCAACTGAAAATATTTGACCAGCCTACTCAATTAGCACGTTCCCTTATTGATGGAAAAGCCCATGTCATAGGATCAGTAGCTTGCAAATCACCATCCGTTTCTCTTAAAATAATGATTTGAAGTTGCATAAATCACCTTACTTCTCGCTCTAGATGTGCCTAGCGACCATTCAGTAAAGAAGAATATACTTTTCTGACAGTAATCTACTTATCTTCTGTTACAAAATTAAAGTTATAGATTGCGTATTTTCATTCATCAGCAGGAAGGCTAGCAATGGAATCTTCACAAATCAGAGTAGGCTTATCCACCTTCTCAACAATAACTAGCTTCAGCTTCTCCTCAATCTTATAAATTACGAATCGCTAGGTTCTTTTGGCCATCAATTCTAGGAATTACAGCTTACACATCATGCGCAACCATTCCTGATTCCGCTTTAACCATTTTTGTGGCTTCGGAGCCGTATGGTGGCTGAAAGAGGGCGTGAGAGAGCATGCAAGGATGCGCCAAAGAGAGCTGAACGGATGCCTTTTTTTATCCAGAGGGGAATGTGGGAAAGAAAAGGGGATTAACCCTAATTCTAAGTATTTTTAATATTTATATTGATTGCGACAAACATAACATATATATTATTCTATAACAGAACGGCCAATCCATTATATTGTAACCTATCTCCAATTCCTAAAATAATATGAAGGGGTGGGATCAAGATTGGTTTGGGATATGTTATAATAATACTTAAATTAATGAAATACAATTTTAAAATATTTAAGACATACATTTATTTTTATAAGAATTGAGGATCATAGCTAGATATTTTTATTGACAACATAGATGAAATATATTACATAAGAAAGTAAAATATCTCAAAAATTAAAATTTACATCTTGCAATTAGAGAAAAGAGGGCCTATAAATTAAGAAAAATAAAATGAAGATTTACTTCATTTAAAGATGATACAAAACTCCATTAGCAATGCCAATCAACTTTAATAAATTGGAACCTTAAAAAATTGAAACTGTCCACCAAACTAATTAAATAAAATCAATTCTTAGCCAACAATTTAACTAAAAAAAATGAAATAATAATAGTCCCAAAGATGATCGGTCAAATAATTCATGATTCCAAATAATATATGAAGTACATAATTGTTGCGTGCTAGAGAATTTTATTCCGGTATATGCGAGATCTTCGTCGTAGCCCAAAAATTATCCAACACACAAGCAGGGGATATGAACATTATATCGTGGAAAACCCGTTGGAAAAACACCGGGCCTTGCCGTGAACTTTCACTATGTGTTCAAAGATACGGTCCTTGCTTCTCGTTAGTTCGGAGAAGAAGGTGTTTACAGGGGCGGAATCAATATTCCGAGTGTAGAAAAAGACAATATCGGTCAACTCCAACTCAAGGGAGAAGTTTCCCAAAAAGCGGTAGGAACTGATCTTCTGGGAGCAACCTCTTGATCTTCAGGAGAAAGGAGCGGCAACTGGTCTTTTCTAGTTCCCTGAGGGCGATCTCCTAAGGGTGAGCTCGATCTTGCACCACGGTGGTGGTAGGTGGTGATAGATCGTCGGCGTCAAGGTCGACTGGTGGTTCTCAGAGCTCTCTGGTCTTCCAATCAGATTCCGGTCCCCCCTAAGGTGAGAATGAGGCTCTATTTATAGATTTTTTGGGAGTGGCAGGCCTTGTAAATTCGTGGAAAACTCCAACCACTCCCATGGACGGCGGTCGATCCCCTCGATCGGTGTGTATTTTGATGATGCAGGTGCCGATGATAATGTGGGTGTGGGTGATCTTGGATTCGTTGATTCGTCTTGGCGAGCTTCGATCGACTATAAATATGTCGATTTTGGTGACCATTTGGCGGATCGGGGATCCATTTTATGCTCGATAAGCTTGATGTGATTGAGCTTCGGATCGAGACATATTCTTATGTTCTCCTTGCCGGTCAGTTTATTATCATTCTTTGAAATCATTGGTGATCGAAACATTTCGAAAATGCCTTGAGATTCGTGCTTGATCGATTAATTTTAGAGGGCGTATCGTTGCTATTTTTGGGTGACATTATCTGATCATCAAAAATATATATGTAACAAATTCTGATGAAATTTGAGAGTCCATATTGCGCATTTTGAAACAGATCTTCATGCAATGATATTATGTGGAAAGTCGAGCCGCAAATATGTGTAAGTATCTTGCGGGTGCAATTTTCTGGATCGATCAGGGCGAGCAGGAGCTTCGCTTGTGCAGAAGCGCTGGTGTATGCTTGTAGCCCCATAGAGCCGCAGCCTTGAGCATACTGTTTTCAGCTCATGTTAAATTTGAGACGGTGCTGGAGCTGAGCGGCAATTTGATCTGTAATTGAGTTCAGGCGGCCCGATGGCAGTTTTGACCCGGTTAGGCCCATGGGCCAGCGACAGGTGGACAGCAGTTTAGGCAGAAGCCTTGTGGTGACTGTAGCCTTGGATCTTGGTATGAGACTTCTTGTAGTATGCAGTATGTGTGATCTTGTGGGCAAGCGAGACCCACCAGACCAGCAGTTTGTGGTTTGTTTTGGTTTGGCGGTTTTTGCTTTTGCCCCTAGAAGGGGTCTATAAAAACCCCCTTAGGGCTAAGAGGGAAAGGCACATTTTTCTCATCTCCTCTTCTCCTCTTAGAGTGCATAGCCCTCCCCCTGGTGGGAGTTTGGGCACTCTTTTTGGATCTCCTCTCCTCCTCTTAGAGTGCATAGCCCTCCCCCTGGTGGGAGTTTGGGCACTCTTTTTGGATCTCCTCTTCTCCTCTTAGAGTGCATAGCCCTCCTCCTGGTGGGAGTTTGGGCACTCTTCTTGGATCAACCTCTACCTCCTCATCTCCACCAAGCCAGAGTGCATAGCCCTCCCCCTGGTGGGAGTTTGGGCACTCTCCTTGGAATAATTTTCATCTCGATCGTATGAGTTGCCGGTGTTTGGAGGCGATCACGAGAGCGAGGTTGGCAATTTCGGCGATGGTGGCGGCACATTTGTCGGCAGTGACTGCGATGGTAGTTGGCGAGATAACCCGGCGATAGTGGCGGTGGCGATGGTGACGGCCAGATGCCGGAGGATCGGCGGTGACCGGCAACGATGAGTGTGGCGTTAACCGGCGGCAGTTGTTAGCGGCAACGGTGGTCGGCAACAGCAGCGATCGTCAGTGATTAAGCGAGATAAGCGGATGATAGTAACCGGCAACGATTATTGTGGTAGTGTCAGCCAGTAGTAACCGGCAGCAGTAATCAGCAGCGATGGCCATTCTGATGGTTAGCCGATGGTATGCGACTCGGACAGTAGTCGGCAATGCGCAGCCGTCGATAAGTGAAGATTATCAGCGATAGTCAACAGTATCAGCAGCGGTAGCTTCTGATGGTTAGCGCCAAACGGTTCTGCAGCAGAACAATGGCAGCAGTAATGCAATGCGCGCGTCAGTAGATGTCAGTGATAGTCGCAGTAGTAGCCGGCGCTATAATCAGCGTTGGCCAGCTGATGGTTAGCGGCCAGCCGAGGTGCAGCAATGGCTCGCGAATAATCAGCAATTAGCAGCCGCGTCAGTAATCAGCGGCAGTGGCCGGCAGTTATTAGCGGCCAGCAGTTAATGGCAACCGGGCAATGCGTCAGAATCAGCGGGGATAGCCGGCGGATGGTTAATAACCTTCTGATGATGGTAGCCGGTGAAAGTTAGCGGCAACGTGTCAGCCAAGAGGTTATGTCAGCGGTGTGATGGCCGGCGGCAGTAGTGGCGCAGTGGATTAGCGGCAGGGATCTTTGACCTATCAGAAACATTTGTCGAGTGTGTGCTCGATGGCGTTAACTGTGGAAAGAGGTTGAATTAGATCCGAGATTTTTGACTATCGAGGTTGTTTGTCGAGCGTGACTTCGATGGCGTTAACTGGAAGAAGGTCGAGTTGAATCCGCTAAGGATTTTGACTATCGAGGTTGTTTGTGACGTGACTTCGATAGCGTTAACATATGGAAGAATTGTTGAATCGCTAAGGATTTTTACTATCAGGTTGTTTGTCGAGCATGACTGATGGCGTTAACTTTGTATGGAAGAGGTCGAGTTGAATCCGCTAAGGATTTTGACCTATCGAGGTTGTTTATGGGCGTTTACTCGATGATGTTAACTGTTATGGGAAAGTTGTAGGCGATCTATAGAGGATTGCCAACTTATCAGGTTGTTTATCGGCGTTCTTCGGACATGGAATATATTTATAGAGGTTCTCTAGAACCTCTCGATCTATCTAGGTTGTGTATCGGGCGTTTACTCGATGATGTTAACGTTTATGGAGAAAGTTGTGCGGTCTATAGAGGATTTGCCAACTTATCAAGGTTGTTTATCGAGGCGTTACGGCGATGTTAACATAGGAAGATCTCGAATTGAATCGTGAGGATTTTGACCTATCGAGGTTGTGTATGGGCGTTTACGATGATGTTAACTTTGTTATGGAGAAAGTTGTAGGCGGTCTATAGAAGATTGCCAACTTATCGAGGTTGTTTATCGAGGCGTTACTCGGCGATGTTGTTAACTGCGGAATATATTTATAGAGGTTCTCTCGAACCTCTCGATCTATCTAGGTTGTGTATGGGCGTTTTCGATGATGTTAACCTGTTTATGGAGAAAGTTGTAGGCAGTCTATAGAGGATTGCCAACTTATCCAAGGTTGTTTATCAGAGCGTTACTCGACGATGTTAACCTGTATGGAAGATATTTATAGAGGTTCTCTCAGAACCTCTCGATCTATCCTAGGTTGTGTATCGGAGCGTTTACTCGATGATGTTAACCTGTTTATGGAGAAAGTTGTAGGCAGTCTAGATTGCCAACTTATCAAGGTTGTTTATCGAGGCGTTACTCGGCGATGTTAACACGTATAGGAAGATCTCGAATTGAATCCGAGGATTTTGACCTATCGAGGTTGTGTATCGGGCGTTTTCGATGATGTTAACTTTGTTATGGAGAAAGTTGTAGGCGTCTATAGAGGATTGCCAACTTATCAAGGTTGTTTATCGAGGCGTTACTTCGGCGATGTTAACTAGGAAGATCTCAATTGAATCGAGGATTTTTGACCTATCGAGGTTGTGTATCGGGCGTTTACGATGATGTTAACTGTTATGGAGAAAGTTGTGGCGGTCTATAGAGGATTGCCAACTTATCAAGGTTGTTTATCGAGGCGTTACTTGATGTTAACACTATGGAAGAGGTGAAGTCCACTAAGGACCTTTTGACCTATCCTGGGTTGTGATTGTAGCCAGAATAGGCATCCATGAAGCTCGACATCTGATGTCCTGATGTCGCATCAACTAGTTGGTCGATACGACGAAGGGGGAAGCTATCTTTTGGGCATGCGATTAAGGTCGGTGTAGTGATGCACATTCTCCGAGGCGTTGGCCTTCTTGACTAACACTACGTTAGCCAACCGGTGGGGTAGTAGACTTCTCGAATGAATTTGACTTCCGAAGTTTGGTGATTTCTTGTTCTATGACGCAATGTCGTTGAAGCGAAGGTTCTTTTCTTACGTATCACCAGCTTGTGTGAGTCAACTTTGAGGGAGTCGCGTAATGACTTGGGTCAATGCCGAGAATATATCGCTCCGGGCAAAGATATCTTGATTTTTACGAAAATCTAAATTACGATTTGATCGGTGACGATCCCTTCACCTTTCGATGGATCAACTTCGAGATAGGAAGACAAATTACATCTTCAACTGGAGAAGCCCTTTGAGGCATCCTCATCGTGAAGTTCTCGATGTTGAGGTTCTTGGCGTAAATGGTCGGGCTTGCTTGATGCTTGTGCTATCTGTTGATTCCACTTACCGCCGATGCCTGGTGTCGAGAATTTCATCTTGAGGTGAGGCGCATGTATTGTAGAATATAGGCGGAGAGGTCTCCCAAATATTGCATTATGCAGCGGACTGAGACTTGACTACAATAAATTGTATCAAGTGGGTTGCGTGTCGGGGAAATTCCCCAAGAGTTACGGGAAGACTGATCGTCCCTTCCACTAATACCGGTCGATTATCAAATCCATACGTGGGCCGGCGCGGGTTGAAGCTTCTCTCTTTCTATACCCATCTGAGGAAAGTGGAGTAAAAGAACATCAAGAACTCCCATTGTCGATCAATATCCTTTTAATATTGAAGCACGGATCACCAGACCCACGCGATGACAAGGGGATCTTGATGTGGGATAAGCCTCTAGATCTAAATCATCAAAGGTGATAGAATGGTCAACCCGAGACTTCTTGACTCACGGCTCTTGAAGGGCGGCAATGAATATTTGGCTGAATAACACGGCCCTCTGCAATTGTTTTCTCTCCGGCCGGCTTGGCGTTCCTGGTTGCCCCGGCATTTTGGGTTGGTTTTGTATAAAACGGCCTAGATACCCCTGACGTATTAGTCTTTCAATCTCCTCATTCAGTTGGTGGCACTCGGCTGCGGTGAAAGTGGCAGAATTTCTCTTGATTTCCAATTCCATGCTTTAAAGGTCGCGGCCACCTGACGCTATCCTCTTCCTGAATAGCAGGATGTTGCGCATGGCGTGTTGAGCCGTATATTTCCTCTCGATTAAGTCATCGAGGTGCTCTCCAGGAGGTTTTGGGGAGGTTCTTTGCCTCTCTTCTTTTTCTGAGATGTTTGAACATCACCTTTGGAAACTTTCTTCCGCTTGCTTGGTGGTTCAAAGCATTGCGATGAGCGATAGCTTCGTCAGGAGATTTGTGCCTCTATTGATGGACCAGTCGATAGGAATGGGTCTCCGCATTAATGATGAATAGAAGTATCACGGCGGAGTCCTCAGAAGCACGCCCTCAAAAGTTACGGATCTACTCGGTATCTTTCGGCTTGAGGAGAACCTCTGGAAGTATTCTTTGAGGACTCTCCATCGTTACGGATTAGGAGAATGTGATGAATCCCTGATTCTCTTGTTCGAGAACTATTCTAAAAATCGAGCTCTCCAAATGATCGGACGGACCCCTTAGCGGCGAATAGAATGATCGAGCGTCCTTTGAGAGTGAATACGACACAAGATAGAGTCATTTGCACGAATGTATGATCGTTGAAAGTGATCGATATGCTCGTCGGTTGTGCCATCATAAGGGTCCATCTTGGGAAGCTTGAATCTCGTCGGTCGGGTGCGAGATGATTTCATGGCGGGGCGAAGTTTTGGAAGAAGCGGCGGAGAATGGATCATTATTGTTTCAGAACTCTTCACGCACCGTCGTCGTAGTTCATCGCATAAGGTGGCGTGGAGTTTCACCCGTCTGAGGTTGAGCCATTCGTGTGGGGTGAGTAGAGCGGCGGTATCGAAGTTGTCATCTGGATGTGGTGCCAAGGGGTTCTCTACTTGTTGATCATTCGGGTAATCATTCTCGGAAGAAAATCGGATTATCGAGGCGTCGCGGAACCTCTTCAGGCGTGTTGGAACGTTTTGCCGGTCCTCTCGCAGGAGTCGAAGAATTTCGTTATGGGAATCCTCCATCCTTTGAACGCGATCTTCCAAAGAGGGGCGGACCCTCACACGGGGCAGTTTGTTATGTAGAAGTGTTGGAGACTTGGCGTCCTTGATCGAGAATGAGGAGCGTTGGGCGCAAACCCGTTTAACCATATTGGAGATATAGCAATGGGCGAGATTCCCGAGCATAAGCATTGCGTCTTTAGAGAATTTTATTCCGGTATATCGCGAGATCTTGTCGTAGCCAAAATTATCAACACACTGGCGGGGATATGAACCAGGGTTATCGTGGAAAACCCGTTAAGGAAAAACCACGGGCCTTGCCTCAGTAGAACTTTCACTATGTGTTCAAAGATCTGAGTCCTTGCTTCGTTAGTTGGAGAAGAAGGTGTTTCTGAGGAATCAATATTCAGAGTGTAGAAAAAGACAATATCGGTCAACTCCAACTCAAGGGAGAAGTTTCCCAAAAGCGGTAGGGCGATCTTAGGAGCAACCTCTTGATCTTGAGGAGAAAGGAGGCAATGGTCTTTTCTAGTTCCACGAGGCGATCTCCCTGGGTGAGCTCGATCTTGAAGCACTTGGTGGTGGCTTGCGGTGTGATAGATGCATTCGGCGTCAAGGTGGTTCTCGAGCTCTCGGTCTTCAAATCGATTCGGTCCCCTAAGGTGAGAATGAGGCTCTATTTATAGATTTTGGGAGTGGCGGCCTTGTAAATTCGTGGAAAACTCCAACCACTCCCATGGACGGCCCAGTCGATCCCACCGATCGGCGTGTATTTTGATGATCCGGGTGCCTTAATGATGTGGTGGGTGATCTTGGATTCGTTTGATTCGTCTTGACGAGCGCTCGATCGACTATAAATATGTCGTTTTGGTGACCATTTGGCGGATCGGATCGTTTTATGCTCCGATAGCTTGATCGAGTCGATTGAGCTTCGGATCGGTATGCTTGATGTTGCTATGTTAGCCTCGAGGCGTCGGTTGACTATAAGCTTGCTGAAATCGGTGATTAGATCGAAACATTTTCTGAAAATGCCTTGAGATTCGTGCTTGATCAGATTAATTTTCTGAGGACGTATCAATAATAATGAAGGAATGATCATATTTTACCCATGAAATGAGTGGCAGATAAAGGTTTCAAAAATTTAGTGTTAGGGTCTATTCAGGAGCTACAGTTATTTGAAAAAATAGTGATGAATTTATTATATAAGTAGTTGTTATCTAAAAAAGTTGGGTGGATATTAGAATTTTTTATTTTTAAAATGTTAAACTACAATTTTCTAGTAGCCACCACATTTAGTCACATAAAGTTGAAAAATATAGCTTTCTCATCATAAAAAATCACAGATTGAGCTCAAAATCTCCAAAATATGACCATAACGCAATTTTTAAATGACAGTGTGATGTATTTTCGCATCACACCTTTGCCCCCAAACGCAACCTTAGGTTATCAAACACACTAAGTTTTAAGTTTGTTTCAAAATTTTTTGTATTAGACTATGATATATCACCATGAAATCTTACGAGGAATTCATCCAATTAGAAATAAACTATGTAAATTGGATTCAATAAATAAATCTTAGTGATTTGAATATTTCATAAAATGCTAGAAATATAAAATCAACTAGTATTTATATTTAAAGTTTAGAGGTATTTACATACATACCACTTAATACTTATATATTTATATATCTATTAATTGTACTTTCATATTTACATGCATAACACTAAATATTTGACTTCACATTAAAAATATCATTATTAACATCTTTTTAAAAATAATTATATTTTCTTATGTATAGAGAAAATGTTAGAAATATAAATATTAAAAATATATAAACACATAAGAATTGTATAAAAGGTACATAAATCTTCCAAAATTTTAAATAATCATATATAATGTTTTAGCATGCTATTTAAAATAGTTTTAATCCTATCATTTTAATAACTATCTTTAAACTAATAATAAATATTATGATAATTTAGGCTATTTTTTTCATAAATGAACAAAATATTATTATTTTATGATTAATTAGAAAACATAGACATAAATCTCAGTTAATATATATTAAAATATTCTTTCGTGGGATAATGCTATACATCTAGGAGTTAAGTGGTGTAAAATTATAATAAAAACTTAATCTTAGAAGAAAATTTAATCTTAAAGTCACAGATTTATATGTAAATTTTAAATTTAAGATCTCTTGATTAATGTCTAAGTTTTCAATCACTAGATTAAGATAGCTAAGTTGCTTAATCTCTTAGAACTTTAGCAGAGGGATTTTATTTATTACTCTTAAGTAATCATATATAATATTTTAGCATGCTATTTAAAACAATTTTAACGCTATCATTTTAATAACCATCTTTAAATTAATAATAAATAATATTATAATTGGGTTAAATTTTTTCATAAATGAACTAAAATATTAATACTTAATGATGAATTAGAGAACATATAATTTTCAATTAATATATATTAAAATATTTTTAGGTGATATAATTATATATGTCTAGTAGTTAAGTAGTGTAAAATTGTAAATAAACTCACATTCAGAAGAGGATTTAATCTCAAACTCATAGATAAAGTATATGTGTAAATTTTAATTTTAAAATTTTTCGATTAAAATTTAAGCTTTTAATCATTAGATTAAAATGGCTAAGTGGCTCCATCTCTAAGAACTTTGGCAGAGATTTTATTTATTATATAATATTTGCTCAGAAATAAGTCTATAAAAAATAATAATAGATGAAACAGGTGACGATGCAGATAACTCAGAGTCTATCCGTCATCAAACAGAACCGCCTTACCTATAAAGGCATTAATTTATTTGCTGGAAATTATGACTAGCAACAAATAATAAATTACGGATTTCCACGTATATATGCATGTGTACGCTTATATGATTAAATTCGATTAAAATTCAATTAAAAAAGAGGGAGGCATATATTGCCAACCATCTATCAACGAAATATATAAACCACCTAATATAGTTGTACTCATGCCGTGCTATCGAAAGAGAGAAAGAGAGAAAGAGAGAGGTAAAGGTGGTGAGCTTCTGCGAGAGAGGGAGATAGGAAGAGCAAATAGATGGTTTCCCTTACAGCAGAGAAGCACCATGCAGTGTGCATCCCTTACCCAGCCCAAGGACACATAAAGCCCATGCTTCAGCTAGCCAAGCTCTTCCATGGCCACGGCCTCCACATCACCTTCGTGCTAACCGAGTATAACTACAACCGCCTCGTTCGATCAAATGGCCCAGAGGCCATCAAAGGCCTCGCCGACTTTCGCTTCGTAGCCATTCCCGACGGCCTTCCACTCTATGACGATGATGCTACGCAGGACATCGCTGCCCTCAGCGAATCCACAACGAAGAATTTCCTCGACCCCTTCTGCTGTCTCATCACCAAGCTCAATGGGCGCTCCCCTCCCGTCTCCTGCATCCTGTCAGATGGAGTCACGACCTTCACCCTCGACGCTGCTAGAAAGTTTGGCATTCCAGACGTCCTCTTCTGGACCGCCAGTGCCTGTGGCTACCTCGCCTACATCAACTACCAGCACCTCGTCGACCGTGGTCTAATTCCTCTGAAAAGTAACAAGAAAACTCTCACACAGTCTTTCTCCTCGAAGATTTATGACATTTATAATACAAATATGGCTTGCATATAGGTGCGGCTGATATGAGCAGCGGCTATCTTGACACTAGAGTGTATTGGATTCCAGGGCTTACAGATGGCATCTCTCTCAAAGATTTTCCTTCCTTCATCCGCACAACAGATGCCAAAGACATCATGCTCAACTTCCTACTGCGAGAAACTAGTCGAGCCTCCATGGCCGATGCCATCATCATCAACACCTTCGAAGCCCTCGAAGGCTCAGCACTCGACTCACTACAGAATATCCTCCCTCCCATCTACACCATCGGCCCACTTTCTATCCTCGCTCACCGCACTGTTGCAAACGAAAGCCCTCTCGCTGCCATCACTCTCAGCCTATGGAAGGAGGACAATACATGCCTCAACTGGTTCAACAGTAAGCAGCCTAAGTCTGTTGTATACGTCAACTTTGGAAGCATAACTGTGATGACAAACGAGCAACTAATAGAGTTCACGACCAGACCTTGTGAAAGGAGAATCTGCAGTGCTGCCGCCAAATTTCATGGAAGACATCAAAGAGAGAGGACTAATGACGAGCTGGTGTGCACAGGAAGAGCTACTTACACATCCGGCGATTGGTGCCTTCTTGACCCACTGCGGCTGGAACTCAACGTTAGAGAGCTTATGTGGTGGTGTGCTCATGATTTGTTGGCCTTTTTTTGCAGAACAACAGACGAACTGAAAGTACGTATGCACCGATTGGGGGGTGGGGATGGAGATTGACAATAATGTGAAGAGAAATGAGGTGGCGAAATTGATAAGAGAGATGATGGCAGGTGATAAGGGAAAGAAGATGAGGGAGAAAGCCGTGAAATGGAAGGAGAGCGCCACCAAGACCATTGGTTCCAATGGCAGCTCAGTGATGAACTTGGATAGGATAGTGAATGAAGTTCTTCGAATAAATTAATTAAAAGATATGTTTAGCCATCACAATTCAGGCCTATTGTAGCTGCATTATATTGTCCTTGTAGCTCAGAAATAAGCCGGGCTAAACCGGCCACTTTTAAATATTTTATGTAAATAAATAAATAAGATTATGAATAAATTAAGCATTTAATAAACTGATTTTTATTTGGCTAAGCTCAAAAAGAGTTCATCTATGTTTGCTTGATAAATGAATTAAATAGATTTAAATATTTTGTAATAATTATTAAATGTAAAAGCTTGAACACCTTATTACTAGAATAGTCTATGATCATGAATAGTAATATCTAAATTCATAAATAAGTTTTTTTGAAAGATCTATTAAAGATCAATAGAAAACTACATCATGACAACTTGATATAATATTAAGTATTATGACTCAACGTTAAGACTCAATTAAGAAATTTATAAAGCTAATTAATATTCATATTAATTATTTTAAAATAAAAATTAAATATTATTTACTAAATAATTTTTAAAAATTACATAAAAAATATTTGAATTTTATTCTCATTTGATTTTTCCTGCACCTCATGTGCTAGTTATCCTTTTTAGTCCCGTATCAATTAGTGATTTGAAGAATTGGTACTTATATAATGCAAATTACAAGTTCTAAGCAACAAAGGTTGCATGAGTTGGCAGCCATTATTCAACAAAAAATTAGCTTTGATAAACAAAATGTTAAAAATTAAATAAATTTAATGGAAATAAAACTAATAAATAAATTTAATATATTAAACTTATTTATCTTTCTTAATAAGTTATTTATTTAAAGCTCGAACTTGAATAAGCTTTAGCTAAATTAGCCCATACTTAGATAGCCTCCTACTTTGTTCCTCTGCCATCCTATGAATAAGCATAACTTTATGAGAAGTGCTTTAATTTAGAGGGGTAGATTCACCAAAATAGTGTCTTTTTAAATAGAAAATTAAATTTACCATTCTATTAATAAACATATTTTTATGAGACAAATGCTTTAAGTTAGAGGGGGTAGATTCACCAAAATAGTCATCTTTTTAAATGGAAAAATAAATTTAAGGGTAGATTTGTTTCTAATAATAGAGTTAACTATTTAAATATGCGATGTACTTTTTTTTTTTCTAACTTGCAAGAATAACAAAGATATATATTCTATGAAGTTGGAATAGTCATATGATAATGGTTGGGTTCTAATAATTTATTTTGAATTCTTTGAAAATAGATCGTTTGATAGTATTTTAGTCCCTTAATAATCTCATAATTCGGTGATCTTAAACTCATTATATTCCTTCTACTGAGCCGCTTGTTTGTAGATTGTTAGAAATATTAATTAATGTCTTAAAGTATTTCATTATGCTCTAAGTGTGTGATTTAGGCTCATTTAGTCGAATTGGATAGCAATTGGTGTTGTTATCTATGTTTAATTTAAATATTTTGTTCGATTATAAACTTGTTGAAATCGACAAATGAATATTTTTTTAATTTATTTATTTTTATTTTAACTTAGAAAATTGTATGAGAATTTGTACTTTATTGAATGAAGTTTATGATAATGTATAATTTACTCTATTATTTTTAGATGACAAAAGTTATTTTGTTCAAAAACATATAGTAAGTTCTTTAATAAATTTATAGTATAAAATTATATTTTTGAAAAATTAAACGATGCAACCACTCTTTAGATATCAATGTGAATCACCCCAATTATAAGTAATATATCTCAAATTATAATTTCAACTATTCATGATGTCAATACTTTGATTGTTGGATGTGAAGATTGCTAAAAAATTTTGTTGTATTTTATTCAAAATTTCTCAAATTTGATTGAATAAATTTTGTCACCCTCCAAAAGTACAATTTTTTATTTTTTTTATATTTTGAGTATTTTTAGAAACAATCATTACTATCAAATATATTTTATTTTAGATTAAATGATAAACAAAAATAAATATAAATATAAATATAAAATGCAAAATAAGAGTGATCTCAAAAATTCCCAAGAAACTTTTCAAAAATTATTTGTTTGAGTGGATTAGTAAAAGTGTCCTTTACATAATCTTGAAGCTTCTTGGATCTTAATTTCACCTTTTTTTTCGTTGACATATTCTTTTATATGGTTATAACAAGTGTCAAAGTATACATTTCTATCATAAATTATAGAATTCATTATTAAGGAGATCTCTAATTTATTTTTAATATATATTTTTGCTGGGCTTCTCTTGCATCAAATGCAATTCTTCTAACAGGTTCCTTAACCCAATAAACTTACAAACTGAACCTATAAATTATGCTATAACATAAAGGCAGGCCCATTATATCATAGCCCAACCTGCATTTACTCAAATAATGAGGCCTTGGATTAAGATTGGTTTGGGGTAGTTTTTCATATTGATTTCATTATGAAATACAATTGAAATTATTTAAGGCGCATTTTAATTTGCTGTTATTACTTTTCTTTAAGGAATTGAGGACCATATCTAAAAATTTTCATTGACAACAGTGATGAAATATATTACAATTGCAAGTTAAATAAAATCAAGTTAAATACCAAAAAAAGGAAAAAATGAAATTTTAATTGACCCAAAGAGGAAGCAACAGAGCTAAAGGCTATCATATTTGGAGAACTTCCTGCAGGATGGGAGAAAGCTCTCCCGAATTACACCCCTGAGGGTAAGGCCGATGTTACCCGGAATCTCTCTCAGCGATCCCTCAATGTTCCTGCCACTATTCTCCTTGTTTCCTTGGAGGCAGTGCTGATCTTGCCTCCTCCAACATGTCATTGTTGAAAAGTTTCGGTGACTTCCAAAAGACCCCCTCTCTCACGAGAGGCAACTCCGTCATTTGGCGGGTTCCTCTCGCTGTGCCCTTCCTGATTTCTCCTCCCTCATACCCAGCAGCACACGTGCCTTCCCTTTTTTAGAGAGGCAACACTGCCATCAAGCAGGTTCTTCTCGGCAACCACTCTTTTTGGCAGCCGAGAGGCAACTCCGTCACCAGGTTTGAGGACCTCGTCATGGTCATCAGGGCGTGACAAGTTGAAGATCGGCCAAGGTGGATCAAAATACCAACCGTCATGTTCATCAGGGTATGACGGGTAGGCTAAAATAATTCTGATGTAGCCCCCTACGCATGGATGACGCCGGAATACTGCCGAAATTTTGCCAAATTTTTGAGAGTTAAATTTAAAAATTAATTGGATATTAAATTAAATATGAAATTTGAGATCCTAAAATAATAAAAAAAATCACAAATATTGAATTTAAATCAGCACCACAAGTATTTGTATTATGTACGATCATACTATGTGAAAATGGGTTCATTCACTTAGTTCGTCACCAAATGAATGCTACAATTTTGTTGCTTCATATATTAAAACAAACAAAGAAAAAAAGGCTTACAAGATTCAAAGCAAGTTAAAAACCCATATAGGCTTTGAGCTAGAACCCTTCTTCTCCCTCTTCATTGCTTCTATGAACAATAAGAGCTTTGCAAACTCTTAAAAGGATTCAAATAACATAATAATAAGAAGCCTTCTAGCCTCCAAATTATAGAAATGAAAAGGGAATGTAGAGTTCACATGTAACTTAAAGTAATAATAGATGGTGGCGTGCTAAATAAACATTATTATCCTATGAAAATATACTAAGTGAAGGTGAATTTAGTCACTTAATTTATCGCTAAATGAATGTTTGACCCATTTTTTAATATGTTCAAACAAATGAGGATACTCAAGTTAAATGCAAGTAAAACTTGATGTGGCAAATGTTAAACTCATAAGAGATTTACAAGTTTTGAAATAAATATGAAACTTGATGTAGAGTTAAGGATGAATCTATATTAGGTTTAAGAGCTCTTATATGAATATGGATGTGACTACGATGTTAGCCAATAAACATGAATATGACTAAAGCAGTAGACACTGAGGTTATTACAAATTATTCCAAGTGAATTAAAAATGATTTCAATTGAACACAATTGAATATGGAGAACTTACATGAAGCTTGATAGCTTACATCTGGGCAAGAGTAGGTTCTGGCATCTCACAAATTAATATGTATAAGATTTTTCTTGACTATTTAATGTGTCAAATTCATGAATAAATAGCAAGCATGAAATATAATCAATTGAACACCGAAATAACTACATTCAATATTGAATGAAATGAAGACGTCAACTTAATGTTGAATAGCAGGTGATTGGTGATGAACCTGAAAGCCAATTCTAAATTGAGAATGAGAGTTCGTAAGAAGTTCGATAGCTTTCTTGTAAGCACAAGTTCAATTAAAAAGCTTGCTAATGAGTCTGAACCTACCATTAAGGTTTAGAGATTCAATAAATAAATTTAATACAAGCAAAGATGAAATAGTTTGAATTACAAATAGAAATTTAGTTATGCTCCAAATACGCCACCGGATCTGTAATTCTTCGTATAAATAGACATAAGGTGACACTAAATTAAATTCTGCAGCATGAAGGAGCTTCCTTCAATCCAAAATTAGAAAATTATTATTCTAATTATGATTTAAAATTCAATAATTTCATTAATTAGATGAAATTATCTAAGCTATAAATACCTGCATGTACTCGGACATAGAGATTTAAAGTATAAATTTTAATATCTAAAATGACTGTGCAAGCTAAATTAGAATTAAATGAAAATATAAAATCAATCTCACAATTTAAACATAAAATTATCTGAATTATTAAATACCCGCATGGGCCTAGACACTATGTTGAATACTTAAATTTTGTGTCTAAGGATGTTGCGCGGGTTGCTTCCCGGTTTGGTATTAGGACTGGGTCCAAGTTAACAAAATCTAAATATCCAATAATAATATGATAAGAATCTCAATTCACTAAAATATCTGAGAGGTTAATTCTATCATATGATAGTAGATCTGATTCTCTAATATTAAATTAATAGAGTCAACAAGATCTGAAATAATAAATCACCCCGATGATGATTGTGTTGAATGAAGATTTCAACCGGAGGGGATACTTTCCATCAAAATGTTCTTACAAGCTCAAATTGAATTAATCAAAATCAAATGTCAAGTCAAATGCAAAATTTAATATATCACTAAGCTATTAATGCTTAAATGAAACTTAATCTTTAAAGAACTTAAAGTTAAAACTCAATCCACCTTCCGCAATTATTTATGAGATATGGCAAATTAAGAAAACTCTAGCTCACAAAGGAGCCAAAGTCAAATCAAGTATTTTATTATGTTCACTCTCAATTAATCTCATGCCAGTAAGGATGTAGCTTGTGTCCTCTGAATGCGTGGTTTGACCAGTAGGCTCCACATATGATGTAGTTACGACCAGAATCCTCTGATCGAGTGGTTTGGCTAGTAGGCTACATTATATTACGATCATGACTATAGCTTGTATGCTCTCCAATGACTCTGCCCTTTGAGTTGTGAATCATAGGATATACTTGATAGGGCAAAAAGCCCTATATCAGCTAATATATACTTAAGCCTGTCTCCTTAGACAAAAACCACCCCAAGTCTATAAGGATTTCTTGGACGACATAACTCATGTGTTGTTGATAAAGATCCTTCAGTCAAGTTGGGTTCACTACCTCCTCTGACTAAGTAGACTAGGCACCACGACAGTCCAGGATGACATAACCATGGCATCTAGATCAGGCACGTCATCATTCCCCCAACCATCCGCTTTAAGCTAAAAATGATGAATTTCATAAATTTTAAATCTAAATTCTAAAACTCCACATTGTTGCTACTATACACTATGTATTTAACGATCTAATGATTAGCCTTAATCAAAAGTTCTCTCTCTGCATTGAGAGGGGTAATTAACTATAAATTCTTGCACTTATAGAGCACGAGAAGTCTAAGTCACCAAATGAGGATGAAATTTCTGTGTAGTGTCTTATCTACTATCTCATCTACATTCTGAAAATTACACTGACATTTTAAACCCTACTCTCTTCATTTGTGAGAGGTCGGTGGTGAATTTTTGGAGCCCCCAATATTACATGAAGTTGGAATAGTCATATGATTGGTTGCTTGAAATTCAAAATTTTAGCTTTACTCTCCCTCTCTTTCTCTCTCTTCATGTGAGAATAATTATTTATAAAATTTTTTGATGAATATTTTAATAAATTTAATAAATAATCTTAAAAGTCCAGTTTGAATCCTTTAAAAATAGATCATTTAATAGCATTTAAGTCTCCTAATGATCTCATAATTCAGTGATCTTAAGCTCATTATACTCCTATTGAGCTGCTCATTTGTATATCGTTTGAAATTTCAATTAATACTTTAAAGTTTTTCATTATGCTTTAAGTGTGTGATTTGGGCTTATTTAGAGTCAAATTCAAGATTTGAAATTTCAATTAATGCTTTAAAGTTTTTCATTATACTCTAAGTGTGTGATTTGGGATTATTTAGGGGCTATTTGGTTGCCTGCATTTGGAATGCAGTGTAAAAGGAATGCAGTGTAAAAGGAATTCAATGTAAAAGGATTACTTTATAGTTGTTTAGTTGAGAGCTTTACAAATTCATGACTTTGCTTTTTTTTGTTTGGTTGACAAAATATAATATAAAGTAAACTGAAGATTTTGACATCGATGGCGGGGGGCGGCGGTGCCCGGTGACCGGCGGCCGACGGCCGGTGGCCGCCTCCTCATCACTTTACATTGGTCGGTGTATTTGGAATTCACCCAAATCTGGCAAATTCCAAATACATGCAAACTAGCCTTTCTAGTGTATTTGAAATGCATTACATTACACTGAAATTTTACTTTACTTGCAACCAAACGCTTGAAATGTTCAAAAGCGTGCATTTGGAATGCAGTGCATTCCAAATGCAGGCAACTAAACAGCCCTTTAGATGGAATGACAATTAGATGCAGGTGGAACAAAGGTTTCATGCAAGAGATGATACCAACTTATATCAGAGTTTATAGAGATAAGCTAGATGAATGATTATAGAGTTAAGTATATAGTTATAATATTATTTTAAATACTAATGATTGTGTAACTTGATTTGCCTTATGTTAAGAAAGTTAGAGGTAGACCTAAAAAGACTTGGTTAGGATATATAAAAATGATCTTAGTTTATTAAAATTAAATGAGAATTTGACACATAATAAGACACAATGGTGAAGAAAGATTCATTTAGCCGGCCCCACATAGTGGGATAAAGGCTTGTTGTTGATTGCGGATATTGATTTTTTTCCTAATATTTATTTTAAATGATTAGTTTATTTAGGAGCCTTATGGACATCAGATATGCTTACAAGTCATTGATATATGCTTAGTAGGGGAGGAGATATGGCTCGATATAATACAACACATTAGCTCAAAAAGAATTCATTGGTACCTCTCTATCAAGTATTAACACAAATCAGTTTGCCACCAAGAGTTGATACTACATCATAGAACATGTTGCCTTTTAACGAACAGATAACCATGAGAATGTAGATATTGAATGGCTCACCATCTAGCAGTTGAAGACATGAATGCTTCTTTGCCTTGCCGACATTTCACTCCTACTATATTTTCTTTCATTTGCGATATAATTGTTTAGCATCCCAAAAAATAAAAGTAAAACAATAGGATATTTGAAATAAAAATGGTTATAAAAAAATGAAATTTTAAGGCACTTTTATAATGATAATAAATGTACCACTTGACAGTATATAAATTAGTTTATCAATATTATTTGATAAAAATGTTAATAAGTCCTTGGGTTGCAAAATGATAATATTGTAGAAATTTCAAAATTTTCTATTTTTAATTCTCATTATTTTAAAATACTGCTGTAAAATGTTTATTTATTATCCATAATTTTTAAGAGTGTTTGAAAATATGCTTATATATATTCACACTCAAAGAAAAAAAATTTACCTTGATTTGATTCAATTGTTGTGTACTCATTTCAACAAATGAATTTATTTTTAAAGAGGGGAATAATTGAAAAAAAAGCATATTAGAATTTTATTTTAACAAAAAAAAAATTGAAAAAAAATGAAAACCCATGCAGGTTGGCCATCATATTAAAAAAAATTGATTCCAATATAATTGTGCAAATACTAGTGCTTTTACCTGCCATGCTATTTCTATTTGAACCCAATATAAATCAAGCAGAAACTTTATACAATATAGCTCAAATAGCGACCGACAAAAGGTTTTTATTTCTAGACAATGTAATGACTTAATATGTGCTATGTGGAATATAAAAAGTGCATTTTTTATTAAACTCGAATGAAAAATCCATTTTTTAAACATTTCTTGACATCATTATATACGATTTAAAGGGCATTCTATCATATATTATTTTTATTATTAATGGCTTATATAGAAGGTTTGAAAATTGCAAATAATTTGATAATGGGAAGCATGAACGTGAATGGTATATGCAAACTACTTGGTTTGAAGTTGGAAGCTCACAAGCATCTTTTCTCTGCTTTTTATGCTTCAATGTGGCTTATTTGAGGTTCTTCTTGATGGAAAAAATTTTTTCCCACGAACCTGGATCAAGTGTTATAAGCTAAGAATACAATGTAAAAAGGAAAATTTTCTACTTCACTTTCAAGCTAGTATATTTGATTTGAAGAGTAAGGAATGGAAGTATCTTCAATGCTTCGAATGTTAGTATATGAGATCGAGAGTTTAATCCTTTTTGTAGAGGGATGGTAATAGATTGTTGGACTACTAATTATATTATATGACAAGTTGTCTCACTCATATGATGATATATGTTGGTTTTGTTTCTGATTTTGGTAGATTTGGTCTATCATATTTTTGCCCTATTGTTATGTGCAATTGATTTTGCTGGTGGCATTTTCCTCTAGTTTAAGCAGGTTTTGAGCAAATGATGAATCACATGTGCATTGATAATACAGGTCAACTTAGCATGGGATGACAACTTTTCATTCACACTTACTACTTGCAGAGTACAGATATAAAGATAAATCAAAATAAATTTTCATCATACACTAATGTACATAGTAGTGCATACATAGTTTTTTTGGAGGGTTTAGAGGGTATTTTGAGTGTTGTGAATACTAAAAAATAGTGGGTGTATAGAGATATTTTGAGCATAATAAAAAAATGCAAAAAAAAAGCATAAATGCAAAAAAAAAAACTTAAAATTTTTAGCTATTTTTTAATTATGTTCAAAATACTCTTGTACACCCAGTGTATACTTGTATTCATAGTGCACAAAATATCCTCATAAACTTTTATAAAATCTAGAGTATATAGTGTTGTGTACACCAATACACTATAGAATTAAGACATATCTATTGGCACATCATAACAAACATGGGAAAGAGGATCTAATAGATCTATCTTGGAATGAGGCTATAATGCATTGGAAGGATATGGAAGACCCATACAAGCCCAAACTCATTGAAAAGATGCTAGAAGGTTTAATAAAATGTTGGACAAGGTGAATTCTATGTTGTCTTTGAATTTTTCTAGAGTATTTTATAGTCTCCGAAAATTCCCCACCGACCTCTCGATTAAGAGAGTATGATTTAGATGTCAGTTAAACTTTCAGAAAGCAGATTAAATAGTAGATAAGATGCTACCTAGAGATTTCGTCTTCATTTTTGTGAGGACTTTAGATTTGGTTCCAGATTTCTATAGGCTCAACCACCTATAGTTAATTACCCATCCTAATGCTGAGAGAGAACTTTTCATTAAGGCTAGTCGTTAGATTGCTGAATACGTAGTGTATAGTATCAGTATGTTGAATTTAAAATTTAGGGTTTAGAATTTATGAAATTCATCAATATTTAACTTAAAGCATATTGTTGGTGGGATGATGACGTGCCCGATCTAAATCCCATGGTTTCGTCATCCCGGGTTGTAGTGGTTCCTAGTATACTTAGTCAGAGGAGGTAGTCAACCCAACCTAACTGAAGGATCCTTGTCAGTAGTCATGGGTTGCGGCGTCCAAATAATCCTTGTAGACCTAGGGTAGTGTTTGTCCAAGAAGATAATATTAAATCTACCTTTGCTGACAAAAGGGCTTTGTGTCTATCAAATATACCCTATGATTTATAACTCAAAGGGCTGAGAACATACAAGCTATAGTCATGATCATAATATAATGGTGTCATTTGGTAAGAACCACCGGTCGAGGATTCGTCGTAATCACATCATATGTGGAGCTCTTGGCCAAAACCATGAATAGAAGACACAAACCCTTACTAGCATGAGATTATTTGAGTTTGAATATAGTGATTCATTTGACTTGACATTAGCTTCTTTGTGAGCTAGAGTTTTCTTAATCTGTCATCCTCAACAAATGTTGGTGGATAGGTAGATGAATTATTTGCTATAAGTATTTAAATAATAAATTTTATTTAGTTTCAATATTTACTTAGTTGAAATTTAGTTTTATGATGAATTAGTTTAGAGCTCAAGTATCTTTTGATGATAATATCCCCTCCAGTTGAGATTTTTAATCAACACGGCCATCATCGAGGTATATAAGTCTACTTAATCATTTAGTTTATTATTTCAAATCCTATCGACTCTATTAATTTAATAATAGAGGATTATATCTAGATTTATATTTTGAGTATTTTGAATTTGAGAATATTGAACATAATATCATAAATATTTTGATAATAGTTACCCATCCTGTCGATATCTTCGATCAACTCAGCTATTATTGGGGTAGACCTTGTCAACTCTAGTTACTTTCCACTAGAGGATCGGGTCTATGACTTATGTGCAATTTAAATTTTTTAATAAATTGATATCATAACAGACCTTATCAACTCCATTACAAATATTGAGGATTGGGTCTTATGATATAATGTAATTTGGATTCATTTAGAAGTTGATTATTTAGTAGATCTTATCAACTCTAATTTCAAGCATAAAGTTAAAGCCTCTGATCATATTCTATGGAGTTGAATATTTATCTCTTTCATTGATTTGAGTTAGCATATGGAGACATTCATTAGTTTACATGCATATAGTCATAAAGGATTGAATCAAATTCATCATTCTTTCTCTTTTTTTAAAAAAAATCACTCAGCATCCTCAAACACAAAGTTTAGGTGCTTGGTATGAGTGTCGGGGACCATACGTGTATTTAGTAATTTAGGTAATTTTATTTCTAAATTATGAGATTAATTTTATATTAATTTCTCTTAGCATGTCTTTTTTAAATATTAAAATTTACATATTAAATCTCTATATCTGAGCACTTGCAAGTACTTATGACTTAGAAAATTTCATCTAATTAATGAAATCATTGACTTTGAAAATCATAATTAGAATAAATTTTTTATTTATTTTTGGATTGAAGGAAGCTCCATAATTAGTGTATCATTTAATTTAGTATTATATTTTGTCTGCTAGTATAAAGAATTACAAATTCAGTGGTGTAGAAGACGTTTTAAATTGTTCTAATATCTTATTAGATCCTTAGGAATAATATGTATTGAAGTGCCAAATTTATATTTACTGTCAAAATATTCAATTCACTTCAAGTTCATAAATCTGTTTGAGTTCAATCCATCTTTCTTTATTTGCAATATAATCTTCAAATTCATTTCAAATTCATTCTCATTTATAATTCAAAATTTAATTCAATATCAATTTTATTTTTGCGAGCTTAGGCAGCGCTATTTGTTTAGCTTGAATTTTATTTGCAATGAATTTTGGATAAAATTTAGTAGCATTTCGGCATTATTAGGCATCATCCACGTATGGGATGCATCAGCTTACACAATATATTGAGCATAGCGGATAATATCTTTGACACCAATTGAGTCTTTATACTTAACCCTCTTGAGCATTGGTGGGGTCTTGATCACCATAAAAGAAAATATATATGCAATTTCAAATCATCAAATATTATATTATATTATTTATTTTTGATGTGCTCGATTTTTTTTAAAAATGAATCTTTATTCTTCCCCCTATTTTTTAAGTCTAAAATTTAATCAAAATTTCGACAGTATTCCATCGTCATCTCCGCGTAGGGGGCTACATCGGAACTGCTTTGGCTTACCTGGTATGCCTTATTGAGCGTGGTGGATGGTGTCTTATGACACCACAACCGAGTCTTCATACCCACTAAGCTCTATTGATATTAGTGGGGTCTTCGATCACCCACATAAAGCTATATATATATATATATATATATATATATATATATATATATATATATATATATATATATATATATATATATATATATATATAATTTCAAATCATTCAAATTTCATTTTAGATTATCTATTTTTGATGTGATTGATTTCTTTTTAAATGAATATTGATTCTTCCCCTTTTTCAAGTCCAAAATTTAGTCAAAATTTTAGCAGCATTTTGACATCATCCTCGCATAGGGGACTACATCAAAACTATTTTGGCCTACGTCATGCCACGATGGCTGATGGTTGGGTTTTTGACACCTTGTCAAATTTCAATCTCTTATGCAATGAGCATAATGAGCATTCCCAAAATATATATATATATATATATATATATATATATATATATATATATATATATATATATATATATATATATATATATATATATATATTCTATACATTCAAACCTCATCCCCTTTTTTTAAGTTTTAAGTTTAGTCAAAATTTTGGCAGCATTTCAGCAGTATTCCGACATCATTCCCGCATAGGGCGCTACATCAGAACTGCTTTGGCTTACCGGTACACTCTATTGAGCATAGCGAACGGTCTCTTATGACACCACAGCTGAGTCTTCATGCCCACTAAGCCCTATTGAGCAATAGTGGGGTCTTCGATCACCTGCATGTAGCAAACATATATAATTTTCACATATTTAAGCCTCTTTATGTTAAACCTTTGCAATGAGCAACGATGACGATTATCAGTGAGCTGACTCGCTACACTCAATTGAGCATAGCGGGTCTTCAATCCTACTATGCCCTATTGAGCATAGTAGGATCTTTGATCACCATGGCATGCACACGAAGGTTTGCTAATGTTGTAGTATAGAATATGAACAAGGAATTGCTACCATGTACATGCAAACTAATTCACTGCAATCTCCTCATAATAAGAGCATTATGGCATCCAAAAGCTCTTTTGTAAGTATGAGCTTCATCGGTCACAATAAGCCTGAGGTTGGATAAGATCCTTTGAAAATTTGCATGGCAAGGCAATATCGACAAATGCAACATGTCCGGGTTTGTAATCAACACCGGGCATTATCATGTATCCAAGAATGATGCATATGTGAGGTGTCTCCATCATAAATGCTAACATTGAAGCCAATGTTTAACCCACTTGTCATCTCTAACAAAGCTCTCATTTGATCCTGTGCTAAAGCCTTCGTTGGAAATATATAAAAAGCACATGCCTCCATATCTTTTGCGAGTGCCTTAATAACAAGAATATTATAGCAAATGGATTTTCCACTAGAAGTTGATATTGCTAGAACAACATTCTTTCCAGAAAGAGAATATTTTAAAGCTTCAGCCTGATGGCTGTATAATCTGGATATTCCAATCCTTCTTAGAGCTACCTTGGAGACATCTGCAAGACTATCAGGAACATCCACATGGACAGCCAATTTCTCATTAATTTCTTATATGTGAACTATCTACCCAAAGATACCCATGCCCCTTCTTAAGTGGTCAACCATCTCAGGAGGTTTCAGGTGATCTGTACTATAGCATCTTGATGTCAAAGTTCCAAGCTTTGATTTTTAAACATTAATGCATCCTTCAACATGCTTAGAACCTTTCATAGTTATAATGTCCTCCAAAGACAGCATACTAGGTATGATAATGATATAGTGTCTATTTTTCATGAAGCATTTAAGAAGTCGCCACAAATCTGTTCTGAAGGCATCATTCATTTTTCTACTGCATTGATAAATGTGGAAGGAGGCAACCACCATCTCAAGGTTCTTTTTGAAATTTTAGGTTGATTACTTGATTTGGTGGAGAAGTCATAAATTATAATAGTTGATCCTTGAGAAGTTAGAATATTTTCTACATTGTCTAACAAAACTACCACCTTGGGACAAAGAAGTGAAAGCTTCTTCACATAAGAGATGCCCAAGCTATCAAGCTCAAAGATGATAGGTTGCTTGAGTGCTCCAACTACAAAACATTGACTAGCCTACTTAATTAGCACATTCCCTTATTGACGGCAAGGCCCATGTCATAGGATCAGTAGCTTGCAAATTACCATCCATTTCTCTTAAAATTATGATTTGAAGTTGCATAAATTACCTTGCTTCTCACTCTAAATGTGTCTAGCGACCATTCAGTAAAGAAGAATATACATTTTTGGCAATAATCTACTTATCTTCAGTTACAAAATCAAAGTCATAGATTGCGTATCTTCATTCATCAGCAGGAAGGCTAGCAATGAAATCTTCACAAATCAGAGTAGGCTTATCCACCTTCTCAATAATAACTAGCTTCAGCTTCTCCTCAATCTTATAAATTATGAATCCCTGGGTTCTTTTGGCCAATTCCAGGAATTACAACTTACACATCATGCACAACAATTCCTGATTGCTTTAGCCATTTTTATGGCTTCGGAGCTGTATGGTGGCTAAAAGAGGTTGTGGGAGAGCATGTAGGGCTACGCTAGAGAGAGCTGAATGGATGCCTTTTTTTACCTAGTGGGGAATGAGGGAAAGAAAAGGGGATTAAGACCCTAATTTCCTAATTAGTTTATTTCCTTAAGAGTTTAGGTGAGATTTTCAAATTTTTGGGCCAAATTAAGGTTGTTTAGGGCTCAATTTAGTCTCACATTAATTCTGAAATAAAATTATTTATAAAAATTATGTTTACCATTATGGTAAAATTTTTTATATAAATATTCTTGCCTTCATCTATCCCTTTCTGAAAAGAGGATAAATAAAAACATAAATATATATAACACCTTGTCGGGACACCATGTAGATCCATAGATATTCTTATTAGGGTGATCAGGAACGACATTGAGAAGTGGTGTACTATCTTGAAAGATAGAAGTCGCCACTCTACAATGGACCTAATCACCTCAGTAAGGACTCCTAAGGACTATGGGTGTTCGGAGAGATTCTTCCCCTACCTTACATGGAAAAGTAAAGCAGAGTTTATTTTAAATTGGATTCATTAAGTTCTCTTTAGGGGCAAGCTCCCATAGTTAATTACATCCTAAGGAACATGATTCCATAGGAATACTCTCAATTAAGGTAAATGATCACTGTCTCCAAAGACTTTGAAAGGTAAGACTATAAATCGATTAGTTTATTTTTAGAAAATCAAGTGGGATCGATCAAGGAGAGGGAGTTCTTATCAAAGTCATATGAAGATAAGTAGGGGATGCTTAAGATACTAGGAAGCCTAGTAAGCATCCCAAGCTATCTAATGGTTAGGCTTTATATTTTTGAAATTGAATTGATTTATTTGAGTTGAATTTTTATTAGAATGCTAGGGCTTACAATTCAATGATACAAGGTCATGGAAATGCCTAAGCAGTGAGGATTTATGCTTGTAGCCCGCAAAGGGGAGAAGCAACCTCAGAACCTAAATCTATGGAGCTTTGGTGAGGGCCAAAAGCATGACCTAAATCTAAGGCAAAAATGGGTATTTGGTTTACCTCCATAAGGATATAACCCGATTGGACTTACAAACTGGGGTGGCCTAACTAACTCCTCCTATAAATTTAAATACATGTAGGCAAGTTATATGCTACAAGATAGCTAAGCTGTTATTTATTTAAAAAGAGACTAAGTCCTTAAACACACTTCCTAAGAGACTAGATCATGCAGGACATGATTTAATGACTTAAATCTAATGTAAATTTTGTCACATTTTATTTTTATTTTTGGACAATCAATTTGACACAGGCTTTAGGATTCATATGCCTAATGCATGGAAATTAGATTATGGGCCAAAATCAGCAAGATAAGAAGGTGTGTTTCCACCATGACTTTTAAAGGTCAAGCCAAGTTCTATGGTAAAGGTGGAAGCCCTCCAAGTCAAGAGTAAAATAATATATTTTTTATGCATGATGTGAGAAAAGTGTTACAACATCCAGCTAAAGGGTTGCTAATTTTTTATCTTGATTCATAACCTAGGCTTTGGGTGAGGTTATGAGTTATTTTATTTTTAGTTTTGAGTTATTTTAATTAGATAGAATTTTTTTAATAGCCTAATCATCATCCAGGCCATACATCAAAGCAAAGAAGAAACTAGGAAAAGATGTCATCTTAATGCAAGCTAAACAAACATCAATCAATTTATAGAGCAACATAAAAGAATAAAAGGCCATTTGTAGTCAGGCTCCACCGCACAAACCTGAAAAAAAATTGGGTAGCCGAGCTCTACCCTTATACAACCTAGATTACAAATGAATTAAATACAATAAAAAAGGAATTCATTGTTATGGGGGTCTTTATTCTTCATTTCTTTTTCTTCTTTCTTCTTTCTTCTTTTAGTTGGTTGGAATGTGGTTGCTCTAAAGGCTTCACATGGTACATAAGACCTAGTCTTATAAGCAATGTTCATCCTAATATCCCATAACATTCATTCCAAAATTCTAATTATAAAATTACATGAAAATAAGAAAAAGGAAATCTAACTAAAACTTGCAAGACAAAGATTAGCCAAACAAACCATACAATCCTAAGCATGTATAAGAATAAATTGGACTTAGAACCCCACACATGGGTAACCAAGTCCACCTGGCCTATTTTGGATTATGCTTAAGGGTATAAGCACCTGCACAGCAAAAGCATTTTTAGATTTTTATTATAGTGCCCCTTAAGCACAATCGCCTAAAGAAGACTGTGGTTAGACTAAGATCGTCCTACCATTCAATCTACGCACATACACCCTAACATCTATACTAAAATAATACATCACAAAATAAAAGCAAACATCAAACCATGCAACGCCATAACCTAATGATAGAAATAGTGACTTAGCCTAATGTGTGTGCCATTTAAGGTTTGTGTGGTATGCTTAGCTAGGGTTTAAGGTTGAAGTTTTCTAAGTATAAAAATGTTCAACTTAAAGGGTGATTTCATTTAAGTGGTTTAGTTGATTTGGTTGATTTTTTATGTTGTGATTTGATTAGGTTTGAATGAACCTACGATTAATTACTAAATATTGTAAAGAGAAAAAAAGAGAAGAGAACTTCTCTTTCCTCCCCACATTAAGTAATTTCTAGGATAGATTCATATTTGATTATTATTTAGTGAATATTTTATTATGTTCTTTAACTAATCCTATGTTTATATTTTCCCTAAACAAACTTATTAAAAAATAAAGGCATTTTAAGATTAAATAAAGTGAAATACTATCACAAAACACACAACACTTCATTTCTTTCCCAACATGTGTAACATGCATATGGAAGAATCCTAAGCATATCTATACATGTAAATGGAAGTGTTTAGCACACCTTAATGATGAATGCTAGGAGAGTTACTTAAGAAAATTGGCATGCTTCATGATGCATGATTTTGTTAAGTAGAAAAGGAGTGATTCTTTTATCCATTTTTCATATGCACATTTACAAGTATAAAAGATATAAGTGAGTATGACGCCATTGTTAGCACTAAAGGTGTAAGGAACAAGACCTGCTTAGGGCATTTAAAGCCTTGCAACCCTGGGGTTGTCCAGACTAATATATCACTTTTCTTAAATACATGTGCATGTACAAAAATAAATGCATGGGAAGAGAATCATGCAAGTAGTTTATGTTTGTTTGTTTGATTGGTTTATGCAATTTATATATGCAAGTGTGAATATCCTTCTTAAGTGATAACATAGGAATTAATAGGAATGTATTTAAGCAAGTGTTGTATTATTTTCAAATGAACTATACACTTTGCAAAATCCTATTCAAAACTATGCTAAAAGAGAAGAGAAGGAAAGTCACACAATGCACTTCTTTATATTTATACTCACATGTAAGCTTATAAATAATTATAAGTAGCATACCTTTCAGTTATGATATTTGATTTATAAGTTTTTGAAAATAATTTTGGATTTAATAGTGATAAAAGCTATTCGTATTCTAATATTATCCAAAATATGCAATTTGACATAAAGAAAATATTTCATTTTTAATTTGATTTTTAAAAGGGAATGAATGCATGCTTTTCATATGACATACACATTTAGCATGTTATGAAAGAAATATAGTGATGAAAGCATGTAAATTCATTTACCATAATTAATTCCTAAAGATAATCTTATGAGATAAGATTATTTAAAGTAAATCAAATTTATTTTATAGAGATTTTTAGTTTTGTTTGAGTTTGATTTGAATTTAAGAAATGTGAAGAGTTTGCTGGTCCTAACCCATTCCCACATGTGTGCATTTCTTTAGTTTAATTTTTAGGGTGATTAGATTAATTTTATATTTTGGTTAGGTTAAGGTGTAGATTAAGTTCATTAATTAACCCTTACCTACAACACCTTAACATATTTAACCAAATAATTATGAGCCAATGTTTGACATAAAATCATATAAGCAATTTAAGATAGCAATGTACCTAAGAAAGAAAGGGGCCTAATGCAACTGGCTCACAATTAGTGATTAATTAAGCTAAAGGGTTTAACTTAAGTACTTTCATAACCCTCCCCACACATGTAGGTTGTATTTTGATTTCCTTAAGTTACTTAGGCTATTGAACACCTAAGCACCTACCCAAGATAAATTGATTAAGTTCTGGAATGTTTTAATTTTGAAAATTTTGATTAATTAAGTGATTAAACTATTTAATTAATTTGCACTTTAATTAGATTTTTATCCAAATGAAATAAACTTAGGGGAAAAGTTTTGTGAAAGAATTCCTAATCTCATTCTCTAAGTCCATTCACTGTTCTAAGGTAATTAACAAACTTAATTAACTAATTTATCACTATTGAAAAGGCGAATTAATTATTTAATTGATTAAGAGGGTAATTAAGAATGACTCAAACAATTCCCTTAATTAAACCATTAATAAATTTCAAGAAAATTAGGGGAGGTAGAAGTCATCCCACTAAATGCACATGAGAAGTTTGGAATTAATCAGTGGGATAATTAGAGAGTAATTAATCTAATCACATTCCCAAAAAACCCAAATTCAGAAAATATCACTATTCAAAATCAATTGAAATTAATTTTAAATTATTCCACTTTAAATTATCTTCACAATGCTTTTTATTTTGTGTTTTTTCTAATTTTTCTACATTTAGTTATGAATATTTAAAGATTTAGTGATTAATAATTAATTAAAATCCCTAATTATTAACTAATCCCATTGGTGTCATGTGGACCGCTGACGCGACACAAGCTTTCCATGTGGCGTGATGGGATTCATCACTTAAGTTGTCACATCCCAATGCTACATCAGCGGCGGTGCTACGCACGTCCGATCAAAGATCAGACGGTTAGGATTAAGCCCATGGGTCTTAAGGGATAAATCAGAGATCCTACACGGCTTGATCAAGACTATCCATCCAAAATGCGTGGATGGATGATCCATGATCCATCACTGAGTTTACCTATGGGAGAGGACATCCGTCCACTCTTTAGGGCAAGATACAAGCTCGATTGAGCTCGGATTGAGCTCAAACTCAACCCACACCATCATCATGCAAGGGGGAAGACATCCAATGACCAATTTTACTTGAGATGAAAATTCTCTTCACAAAGGACCACACACTCCCTATTCTAGGCTTGGTTTGAAGGCATACCTCATTGGAGGCTATCATCGGTGGTCCCAACCTTTGAGGTAGCTTTTTCTAGTAGAGACGAAGCCCTATTGAAGGTTTCAAGCTTCAGTATTGAGTAGATCCTTCTATTGACCAAGGTGGGCTTCAATTGCTGCCTTGGTCTAGACCACTCTTCCTATGGCTTGAGAACTTGGATGAAGTCTTGGGTGAACTCGATTGGGTTCCCTCAAGGTGTTTTAGGGAAAAATTGAGTTGAATTTAAGTATTGGATGAGTTTCAAAATCTTGCTGCCTCCCCTATTTTGGCTTAAGCAAAACCGAGAATGGTGAAATCCAATTAGCTTGGGGGAGCTTGGGAAACTTGCAATTGCTTCCTCTGGCTTCCTCTCACTCAATCGAATGCATGAGAATGTAATTTAAGTGAAATTAAGGGGAGTATATCTCCCCGTAGATGGATCAGATGGTCAGGAGGTGCTAAGCCATTTTAATCAAATTCACCTCTTCAATGGGTTATTTTGGCTATTAAGGGTTCCACATGGTTTGTTTTTGGCAGAGGGGGTAGTGGAGAAGTGTCATGTGCTAATTTTGGGTGGAGGAGTGATTTTCATGTGCTTGAAATGAAGGGAGTGGTCAGTTTTGACCTTGGGTTGGGTTTGGCTGACCCAAACTCATTAAGTCATGTGCACCATGCTCACTAGTGTCCACTTGGTCCACTAAGAGAGTGCCAAGTGGCTATGATGAGAATTCGACAAAATTTCAAGTGAATTTGGCCAAGAATTACCCTTTGACCTAAGGATAAAATGGTCATTTGGCTTGGATTTCAACTCAAGTATGTTTGGTATGATTGAAAATGGGTTGGGCCAAGTTTCAATGAATTTGGAATTGATTTGATGTGATTTGGCTCATATTGACCCATTTAGGTCAAAATGGGTCAACTTGACCAATTGGTCAAATTGGGTCAAACCAAGGGTTGGGTTAAGTTCATATGACCATTTGAAATTTTTTGGCATCATTGATTTGGTTCAATTTGATTTCTATTTGGAATTGGTTCATTTGATCTCATTTAGGTCAAATGGGTCAAGTTGACCAATTTGACCCATTTGACCTATTTGAGTTAGGTCATGGGTTAGTTTAGGTTTCATTGGTCATATGAAATGTATTGGTATCTTTATTTCTAATTAATTTTGGTTTAATTTGATTTTGGCTCAATTTGACCTTTTAGGTCAAGTTGGGTTCAAGGTCAATTGGGCTAGGTTGGGCTTAGTTGGCCACTTGAGGCTTTGGTCAAGTTCAACAAGTGATTTGAAATGAACTTGACCCATTGGTTTCAATCAATTTGGCTTAGTTAAGTTTTGACATATTTTGACTGTTTAGATCAAGTTGGGTCAGCTTGGGTCAAGTGGCCAATTAGGCTAGGTTAGGCTCCAATGATGACTTAGTCAAGTTCAAACATTGATCATGAATGAGTTTTGATCAATGGTTTCAATCAATTTGGCCTATGGTGGATTTTGGCTAGTTTATATTTCATTTTGGCTAAGTGTTGACTTTGTCAACCCTTAGGTTTGACTTGGTTTGACCCAATTTGAGTGATTGATTATCTCATGATGATTATTGCTCACAATGTGAGGGTTAGTTCAGCTTAGTTCAATCCAATTTGGGTAGGATTAGAATTTAGCTCAAAAGGGGTACTTTAGGTCACGTTGGGTGAAGTGATCCTATGTGGGTCAATTGACTTGATCAAGCTTGAATCAAGTTTGATTGAACTCACATATGGACTTATGATTGAAATATAAATCCATTTACAAGTGATTTGGAGTCAAATGTGTTTTGATTCATTTGACAACTTCAAGTTCAAAGGGTGAACATGAGTTTGATTTGGGTTTGATTTTTAGATTTAGTTTTGGTTTGATGATTGAAGTTTGTGTTTATATTTGTATTCATGATTGAAGGATTGGCTGAATTTAGATTTGATTTTTAAATTTATTCTTAGTTTGTTAATTGAAGTTTTTGTTTATATTTGAATTCATAATTGAAGGATTAATTGAATCATGAAGAAAAGTCAAGAGTTTGGCTTGATTTGAATTTGATTTGACTAAGTTCAAGAATTTGACTTGAAAGGCTTAGGTTAAATTTTGGTTGAATTTGGATTTGATTTTTGAATTTAGTTTTGGTTAGATGATTGAAATTTATGTTTATATTTGGATTCATGATTGAAGGATTGATTGAATCATGAAGAAAAATCAAGGGTTTGGCTTGATTTGAGTTTAATTTGGCTAAGTTCAAGATTTTGACTTGAAAGGCTTAGGTTGAATTGTGGTTGAATTTGAATTTGATTTTTTTTTTAATTTAGTTTTGGATATTTGGATTTATATTTGATTTATATCTGTGAATATAAATGGGTTATGAGAACATTTGTTAAATTTGAATTGATTTGGATTTGATTTAGGCTAAGTCTATAAGATAGAATCAAAGTGACTTAAGAAAGATTTTTTAAAGTTGGAATTGATTTGAGTTTGGTTTTAAATTGATTTGAGTTTAAGGTTAATTTGAATTTTGAAATTTGACTTGATGGAAGGAAGGGAGGATTTGGTTCAAGCTATAGGATAGGAAAATTTTCCTAACACCCCTAAAGCATAACCTATTCCTATGGCTAACTTTTCTAAGTCTCTAGGATTAGGTTAAGTGTTCACCTAATCACTAGAAGTGTCTTAAGAGTAAAAAACTTTTAATGTCTAAGAGGAGTCCTATGTCTAAGATGGAGGCGTTGAGAGCTCATCCTAAAAATGAGGTCAACAACCATATTAAAAATAATTATCAAAAGTTTCCTTATGTTTATGTGACCCGATCGCAATGAGATTTATGCGAAATCTTGCCGAAATAAAACCTACATAATATGGGTATCATTTTCAGATAAATTTAATGTTCCAGTTTCAAC
The DNA here is from genome assembly GCA_021442155.1 of Cymbidium sinense. Taxonomy (NCBI): domain Eukaryota; kingdom Viridiplantae; phylum Streptophyta; class Magnoliopsida; order Asparagales; family Orchidaceae; genus Cymbidium; species Cymbidium sinense. Next base: position 7,423,592 of record CM038228.1, on the reverse strand, counting down.
AGTGTAATCTGTTTCATGATCGGAGGCCGTTTGGTTCAATTCAACACCGAATCAGATCAATTCAGTTCAAAAATACACATTATCACTTCTGACCGCTTGACATTCATGCAGACTCGTCTGAATTGAGCGCAGATAATCTCATTTGGTAGGTTTCGATATTTTGATGCTAACAGTGTGATAAATTTCATGAATGGAGATCATTTGGGCATCATCGCAACTTCCCGACCTTGATATGCACGTATGCGTGTCGACGGATTGTTGACCTACATGTATGCTCCATCAATCAAGTCAAGCTTACAAGCTGAATTTGACGAACTTCAGATGTAATAATGCAAAAATCATAGCTGAAATACACTCGATGTCACTGAAACTAGTTGATATGATCTCCGATCGATGAATGAACTTTGTCATCACATCGAACATCAGATATATATATATATATATATATATATATATATATATATATATATATATATATATATATATATATATATATATATATATATATATATATATATATATATATATATATATATATATATATATATTGCATAATTGCATACGTCGAATCCATCAAGAAGAATTTCGCTTGAGGTTAGAAAGATACGAAGATGCCCAAAAAACTTCTATTCATAAAATTGATCACTCTATTAGCCTTAAAATGCCGAAACTTATCAAATGAGACTGGTCAAGTCCAATTCGGATGAATCTGCGTGAATATCGAGTGATCAGAAGCGACGACAAATAATTTTGAATCAAAATTGACTCGATTAGACACATACTTTAATCAAACGATCTTTAATCACAAAATGGATTACACCATTGAATCCAGAATATCGAATTTGCCTAGAAATGACATCCATATTGCATGAGATTAATTTCGATGAATTTTTTGCATAGATATGACCATCGAAAAGTAACTAAATTCGGATATTTACTCTAATTTTGATCAAATATGATTTCTTAATATCCGAATTATTTCAGAATCAATTCAAAAAATTTTGGTATGAATTATTTCCAAAATAGACCCAATCTTATTCAAATATTTTTGAAAAAAAAGAATCCACCTAAACTCATAAGGAAAGTAACTAATATGCAATTAAGAGTCTTAATCCTTTTTTTAATTTCCCTCTCAGTGGAAAGTAAAGAAAAAAGAGGAGACCTCTCATGAAGCTAGAAAAGAGCTATATTTTTTTTTTTCTCAATTGCTTAACGTAAACTGCTATCTCCACCAAAGGTGATGCTGCGGTCCCTCTTCGCCTGTCATTACTCTATTCTCTTCATCCTTATTTTATAATCTCTCTCTCTCTCTCTCTCTCTCTCTCTCTCTCTCTCTCTCTCTCTCTATTTGTGTGGATTTGAGAGTTCTCCCTCTTTATCCCTTTGATCAGCAGAGACCTTTCCTTTGATCGAAGCTTGGATTTTTCATTTCAATGTGTTTGGACTGCATTAATTCTAAGTGTTTGCCCACTTTTTGTTCTAATGTCATTTTTCCCTTTTGGATTCTTACATTCACATGGGCCTTTTTTTTGGGCTTTCAAGTGCTCGTTACCTTCAAGTTTGGATCTAGGTTTCCCTCTAGCTGCCAATATTCTTTCTTAGTTGTTGTTTTTGTCTCCCGAATCTGCTTTACATGTCACAACTTCGAATATCAAGGCACAACACATTTTTTTAGAGTTGTCTTCATGTTGTCTTGATATTCAATGACTAAATAGACCTGATAGAATGCAAGATAATTATGCCCCTCTTTTTTTCCTTGCAAGCGACAGAAACCGAGAAGCAACACCGTCATCAGGAGGGATCTCCTCTAGGTTTTTGACGTTTCCATTATTCTTGCAGCCAAACAACCCCTCTTTCCTTCCTTGCAAGCGACGAAAACCGAGAAACAACACCATCATCAAGCGGGTTCTCCTCTAGGTTTTCAACATTTTCATTATTCTTGCAGCCAAACAACCCCCTCTTTCCTTCCTTGTAAGTGACAAAAATCGAGAAGCAACACCATCATCAGACGGGTTCTCTTCTAGGTTTCCAGCATTTCCATTATTCTTGAAGCCAAACAACCCCCTCTTTCCTTCCTTGCAAATGACAAAAATCGAGGAAGAACATCATCATCAGGTGGGTTCTTCTCTAGGTTTTTGACATTTCCTCACCTATTCATTACAAATAATCAACACTCAAATATCTCCTATTCAATCCCTACTAGTCAAACTCATGCAAAATCATTAGTGTTGTGGATTATGGATGCATGGAAATATGTAAAAAAATATATGCATATGCTTGTGTTTCTTTATTCAAGTTTGAAGGCCTCGTCATGCTCATCAGGGTGTGATGAAATAAAATTTGGCTGTGGTGTCACAAGACATCGCTCGCTACGTTCAATATGGTGTACCGAGTTGTTGACCTCACTTTTAGAGTGAGCCTTCAACTTCTCCATCTTAGACATAGAACTCCTCTAGACACTAAGAGTTCCTTAGTCTTAAGACACTTCTAGTGATTAGGTGAACACTTAACCTAACCCTATAGACTTAGAAGAGTTAACTATAGGAATGGGTTATACTTTAGGGGTATTAGGAAGATTTGCCTACCCTATAGCTTAAACCAAAACCTTGCTTCCTTCTTTCAAGTCAAACTTCAAACTCAAATCAAATATTAAATGAATTTCAATTCAATTGATTTCTCAAATCATAAATTAATTCCAAGATTCCAATCATGAATCAAATCTCAAATGATTAAAACCCATGATCAATTCCAAATCCAAAATCTTTCTTAAGCCTTTTGATTTCGTCTTATGTACTTAGCCCAAATCTAATTCAAATCACTCCAAACTCAAAAGATTTTCTCATAACCCATTTATATTCTCATTTATATTCAGAAATCTAAATGAAATATAAATTCAAATAACCAAAACTAAATTCAAAACTCAAATCCAAATCTAACTTAAATCCAACTTATACCCTTTCAAGTCAAATCCTTGAACCTAAACCAAACCAAATTAAAATCACTCCAATCTCAAAAGATTTTCTCATAACCCATTTATATTATCATTTATATTCACAAATATAAATGAGATATAAATTCAAATAACCAAAACTAAATTCAAAACTCAAATCCAAATCCAACTTAAATCCAACTTATGCTCTTTCAAGTTAAATCCTTGAACTTAGCCAAATCACTCTCAAATCAATGTAAACACTTGAATTTTATCTTCAAAAAAATCATTCCTTCAATCATATGCCTAAATATAAACATAAAATTCAATCATCAAATCAAAATCAAACTAACCCAAGTCAAACCCATGTTCATCCTTTGAACTTGAAATTATCAAATGAACCAAAACACATTTGACTTCAAATCACTTGCAATTGGATTTATATTTCCATCAAAGTCCATATGTGAGTTCAACCACACTTGAATCAAGCCTTGATCAAGCCAACTGACCCACTTAGGCTCACTTGACCCAAAGTGATCTAAAGCACCTTTTTGTGCCAAATTCTAATCTAACCCAAATTGGATTGAACAAAGCCCATCTAAGCCTCACATTGTGAGCACAATCATCCTAGGATGATCAATCACTCAAATTGGGTCAAATCAAGTCAAACCTAACCTTTGATTAAGTCAACACTTAGCCTAAATGAAACTTAAACTAGCCAAAATCCATCATAAGACAAATTGATTGAACTATTGATCTAAAATAATTCATAATTAGTGATTGAACATGATCAAGCCATCAATTGAGCCAAACCAAGCCTAATTGGCCACTTGACCTAAGTTGACCCAAGTTGACCTAAAAAGTCAAAATGGATCAAATCTTGATCTAAGCTAAATTGATTGCAACCAATGAGTCAAATTCATTCTAAATCACTTGTTGAACTTGACCAAAGCTTTAATTGGCCAACTAGACCCAACCTACCCCAAGATCATGAACCCAACTTGACCTAAAAGGTAAAATCCACTTGAAATCAAACCAAACCAAAATTAATTATAACCAAAGCTTGCAATACATTTCAAATGATCAACCAAGCCTAAATAAACCCATGACCTAACCTAATTGGGTCAAATGGGTCAAATTGTTCAACTTGACCCATTTGACCTAAATGAACCGAAACCAAATCTAAACCAAATTGAACTAAACCAAAGACACCCAAATGCTCTAAATGATCATTTGAACTTGACCTAACCCATGGTTTGACCCAATTTGACAAATTGGTCAACCTAACCCAAATTGACCCAACTTGACCTAAATAGGTCAAATTGAACCAATTCAAATCAAATGAAATCAAAATCACTTGAAATAATTCCCAAACCATTTTTAATCATTTAAAATCTGCCCAAATCAAAATCAAGGTCAAATGACCATTTTACCCCTAGGTCAAAGGGTATCCTATGGCCAAATTTACTTGGAATTTGGCCAATTTCTTCTTATGACCACTTGCCATCTTCCTAGTTGTCCACTCGGACACTAAGGGAGGTGGTGAACATGACCCAATGGGTTTGGGTCAGCCATGACCCAACCCAAGGCCAAATCGACCCCTCTAATGGGAATTAGGCATTTGGATCACCCCAAACACTCACCTAGCACATGTGCACTCCCTCTCCTCTACTCCTCTGTCTAAAATTAATCACATGGAGTGTCTAACAACCCAAATCAATCAATCAATCCAAGCAATTGAGCTAAAATGATAAAGCTAGTCTTGGCCATCCGATCCAAGGAGGGGGAGATATACTCTCCCTCATTCCCACTCAAACCACATACATTGAATTCGATTGAGCACTAGGAACCAAAACCAAGTTTCTCCAAGCCTTGACAAGCATTCTTGAGCTCCCCCTATTTTCTCCTTCTCGATTTTCTTCAAAGATGAAATAAGGGAGATCCAAATTAACTCCAACTCACTAAATTCTCCATCAAATCTAAATTACTCTTGCAAGCACCATCAAGGGACCTAGTCAAGCTCAACCAAGGTGTTTCTCAAGTCACCAAGCCACGGGAGGGGGGACTGTGGTGAAATTTTTTTGTAATTTTTAAAGAATAAATATACTTCCATCTTCACTCTATGTGGAATAAAATGAAGATCAAAATATACTTTCTTCTTTTAATACATTTTTGACACCACTTAGATCTGCAGATATTCTTATTGAGGGTGATTGGGTATGATATTGAGAAGAGGTGTACTATCTCAAACGATAAAAATCATCATCATACAATAGACCTAATCACCTCAATAAGGACTCCTAAGGATAATGAGTCTGCATGTATACCAAATATTCTTCCCCTACTTTACCTAAAAAAGTAAAGTAAGGTTTATTTTAAATCGGGTTCATTAAGTTCCCCACAGGGGCAAGACCTCATAGTCAATTACATCTTAAGGAAGGGGATTCCTTAAGAATATTCTCGATTAAGATAAATGATCATTGTCTCCAAAGATTTTAATAGATAGGACTATCAATAGATTAGTTTATTTTGGAAGATCAAATGGGATTGATCGAGAGAGAGAGAGAGAGAGAGAGAGAGAGAGAGTTATTTTTGATGCCAAAGGATGATAAATAAGAGATGCTCACGATGCTAGGAAATCTAGTGAGCATCTCAAACTATCCTATAGTTGGGCTTTACATTTTTGAAATTGATTTAATTTGTTTGAGTTAAATTTTTTATTAAAAATTTAGGGCTTATTATTCCACAACACAAGATTATGGAAATGCCTAAGAAGTGAGGATTCATGCTTATGGCCCATAGAAGGGAGAGGCAACCTCAAAATTAAAATCTAGGGAGCTTTGGCGAGGGCTGAAAGCATGACCTAAATCTAAAGCAAAAATGGGTATTTGGTTTACCTCCACAAGAGAGGACAAATCACCCGACTACTTGGACTTACAACCACCTGGGGTGGCCGCCAACTAACTTTCTCCTATGATTTTAAATTCATGTAGGCAAGTCATATACTTTATGCAAGATAGCTAGGCTATTACTTATTTAGAAAGACACTAAGTCCTTAAGCTCACTCCCTAAAGAGACTAGATCATATAAGGGCATGCTTCAAATGACCTAAATCTAATGTAAATCATATTACATGTTATTTTCAATTTTGGACAATTATTTGCCTCAGGCTTATACGATTCTTATGCTTAATGCATGAGAAGTAATATTATTGGCCAAAATCAGCGAGAAGGGAGGAGGTGTGTTTCCACCAAGGCTCTCAAAGGTCAAGCCAAGTTTCTCTGGCAAAGGTGGAAGCTCTCCAATCAAGAGTGTAACAATATGCTTTTATGCATGATGTTATAAAAGAAATAGTCATCCAGCTAAGGGGTTACTAATTCTTTTGTCTTGATTTTAACTTAGGCTTTAAATGAGGTTATGAGTTTTTTATTTTCATTTTGAATTGATTAATTTGGTAGAAGATTTATTTTTCCCTAAGAGCCTAATCATCATCTAAACCATACATCAAGCAAGAAAGAAACTAGGAAAACATGCCATCTTAATGCACAAGCTAAACAAAACATCATATATTTAATAAAGCTAACATAAAAGAATAAAGGGTCATTTCGTGGGTGAGCACCATCGCACAAACTCGAAAAATAAATTGGGTAGCCGAGCTCTACCCTTATACAACCTAGATTACAAATGAATTAATTTACAATCAAGTAAGGAAATTCATGTTATGGGGGTCTTCATTTCTTCTTTCTTTTTTTTGGTTCCTTTTTCTGGTTCCTTCTTTTGGATGGTTGGAAGGTGGTTGCTCCTAAGGCTTTAGATGGTACATAAGATGTAATATTATGAACAATGCTCATCTTAATCCTCCATAACAATCATTCCAAAATCCTAATTGTAAAAATACACGAAAACAAAAAATAAATCTAACTAACACCTGCAAAATAGAAATTAGCTAAGCAAATGATACAAATTCCAAGCATGTATATTGGACTTAACACCCACACATGGGTGACTAAGTCCACCTGGCCTACTAGATTATGCTTAGGGGTATGAACACCTACACAACAAAAGCATTTATATTTTTATTACAACACCCCTTAAGCACAATCCCCTACAGAAAAAAATGATTAGAATAAATCATCTCGCCATTCATTCTATGCACATTCATCCTAACATCCAGACTAAAATAAAATATCACTAAACAAATGCAAACATCAAGCCATGCACTACCCTAACCTAAAGCTAGAAGTGGTGACTTAGCCTAATGTGTGTGCTTTAAAAGGTTTGTGTGGTATGCTTAGCTATGGTTTGAAGGTTTAGATTTTCTAAGTGTGAAGATGTTCAACTTAGATGGGTGATTTCATTTAAGTGTTTAGTTGATTTGGGTTGATTTTATTTTGTATTTTTGATTTGATTTAAATGAATCCTATAATTAATTACTAAGTTTTAAAGAGAGGAAAAGAGAAGAGAGCTTCTCTTTCCTTTCCTACCTTTAGTAATTTCTAAAGTGGATTTATGTTTAGTTTTGTTTAGTGAATGTTTTATTATGTGTTTTAATTAATCCTAAGTTTAGATTTTTCATAAAAAACCTATTCAAAAAGAAAGAAATTTTAAGATTAAGTAAAGTGAACTAAATTCACAAAACACACATCACTTCATTTCTTTCCCAACAAGTATGACATGCATATGGATGCATCCTAAGCATATCTATTGATCGCATTTTTAGGATGAGCTCTCAACTCTCTATCTTAGACATAGGACTACTCTTAGACTTTAAGAGATCCTTAGTCTTAAGACACATCTAGTGATTAGGTAGACACTCAACTTAGCCTTAGAGACTTAGAAGAGTTAGCCATAGGAATAAGTCATGCCTTAGGGGTGTTAGGAAAATCTGCCTATCCTATAGCTTGAACCACATTCCTTACTTCCTTCATTCAAGTCAAACTCCAAATCAAATCAACATCAAACTTAAATCAATTACAACTTAATTGAATTTCTCCAAACTCAAATCAATGCCACATGATTGAAATCCATGATTGAAATTCCAAGTTCAAAATATTTCTTAAGTCCTTAATCCTCTCTTAAAGACTTAGCCTAAATCATCTTGAAATCAATTCAAATTCATAAATTTTTCCCATAACTCATTTATATTCTCATTTATATTCTCATATATAAATGAAATATAAATTCAAATCAATTAAATCAAATTCCAAATCTCAAATATTTTCTAAGTCCTTAATTTCCCTCTTAAGGACTTAGCCTAAATCATCTTTAAATTAATTCAAATTCATGAATTTTTCCCATAACTCATTTATATTCTCATTTATATTCTCATATATAAATAAAATATAAATTTAAATCAATCAAATCAAATTCCAAATCCCAAATATTTCCTAAGTCATTAATTTTCCTCTTAAGACTTAGCCTAAATCATCTTCAAATCAATTCAAATTCATAAAATTTTCTCACAACTCATTTATCTTCTCATATATAAATGAAATCTAAATTCAAATCAATCAAATTAAATCAAAAATTCAAATTCCTAATTCAAAATCCTTCTTAAGTCCTTTGATTTCCATTCATGGACTTAGCTTAAATCAAATCTAAATCAATTCAAATTCATGAAATTTTCTCATAACTCATTTATATTCTCATTTATATTCACATATATAAATGAAATATAAATTCAAATCAATCAAACTAAACCCAAAAATCAAACCCAAATTCAATCAAAATCCAACCTAAGCCTTTCAAGACAAATTCTTGAGCTTAGCCAAATCAACTTCAAATCAAGCCAAACTCTTGATTTCCCTTCATGATTCAATCAATCCTTCAATCATGAATCCAAATATAAATACAAAATTCAATCACTTAACCAAAACTCAATTCAAAAATCAAGCCAAAATCTATTTCATGCTCACCCTTTGAACTTGAAATTATCAAATGAGTCAAAATCCATTTGACTTCAAAGCACTTACAAATGGATTTATATTTCAATCATAAGTCCATATGTGAGTTCAATCAAATTCAAATCAAGCTTTGATGAAGCCATTTGACCCACTTAGGCTCACTTGACCCAAAGTGACCTAAAGTACTCTTAAGAGCCAAACTCTAATCCTATATAAATTGGATTGAACTAAGACCACCTAAAGCTCTCATCATGATCAACAATCATCATGAGATGATCAATCACTCTAATTGGGTCAAACCAAGCCAAACCTAAGGGTTGGCCAAGTCAACACTTATCCAAAATGAAACCCAACATAGCCAAAATCCACCATGAGCCAAATTGACTGAAACCAATGATCTAAGTTCATTCATGATCAATGTTTGAACTTGACCAAGTCAACATTTGAGCCTAACCTAGCTCAATTGGCCACTTGACCGAAGTTGACCGAACTTGACCTAAAAAGTCAAAATGGGCCAAAACTTGATCTAAGCTAAATCAATTTAAACCAATGGGCCAAGTTCATTCCAAAATGATTGTTGAACTTGGCCAAAGCCCCAATTGCCAAACTAGACCCAACCTAGCCTAATTGACTATGAACCCAACTTGACCTAAAGGGTCATATTGAGCCAAATTTAAATTTAACCAAAATTGATTGGAGACAAAGATACCAATCCATTTCATATGACCAAACAAACATAAACCCACCCATGACCTAACTCAAATAGGTCAAATGGGTCAAATTGGTCAACTTGACCCATTTGACCTAAATGAAATCAAATGAACCAAATTCAAACCTAAACCAAATTGAATCAAACCAAAGCCACCAAAACATTTCAAATGGTCATATGAACTTGGCCCAACCCTTGGTTTGACCCACTTTGACCATTTGGTCAACTTGACCCAAGTTGACCCATTTTGACCTAAATGGGTCAACATGAGCCAAATCACATCAAACCAACTTCAAATCTAATGAAACTTGGCCAAACCTATTTTCTCATCATACCAAACATACCCAAACTAAAATCAAGGTCAAATGACCATTTTTCCCCTAGGCCATAAGGTAAATTTTGGCCAACTCCACTTGGGATTTGGTCAAATCCTCTCCATAACCACTTGGCACTCTCTTAGTGGATCAAATGAACACTAGGGAGTGTGTCACTAACCCAATGGGTTTGGGTAAAGCCCAACCCAAACCCGACCACTCCCATTGAAATGGCCACATAGAGATCCCCCTTGCACTCAATTCAAGCACATGGCCACCTCACCTACTCCTTCTCTGGCCAAAACCAAACCACATGCAATTCAAAATAGCCCAACTAACTCATTGCATAAGGTGTATTGATAAAAAATGGTACAATCCTTCTCGACCATCCGATTGCTCAAGGGGAGATATACTCCCCCTAATTCAATTCAATCTTCGCTTTCCCTTAATCGATTGAAGCATAGGAACTCAGAGCAAGCCTTAGAGAGTCTTCCCAAGCTTCCTAGAAAGGATTTGAAATCTACATTCTTGATTTTCATCACTTGAAAATAGGGGAGCTTGGCTAAAATTTAAATTTACTCCACACTCAACATCAACCTAATTCCTTCTTCAAGCTCCATTAGAGGACCAAGTCAGAGTTTCCCAACCTCTTTCCCAAGCTCTAAAGGCAAGGGAGGATCCAATTCGATCAAGGCCAAGCTCAAGGAAAGGAGGAGTTGACCATTAAAAGCATCCACTCAATTTCAAGAGCTCAAACTTTCAGCAAAGCTTCATCTCAACCAGACGAAGCTTCTCCAAGGGATTCGAGCCCCGGTGAGGTATGCCATTTTTATGAGCTTTAGATCAATAATGTTGGTCATTTGTAAAGTGAACTTCAATCCTAGGTTGCTCTAGCTATTAGATGTTCTTGTATTCATGCTTAAATGGTGTGAGTTGATTTTCATCCCAATCCGAGTTCAATCGAGCTCGGATTATGGCTTCAAACATGGACAGTCTCCATGGCTCACAGAGAGTGGCAGGGATGAATCTTTGGCCATCCATCCACAGATTTTGGATGGATGACTAAGATTAAAATATGTTGCACCCATAATTTCAGTTCACAACTTTAAACCGGCCGATCCTTGGATGGTCGAGGAGAAAGCGAGTAGTCCACCACACGCTGATGTGGTGGGTTAAATACCCAATCCCATCACACCATGTGTAAAGCGCATACCACGTCAGTGGCACACGTGGCAATGATAGGATTAATAATATAATTAGGAATTATTTAATTTTTAATTAATCACTAAATCTTCTAAAATTCATATCTAAGTGTAGAAAAATCAACAAAATATGAAATAAATTGCATATGAAAGATAATTGAACATAGAATATTCTAAAATTAATTACAATGTATTTTCAATAGTATTTATGTTTGAATTTGGGTTTTATTAGGAATGTTATTTTGCTAATTACTCTTTAATTACTTCTCAGATGGATCTCAAATCTTTTGTGCTTAATTATTGGGATGACTCCTACCTCCGCTAATTTTTTTGGGATTTATTGGTGACTTAATTAGGAGAATTTCTAGTTCATTTCTTAATCACTCCCTTAATATAATTAAGCTTAATTAGGGGCATAATTAGTTGTTTAATCCTCTAATTGAGTTAATTAAGTTTTAATTAATTGAATGTGAGGTTTAGGGAATAATTTTGGGATACTTTCCTTGAGATATTCCCTAAACCCTCTTTTCTTACTTAATTCATCCTTAATTAAGGGTTAATTCACTAATTATCCCTTTAATTAATTTCATAATATTCTAAAACCTTCCAGAATGTAATTAATCTATCCTGGATAGATGCTTAGGTGTTTAAGAGCCTAAGTACATTAAGGAAATCAAAATCCAACTCACATGTGTGAGAGGGGTAATGAAATTACTTAAGTTAAACCCCTTACTTTAATTAATCACTAATCATGGGCCAAATTGCATTAGGCCTTTTCTTCCTAGGTGCACTACAAATTTAAATTCATTGTGAGATTTGATGTCATCTCATTAGCTCATGATTGTTTGATTAAATATGCTAAGGTGGTATAGGTATGGGGTAATTAATACACTTAATTCATACCTTAACCTAATCAAAATATAAAATGGATCTAATCATCTAAAAATTGAACTTAAATATCATACACATGTGGGAATGGGTTAAGAGCATCAAAATCACCTCACATTTCTCAAATTAAATCAAACTCAAAACAAAACCAAACCTTCTTTAAAACTAATTTGATTTGCTTTAAGCTTTCTTATTTCATAAGATTGTCTTTAGGAATTAATTAGGGTGAATGTGTTTACATGATTTCATCATTTTAGTTCCTTCCCAACATGCTAAATGTGTATGTCATATGAATTATATGCATTCATTCTTTTCAAAAATTAAAATGAAAGTGAAATGTTTCTCTTATGTCAAATTGCATATTTTGGCTAAAATAGGAATATGAGTGGCTATTATCACTATTAAATCCAAATTATTTCCAAAAATATATGAATCAATTACCAAAACTAAAAGTGTGTTGCTTATATTTTATTTATAAGCTTGTGTGTGAGTAAAATATAAGGATGTGCTTAGTGTAGTTTTCCTTCTCCTCCCTTTTAGTATAGTTTTGAATAAGATTTGGTAAAGTGTTTAGTTCATTTGAAAAGAACCTAACACTTACCTAATTCCATTTCCTATTCATTTCTATGCTATTACTTAAGAAGGATATCTACACGTGTACATATAAATTGCATAAACAAAATAAATAATGAAGTACAAACTTTTGCAATTTTCTTTTCCATTCATTTCTTTTGTACAAATGCTTGTATTTAAGGAAAGTGGTATATTAGTCTGGGCAACCCCAGGGTTACTAGGCTTTAAGGAGCCCTAAGTAGGTCTTGTACCTTATACCAATGGTTAATAATTGCATCGCACTCACTTATGCCTTTCATACATTCATGTGTGCATGTGAAAATTGGATAAGAAACCCCTTTTCTACTTAATGAAAATCATGCATCATAAGCATTCAAATTTTCTTAAGTAAACCACTTAGCAATCATTATAAAGTGTGCTAAACATTCTCATTTGTATGTATATATATGCTTAGGATTCATTCATATGCATGTTATACATGTTAGGAAAGAATGAAGTAATGTATGCTTTGTGAATTTAGTTCACTTTACTTAATCTTAAAATGTCTTTCTTTTTAAATAGGTTTATTTAGAATTGATCTAAACTTAGGTTTAATTAAAACACATAATAAAGAATTCCCTAAATAAAAATAAACATGAATATACTTTAGAAATTACCTAAGGTAGGGAAGGAAAGAGAAGTTCTCTTCTCTTTTCCCTCTCTTTAAAACTTAGTAATTAATTGTAGGTTCATCCAAACCAATTCAAATCATGATATAAAATCAACCAAATAAACTAAACACTTAAATAAAACCACCCATCTAAGTTGAACACCTTCACACTTAGAAAATTTAAACCTTAAAATCATAGCTAAGCACACCACACAAACCTTCTAAAGCACACACATTAGACTAAGTCACCGCTTCTAGCTCTAGGTTAGGACGGTGTATGGTTCAATATTTACTTTTGTTTTATGATATATGTTTTAGTCTGGATGTTAGGGTGAATGTGCATAGAATGAATGGTAGGATGATTTAGTCTAATCATTATTTTCTATAGGGGATTGTGCTTAATGGGCACTGTAATAAAAATATAACTGCTTTTGTTGTGTAGGTGCTCATACCCCCCTAAGCATAATCCAATAGGCCAGGTGGACTTAGTTACTCTTGTGTGGGTTGCTAAGTTCAATATACATGCTTGGGATTTATATGGTTTGTTTAGCTAATCTCTATTTTGCAAGTGTTAGCTAGATTTACTTTTCCTTTTCATGTATTTTTATAATTAGGATTTTGGAATGTTTATTATGGGGGATTAGGATGAGCATTGGTCATAAGATCTCATCTTATGCACCATGTGAAGCCTTTGGAGCAACCACCTTCCAATCATCCAAAAGAAGGAACCAAAGAAAAAGAAAAGAAGAAAGAAGAAAAGAAGAATGAAGAGATGAAGCTTAAAGACCCTCATAACAATGAATTTATTGCTTAATTATACTTACTTCATTTGTAATCTGGGTTGTTTAAGGGTAGAGCTCGACTGCCTAATTTGTTTTCAGGTTTGTGCGGTGGTGCCCGACCACAAATGGCCTCTTATTCTTTTGCGTCAGTTTAATAAATTGATTGATGATTTGTTTATCTTGTGCATTATGATGACATCTTTTTTCTAGTTTATTCCTTGCTTGATGTATGACTTGGATGTGGATTAGGCTCTTAGGGGAAAATAAATTTTCTACCAAATTTAAATTAATCGAGAGTATTCCTAAGGAATCTCATTCCTTAGGATATAATTAACTATGGGGGCTTGCCCCTGTAGGGAACTTAACGAACCCGGTTTAAAATAAACTCTACTTTACTTTTCCATGTAAAGTAAGGGAAGAATCTATGGTACATATGCAACCCATTGTCCTTAGGAGTCATTTGAGGTGATTAGGTCCATTGTAGGGTGGTGATTTTTATTTTTTGAGATAGTACACCTCTCCTCAATGTCATACTCGATCTCCCTCAATAAGAACATCTATGGATCTACGTGGTGTCAAAAATGTATAAGAAGAAGATGCATATTTCCATCTTCATTTTATATCACATAGAGTGAAGATGGAAGTATATATTTTACTTCTTTATAAATTTCAAACCACATATGAAAATTTCACCATAGATTTTTCTGGCGACTCCGCTGGGGATGGTTCCTCTCTCCATCTTTGGGAAATGATCGTTGTCTCCAACTATCGATAGTGGGTTCGTAGTTTGGTATGAATCCAAGACTATCTTTCATTCCATTGGCACTTAGCTTATTTCATTCTTAAGTTAAGCTAGCCAACATCTTTAGGTTTTAGAACCTCACCTCGTGTTGGTCTTAAAATCCCCGTTGGGTTCTCCAATGGGTAAAATGAAAAGATCTAATAAAATAAAATATTTAAAGACTTCCTCCTTATCAATTCTATGGTATGGAAAAGTTCATTCTAAAATAATAAAGACAAAAATAAATCCTTTATCAAAAATCATGCTTTTAAAAAAAGCACTCTTTCAAAAATACACATAATAAAATATTTTACACAAAAGTTTTCCTAAATCACCTTCAGCTAACAATCTTTATGATTGCTATATATAAGATCATCTTTTCAAAAATAAGATTCCAATAATTAAATTTTCTAAAATTACAAATGAGTTTCTTCACTCAATTCAATTTTGGTGAAGACCTCATTTTCAAAAATAAAAATTTCAACAATCATATTTTCAAAAGCATAAAATTTGAAGTTGGGCCTTTCCATTCAATACATCTAAATGTGTTGAATGGATATTACCTCTTCAAGCAAAATCATAACTTTGAACTTCCACCTAACACATTCCACATGTGTTAGGTTGGGATTTTTCATGTTTTCAAAAAGCACATATGAAACCTCTCCATTCAATATACCCACACTTATTGGGTGGAGGTCCCCTTTTCAAACAAAATCAAAAATAAATTTTCAAAAAAGCACATATGAACCTTTCCATTCAATATACCCATACTTACTGAATTGAAGTTTCATTTTTAAACAAAACTAATTTTTTTAAAAGCACATATGAATATCTCCATTCAATATACCTAAATTTATTGAATGAAAATTTCATTTCCAAATAAAATGACATCACTTTGAAATCCCACTTAACATATTCCACATATGATTAAATTGGGATTTCCTCTTTCAAAAAGCAATAATCACAAACAAAATATACATCTTTGAAAAATGAAACATAATTGATTTTTATCTTACATACCCAAATTTGTTAAATTGAAATCTCCCTTTTCAAAAAGCAACAAAATTTTCAAAATACATTTGAAACGTCATTCTAGCATATCCTATTTGCTAAAATGAAGTCTCTCTTTTTCCAAAAATAAAATTTGAAAAACATATTTGGAAATTTTATTTAGCATACTCAAATTTTCTAAGTGAAATAGCCATTCCACAAAAACTTTTCAAAACATATTTGGAACTTCATTCTATCATGCCCCATTTGCAAAAGTAAAGTCTCCCTTTTCAAGACAAAAATTTGAAACACCCTTTTTTGAAATTCATTTAGCATACTCAAATTTGCTAAGTGAAATTTTCATTGTACAAAATTTTCAAGAAACACTTTTTGAACTTCATTCTTTAGCATACCATATTTGCTAAAGTGAAGTCCCTATTTTCAAATTAAAATCAAAACACAATAATTTTGAATGCATCTTTTGGAATTCCATTTAGCATACTCAAATTTGGTAAATGAATTTTCCATTTCACAAAAATAAATGAAACTTTATTTTAGCATACCATATTTTCTAAAGTAAAGTCTCCACTTTTGACCAAAAATCAAATCAAAATCAAAAGAAACACATTAGGATTCCCTTAGCATACTTAAATTTGCTAAGGATCTTACTTTTCAAAATCAAAATCAACATCAGGAGAAACACATTAGGATCACCTTAGCATACTTAAATTTGCTAAGAATCATACTTTTCAAAAAAAGAAAAAATCAAAATATCCAAAATAAATAAAACACTTTAGGATTGTCTTAACATACTCAAACTTCCTAAGAGTCCTATTTTCAAAAATTCCAAAACAAAATACACTTGGTTCTTCACTTAGCATACCCAAATTTGCTACATGAGTGGATTCCAAAATACCAAATCAAAAATAAAATCAATTGACCCTTACTTTAACATTCTCGAATTTATTAAAGGAAAGGGTCCTCAAATCAAAATATAATTGCAAATATGAACCTATGGAAGCATCTTTCTAAAAATATTTGAACCCATTTTCAACATACCCAAATTTATTGAAATTGGATTCATATTCAAAAATTCCTCTTTTTAATCAAATCTCTAAATCTTATCTAAATCCATTTGAACCCCACTTAACACTTCCAAGATGTTAGATGTGGGTTCAAATTTTAAATTCAAATTTAGAAGTCAACAAAATAGAAATTTGATACAAGTTTGTCTCCAATAATGCAGATTCTCAGCATCAATCTCAGTTGCAGCTACATTATAGTTTTCAATTTTCAGTTGATTCTAATGGCAATTTCACAGAAGGTTTTGTTTACTTTCCCCTACGGCATGGACTTGGCCTTGGATCAGGCCAATCTCCCTTGAGTTGATTACACTCATCTCATCCATTTCGGTAGAGGTTTCGAGGGGGCAAGGATCACTTGTGAGGGCACTCCCCTCACAACTATTGAGAGCAGGACTGCAGTGGCCAGGCAGAAGCCGGTCATTGATTGATTTGCCATCAGATTTTGACATCCCCTCACTAAAGAGGAAGGCAGTGGTAGTTCCATCAGTTCCAGTAGTCTCAGTGCCAGTGACAGTGATAATGCCTGCACACCTCATGGTTTCCCATGCTACCCTAGTAAGGGCTAGTACCCACTCATTGGCACCCTCAAAGGGTAAGGCTCATTTGATCCTAGAGATTGCCTCCCTAGATTTTGAGGTTGGGTCTAGTTCTTACTCCACTCACCCTACTAGGACTCAGAGGCAGAAAAAAAATTGCATGATTAAGCGGTATCATACACATATTTCCAGGGAGATGGAGGCTACACCGGTTATGGAGGTTCTCATTTCCCCACCAGTTACTGAACCCATTTCATCCTCTCTCTGGGTCTGACAGAGAGGATGCTAGGAGGATCCATACTTCACCTCCACCACCAGTTCATTATCATCCCCAAGTTAGCCAGAGTAGGAGGTCATATGCTGGCCTCCGATTAGTTCTATGCCAGGTTGGCGAAGCTTATGGACATTCTGAGTCCAGAGCTCAATTTGATTTGAGATCTATTATCCCCTGTAGCATGGGGAAACATCTATGATAGGAGAGGGCCAGGGAGGACCGCACTTCAATATAGATCACTAATTAGAGAGGTTTGGTCGGTCGTGCCTCACATTGATTTTCTTGATCGCATGCCCACATTGATCACACAGATAATATTTTTCTTACAAGGATGACCCATTACAGGAAGAGGGTCCCTGTCCTGAGAGAGTCAGTGGTGTCTCCACCACACTGCTCTACCCCCCGTCCACCATCACCCGTTCACGTTAGAGCATCTCCAGTTTCGTTGAAGGCCATGAAGGCCACATCCAGGGAGAAGAGAACCCTGTTGGTGATCAAGCTATAGCCAAAGAATCCCATTCCATCTTCACCGCCTTCTGTGGTGAGGTCGAGCTCTCCTGCTCGACCTTCTGCCCCAGTTATGGTGCAGAGGGAATGGCGACCCCGAACCATAGTGTTCATCCCTTCACCAACACCATAAGGTCAGCAGGACACAGAGATGGTTACAATAGTTATAGAGGGAGGAGATGATAGCCCAGTTGCACCCATGATAGTAGAGCCTCCTAGGAGTGTCTCCCATTTCAGAGTTAGTGACAGTTAGGAGTGCATTTCTTCTAGCGAGTACAATCCTTAGAGGATTGATTCTCCAGCAGCAATGGAAGTCTGGTACCTCACAATTCATGATGTGGATCCCATCACCAGTCATTCGAAAGCATTTGTACCAGTTCCAACAGATCGATCTTTAGATGACATAGTAGCTCACTATTTCATGGAAAAGAAGGAGATCCTAGGATACCACTGGTATGAAGAAGAGAAGATTATCTTTGATCCCAACGAAGATGATTTGTTGGGAGACTCAGTCGGGGTTTGCATGGTAGATACCAGGGGATCCCTCCTCAAAAAGTAGTAGGCTATGGAAGGTGATGAAGTTGAGCAGAAGACAGTCCAATTAGCATAACACCTCCAATATTAGTTAAAGTAGAAAGATGAATAAATAGATAGGATGGAGAGGCAGCTTGAGGACTTGTTAGCAACAGTCTCAGTACTTTGAAAATAAGCCCCAGCAGTTCATCCTACTACACGAGACTAGTTAGCTAGAGTTAATGCATGTCTTGGACCCAACCAAGACCTTACTTCCCGTCGAGCAAGGTTGCACTAGCATGTATAGGAAGGTAGTGGAAAGTACCTGCATACAGGAGAAAGACATCAGATCTATGGTTGAGCAGTAGGTGAAGGAAGCATTGGCTCAAGCTTGGGGAGGATCATCAGTTCCAAAGGGTAGACCCTACCTAGAGGAATTTAATGCAATCCAATATCCCAAGGGTTTCATGCCACCTTCATTCAAGAGTTTTGATGCAGTGGAAACCCAAGGTAGCACATTGCACACTTCAGGGTCAGTTGTTGCAACGCTAGTGATAGCAACGCTTTGCTATTCTACCTCTTCATTAGCCTAACAGGGATAGCTTTTGATTGGTATGCTAAACTTCCCAACAGTTTAGTTAAGACATTTGCTGAGTTGGAGCAACTCTTTATCAAGAGGTTTGCTAGAGCTCAATAGAGGGTTATTGTTGGCAATCTTATTGTAGCATAACAATACCCAGGTGAGTCTCTTGTTGACTATATTCTCAAATGGCATAAACTGAGTATGAAATGCGAACAGCTATTTGGGCAATATGCCATTGAGATTCTTCTAAAGAATATCCATGGCTTGGTAGCCTTCATGCTTAAAGGCTTCACTATCAAAACTTTTGAGAAGCTAATCAATAAGATGACTTGTTTGCAAGGAGAGGCCAAATAGTTTCCTTTTCAAGACCAGTTGCCCAAAGCAAAGTGGCAGAAGGTCTATGAGAAGATGTCAGGAACAGTGATAGTGGTAGATAAGGGGAAGCATCCAGCTAGAGATCAATCTGAGAGACCACGACCTCAACAGCCTTCACTTCCACCTCCTTTACTACCACCAAGGTAGCCCTACCGGCCTCCATAACAACCTCCATGGCTAGCTCCACCACCTCCTCATCCATATCATCAGCAGTAGAGACACACATACCCACCGCCAGGTAGCTATGGTCCACCTACTCCTTTAGATAAGCTTAACAAACCTTATTCATTTAAGAGGGAGGTAATCAAGAAGATCTTTAAGAATCTCTTAAAGAAGCCTGATTTTCAGCTACCCAAGCCTAGGAGATTGGAGGAAGTGGGCAAAAGCCATGATCCTAACTTTTTCCCTTACCACCGTATGCTAAGTCATGTTTTGGAGGATTGCTTTACATTTAAGGACTGGCTTGAACATAGTTTCAAGACCGGTGCCATAGTTATGGAATAACCATCTAGTTCTATTAGAGTAATCCTTGGGGATACTTGTTCGCCTTCTAAAACCAAAAAATATTGTGATTTTTCTTTATCTGAAACCTCTAAAAAGATCATCCAAAAGATCAAGAAACTTTCCTTGTAGGTGCCTGAGTCAGCTTAAACCTCCAACATCAAGGAAGCTTTGCAAGTTACCAGTGCCAACTCAGAGAGAGAGGGAGCTCAATAGCAGTAACAGTAGCATGTGCTATCCTGGGATAGCTAGTAGTGCAACCACCGATTGAGTCTAGCCTCCAGTCTATCATTGCAGCTACCACATCGATGACTTCCACTACTTCAGCTAGTTCTTCTTCTTCCACTAGTAGAACTCTTGTATCGATGGATAAGGGCATCAAATCCCTTACCCCACTTACTTTATTTCTACTTTGTACCTTCTATCAAATCCAAGAAATTGAAGAATAAAGATAGCTTGAATTACATCTGTGTCACTTTTGATTGGTTGTCTACTTCTATTCTTAATGATAACTCTTCAAGTCAAAATAACTATAACAATTCAAATTTCCTCTTCTTAATTCAGAGTTAGACTTTCCTACTCTAAATAATATGGGTTTGTCTCTTGAGATAAACTTAGAGTCATCCGATTCTGAGGGTTCCATAGGAGAAGCTGAAGGTGAGCCTGATGTGCAGGTAGAACCTTCCATTACCCTGTCATAAGAGATCACCGAAGTCAACCTCTATAGTGGCAAGGTTGTACCTCCTAGGGCAGCACCTCAAGATAAAGGGAAACAATTCATTGGTACAAAGGATCGAGAAGCCCCTCCATAGGATGCTCCACCCTTAGATATGCTTGTGGAGGATCAGCCCAAGGTGGACTACAATGTCCTCTCTCATGTAACCATGGAGTGTAAGGTATAAGACCTACTTAGGGTGCCATTATTAACTAGGGGTGTAAGGTATAAGACCTACTTAGGGCCACTTAAAGCCTCGCAACCTCGAGGTTGTCCAGACTAATATACCACTTTCCTTAAATACAAGCATGTGTACAAAAGAGATGAAGGGAAAAGAAAGATACAAAAAGTTTGTGTTGATTGATTTGTTTTGTTTTTGCCAATTATATGTGCAAGTGTAGATGCCCTTCTTAAGTAATAGTATAGGAATGAATAGGAAAGGAATTAGGCAAGTGTTATGTTCTTCTAAAATGAACTATACACTTTGTCAAATCCTATTCAAAATCATACTAAAAGAAAAGAGAAGGAAGACTACACTATGCATGTCTTCATACTTATATCCATATGCAAGCTCATAACTAATCATAAGTAACACACTTTTAGTTTTGGATATTTGATTTATATATTTTGAAAATAGTTTTGAATTTAATAGTGATAATAACCATTCATATTTTTACTTTAGTTAAAGCATGAAATTTGACATAAAGAAAATATTTCACTTTCATTTGATTTTTTGAAAAGAATGAATGCATGAAGTTCATATGACATACACATTTAACATGTTAGGAAAGAACTAAAATGATGAAAGTATGTAAACACGTTCACCCTAATTAATTCCTAAAGACAATTTCATGAAATAAGATAATTTAAATTAAATCAAATTATTTTTAAAGAAGGTTTGATTTCATTTTGAGTTTGATTTAATTTGAGAAATGTGAGGTGAGTTTGCTGTTCGTATCCCATCCCAACATATGTTAGTTTTTTAGTTAAATTTTCAGGTGATTAGATGATTTTTATATGTTACTTAGGTTAAGGTATGAATTAACCATGTTAATTATCCCTTACCTATACCACCTTAGCATAGTTAATCAAATAATTATGAGCCAATGAGATGACATAAAACCACACAAGGAATTTAAATCAGTAATGCACCCAGTAAAAAAATGGCCTAATGCATTTGTCTCATGATTAATGATTAATTAAACTAACGGGGTTTTAACTTAAGTAATTTCATAACCCCCTTCACACATGTGAGTTGAGTTTTTATTTCCTTGAGGTACTTAGGCTCTTGAACACCTAAGAATCTACCCAAGATAGATTAATTGAGTTTTGGAAAATTTTAGAATTTTATGAAATTAATTAAGGGGGTAATTAGTGAATTAACCCTTAATTAAGGATGGAATAATGAAGAAAAAGGGGTTTAGGGAATATCTCAAGGAAAGTATTCCAAAATTATTCCCTAAACCTCATACTCACTCAATTAAAACTTAATTGACTCAATTAGAGGGTTAAACCACTAATTATTCCCTTAATTAAGCCTAACTACATTAAGAGAGTGATTAGGAATGAACTAGAAATTCCTCTAATTAAGCCACCAATAAATCCCAAGAAAATTAGGGGAGGTAGGAGTCATCACACTAATTAAGCACAAA
Organism: Cymbidium sinense; assembly: GCA_021442155.1. NCBI lineage: Eukaryota > Viridiplantae > Streptophyta > Magnoliopsida > Asparagales > Orchidaceae > Cymbidium > Cymbidium sinense. The sequence continues at coordinate 7,401,131 of CM038228.1, read as the reverse complement.
AAGTTTTGGATTAATCCGAGGAGTAATTAAAGGGTAATTAGCAAATTAACATTCCCATTAAAACTCAAATTCAGAGAAAAATACTATTCAAAATCCATTGAAATTAATTTTTAAATATTCTATATTCAATTATTTATCAAATGCAATTTATTTCATATTTTTTTCTAGGCTTAGATATGAATTTTAAAAGTTTCCATAATTAATTAGAATATTTAAATAGCTTAATTAAGTATTTAATCTCATCGGCACCATGTAGGCCGCTGACGTGACATGCGCTTTCCACATGGAACAACATGATTGGCTCTTTAACTCATCACATCGTAACACTGTGTTAATGGTAGCACTACGTGCTTCTAAAGGGGAGATCCATGGTGCTATATGTTCTAATCTTGGCTGTCCATGCAAAACGTGTGGATTGATGGAAAAAGATTCATCCCTATAATTCCCTGTGGGAAAGGAGATTCGTCCATGTTCTAGGCCATGATTTGAGTCGATTGAGCTCAGATTAGAGTAAAATTTAGACCACACCTTCATCATGCAATGTAGGTGACATCTAATGGCTAAAATCCCATGGGATTAAACGTTCTTTCACAAAAGTCCACACTATGGATAGATTAAGCTAGGAAAATGGTTTACCTTGCCAAAGGTGATCATCGACACTCAATTCCCTTGGAGAAGCTTTGTCTGGTTGAGACGAAGCTTTGTTGAGAGTTTGAGGTCTTGAGATTGGGTGGTTGCTTCTAGAGACCAACTCCTTTTTTCCTTGGGCTCGATATTGATCAAGTTGACTCCTCCTTTGCCTCAAGAGCTTGTATGAAGTTTTTTGGCAAGCTCAACTGAGCTCACTGATGGAGCTTGCAAAAGGAAATGGCTTGATTTGAAGTGTAGAGCAAGTTGGGTTTTATGTGGAGCCCCCTTATTTTTAATCTCTAAAAACTGAGAAATGGGAATTTGATTTCACTCTAGGAAGCTTGGGAAGGCTGAAGAATGGCTTCTATGACTTTCCTAGGTTCAATCAAATTGAGGAATCATGGATTCAATTCAAATTAGGGGGAGCATATCTTCCCCTTTGGCAATCAGGTGGCCGAGCAATGCCTTGCCATTTTTGATCCAATTGACCATAAGGAGTGGGTTTGTTAGGCCATTTAGGATGTCCTTGAATTCAATTTTGGCCAGGGAGTGGAATGGTGAAGTGGCCATGTGCTTGAATTGGGTGTAAGGAGGATTCAATGTGCTCCATTTCAAGGCATGTGGTCGGTTTGGCCATTGGGCTAGGTTAGGCTGACCCAAACTCATTGGGTTGGGTGCACCACACTCCCTAGTGTTCATTTGATCCACAAAGAGGGTGCCAAGTGGTTATGGAGAGGATTTAACCAAATTCTAAGTGGATTTGGCCAAAATTTACCCTATGTCCTAAGGGCAAAATGGTCATTTGATCTTGATTTCAATTTGGGTATGTGTGATATGATGAGAAAATAGGTTTGGCCAAGTTTCATTGAATTTGGAGTTGGTTTGATGTGACTTGTCTCATGTTGATCCATTTAGGTCAAATAGGGGTCAACTTGGGTCAAGTTGACCAAATGGTCAAAATGGGTCAAACCAAGGGTTGGTTCAAGTTCATATGACCATTTGAAATGTTTTGGTGGCTTTGGTTTGATTCAATTTCATTTAGGTTTGAATTTGGTTCATTTGATTTCATTTAGGTCAAATGGATCAAATTGATTATTTTGACCCATTTGACCTATTTGAGTTAGGTCGTGGGTTGGTTTAGGTTTAGTTGGTCATATGGAATGGATTGGTATCTTTGTTTCTAATCAATTTTGGTTAAATTTGAATTTGGCTCAACTTGACCCTTTAAGTGAAGTTGGGTTCATGGTCAATTGTGCTAGGTTGGGTCTAGTTGGCCAATTGAGGCTTTGGTCAAGTTCAACAATCATTTTGGAATGAACTTGGCCCATTGGTTTCAATTAATTTGGTTTAGATCAAGTTTTGACATATTTTAACTTTTTGGGTCAAATTGGGTCATCTTGGGTCAAGTGGCCAATTGGGCTAGGTTAGGCTCAAATGTTGACTTGGTCAAGTTCAAACATTGATCATGAATGAACTTAGATCATTGGTTTCAATCAATTTGGCCTATGGTGGATTTTGGCTATGTTGGATTTCATTTTGGCTAAGTATTGACTTGGTCAAACCTTAGGCTTAACTTGGTTTGACCCAATTTGAGTGATTGATCATCTCATGATGATTGTTGATCATGATGAGAGGCTTAGGTGGGCTTAGTTCAATCCAATTTGGTTAGGATTAGAATTTGATTCATAAGGGTACTTTAGGTCACTCTGGGTCAAGTGAGCCTAAGTAGGTCAAATGGCTTGATCAAAGCTTGATTTGAGTTTGAGAGTAAATCATTTAACCTAGAATTGATTTAAGTTTGATGTTGATTTGATTTGGAGTTTGACTTAAAGGAAGGAAGTGAGGAATGTGGTTCAAGCTATAGGGTAGTCAAATTTTCCTAACACTTCTAAGGCATGACATATTCCTATGGATAACTCTTCTAAGTCTCTAAGGCTAGGTTGAGTGTCCACCTAATCACTAGATGTGTCTTAAGACCAAGGATCTCTTAATATTTAAGAGGAGTCCTATGTTTAAGATGGAAGGGTTGAGAGCTCATCCTAAAAATAAGGTCAACAGGGACTTCAATCAAAGCTGATTGCCATTGAAGGGTAGCTTGATAAATTGAGCCATCCACTTCAAATCAAGGCTTGATACTTTCAACATGGCTTCATCTCTACTAGATGAAGCTACCTCCGTTGGAAGCTGATAGCCTTGTTCAATAAAAAAATGCTTGTGAATAATTTCCCAATAGATCTTAGCTGTTGGATCTCTTGCTTGTGCTCCTCCAAAGGTGTGGGGTGAGTTTGAACTCCATCCAAGCTCAGGCGAGCTCGGATCAAATGACGATCGACTGACGACATTCATCTCTTGCCACTCGGGAAGAGATAGATAACACACCATCCATTCCACGTGATTAGAACGGACGGCTATGATTAGATCACGCGTTAGCCCCTTTTAATTTAAGCCTAAATCATGGGATTAATCTCGGCCATCCGACCGTGGAGAAAGTGCATCCGCCGCCAGCTAACGTGGCAGGGGATGTGACAACCTAAATACCCTATTTCATCGTGCCATGAGGAAAGCGCACTGCATCAGTCGTCACGTGGCCTGATGGGATTAGGGGGTTTAATTAGCTTAATTAATTCGATTTTAATCATAGAACTTCCTAAATTCATAACTAATTGTAGATAAATCCAAAAAATACAAACTGAAGTTCATTTTAAAGATAATTCAATGCAAAATAATATAAAATTAAGTTTAATTGATTTTGAATAGTAACCTTCACTCAATTTGGGTTTTATTGGAAATGTAATTAGGCTAATTACTCTTTAATTACTTCAGTAATTCATTCCAAACTTCTTATGGTTAATTAATGGGATCACATCTACCTCCCATGATTTTCTTGGAATTTATTATTGGATTAATTAGTGTAATTGCTTATTTCATCTCTAATCACTTCCTTAATCAATTAAATGATTAATTAACCTATTAAATGGTGATACATTCATTAATTATGTTTGTTAATCATTAGAAAATAGTGAATGGACTTAGGGAATGAAATTAGGATTCCTTTACAAATCTTTTCCCCTAAGTTTATTTCATTTGGATAAAGACTTAATTAATTTGCAAATTGATTAATGATTTAATCACTTCATTAAATGGCTTAATTAGCTAAACTCAATATCAAATTATTCTGGAACTTAATCATCTTAACTTGGGTAGATTTTTAGGTGTTCAATAACCTAAGAGGCTTCAAAGAAAATTATAATCAAACTACTTGTGTAGGATTATTATGAAAGTACTTAATTAAACCCTTTAGCTTAATTAATAAATAATTGTGAGCTAATTGCATTAGGCCCCCTTTATTTCTTAGGTGCATTGCTGATTTAAATTTCATGTGGTTGCATATCATATGTTGGCTTATACTTATTTCTTTAATTATGATAAAGTGGCATAGGTAAGGGGTAATTAATGGACTTAATTCACACCTTAACCTAAATAAAACAAAAAAAATCAACCTAATTATTCTAAAATTAAACTAAACCAATTCACATATGGGGAAAATGGGTTAGGACCAGTAAACTCTTTTCACATTTCCTAAGTCAAATGAAATTAAAAAATAAAATTTATGTAATGAATTTTTATTCACTTTAAATGATCTTATTTCATAGGATTGTCCTTAGGAATTAATTAGGGTGAATGAAGTCATATGCTTACATCATTTTATTTCTTTCTAAGTATGTTAGATGTTTTTTTGCATATGAAACCATGCATTCATCTCTTTTGAAAAATCAAGTAAATAAAATATTTTCTTTTATGTCAAATTGCATGGTTTGGCTAAAGTTAAGAATATGAGTGACTATTATCACTATTAAATCAAAAATTATTTTCAAAACCTATAAACTAAAGATTATGAATGAAGATACTTTTATGTACTTATAAGCTTGCATGTGATTATAGCATGAGATGTGTTTTGTGTTATTTTAATATCTTCTCTTAACATGGACTTGTATAGGATTTATAAAGTGTATAGTTCATTTGAAAATAACATAACACTTGCTTAAATCTATTCCTATGCACTCCCATGTTATGACTTAAGAAGGATCCTCACATTACACATGTAAATTATATAACCAAATTAAACACAAAAAAATCTTTTGCATCAATCATCAAGATGTGCTAAAATTTGCATTACATATATATGTATGCTTAGGATTTCTTATATGCATGGTATACATGGTAAAAAGAAATAAATGGTTGCATATTATGTGATAGTAATTCACCTTAACTAATCCTAAGATGCCTTTCTTATTGAATAGGTTTATTTGGAGAAAATCTAAACTTAGGGTTAATTAAAACACATTATAAAACATTCACTAAAGAAAAAAATCATTAATGAATCTATCTTAGAAATTACTTAAGGTAGGGATTAAAGAGATGTTATCTTCTATTTTGTTCTCTTTACAACATTTAGCAACAAAATATAGGTTCATTCAAACCTAATCAAATCATCCAATAAAATTGACAAATCAACTAAATCACTTAAAATGAAACCATCCCCTAAGTTGAATCCTTCACACTTAGATAATTCCAACCTTAAAGCCTAGCTAAGACATGCCATAGAAGCCTTAAATGACATACACATTAGGCTAAGTCACCATTTCTAGCTCTATGTTAGGGCGGTGCATAGTTTGATGCCTGATTTTGTTTTGTGATGTAATATTGTTAGACTGGATGCTAGGGTGCATGTGCGTAGACTGAATGATAGGACAATCTTAGTATAATCATATCTTCTATAGGAGATCATGCTAAAGGGACGCTGTATTAAAAATATAAATGCTTTTGCTGTGCAAGTTGCTTATACCCCTAAGCATGATCCAAACTAGGACAGGTGGACTTGGTTACCCTTGTATGGGATGCAAGTTCAAATTATTCCTATAACTTCTTGGGTTGTGTGGTTTGTTTAGCTAATCTCTATTTTGTAGGTTTAGTTAGATTTATTTTTCCCATTTTTATGTAAATATGGAGAAAAATTCTCGCACACCATATCGAGTCTCCTTCAAATCTATGGTGAAAGGAGAGGAAAAATTATATATGTGGGAATTCATCTTGGTAAGATGCCACGTAGTTTTGCAGATGTATTTATTTAGGTGATTGGATACCTCGTTAAGGTATAGTGTACTATCTCTGAAGATAGAAGTCACTACCCTTTAATGGAATCAATCACCTCAATAAGGACTCCTAAGGACGATGGGTCTGCATATGTACCATAGATTTTTCTCTTACTTTACATGGAAGAGTAAAGCAGGGTTTATTTTAAACTGGGTTCATTAAGTTCCATACAGGGGCAAGCCCTCATAGTTAATTACATCCTAAGAGATGAAATCCCTTAGGAAAACTCTAGATTAAGGTAAATGATCGTTGTCTCTGAAGATTTCAATAGGAAGGACTATCAATCGATTGGTTTATGTTTTTTTTGAAGATCAAATGGGATTGATCAAAAGAGGGAGTTATTATCAAAGCCAAAATGAGAATAAGTAGGAGATGCTCACGATGCTAGGAAACTAGCGATCATCTCAAACTATCCTAAAATTGGGCTTTACATTTTAGAAATTGATTTAATTTATTTGAGTTATATTTTTCATTAGAATTTTAGGATTTAAAATTTCTTAACACAAGATTAAGGAAATGCCTAAGAGGTGAGGAATTATGTTTATGACCCACAAAGGGGAGAAGTAACCTCAGAACCTAAATTTAGGGAGCTTCGATGAGGGCCAGAAGCATAACCTAAATCTAAGGAAAAAATGGGTATTTAGTTTGTCTCCACAAGAGAGGACAAACCACCCGATAGTTTGGACTTACAATCGCCTGGTGGTGGCCACCAACTAACTCCTCCTACGAATTTAAACACATGTAGGCAAGTCTTTATGCTTATGCAAGATAGCTAGACTATTTTTATTTAGAAAGAGACTAAGTCCTTAAACTCACTCCCTAAAGAGACTAGATCATGTAAAGGGACATGCTTTAATGACCTAAATCTAATGCATTTAAAATTTCATTTTTGGACAGTCATTTGACTCAGGCTAATAGGACATTTATGACTAATGCATGAGAAAGTAGATTGTTGGCCAAAATTAGCTAGAATTTTAGGAGGTGAGTTTCCACCACGGCCCTCAAAGGTTAAGCTGAGTTCTCTCCAAAGATGGAAGCCTCCAATGAAGAGTGAAATAAGATGTTGTTGTGACGATATTATAAAGAAAAGAGCTTATCCAGCGAAGGGGTTTCTAATTCTTTTATCTTGATTTTAATCCTAAGCTTTAGGTGAGGTTATGAGTTGTTTAGTTTTAGTTTGAATTTTTAAGTTAGGTAAAAGATTTATTTTTCCCTAAAGAGCCTAATCCACCTCCAGGCAATACATAAAGCTAGGAATAAACTAGGAAAAGCACACCACTTAATGCACAAGTTAAACAAACATCAATCAATTTATAAAACTAGCGTAAAAAAATAAATTATCATTTGTGGTCGGACACCACTGCAAAAACCCAAAAATATAAAATTGGGTAGCCAAGCTCTACCCTTATACAACCCGGATTACAAATAAATTCAATTACAATTAAGCAAAAGGAATTCATTATTATAGGGGTCTTCAAGCTTTATTCTTCTTTCTTTCTTTTCTTTTCTTCTATCCTTCTTTGGATCTTCCTTTGGATGGTTGAATGGTAGATGCTCCAAGGATTCCCATGGTGCATAAGATGAAATCTTATGACCAATGCTCATCCTAATCCCCCATAACAAATTATTCCAAATCCTAAATATACAAATTTTTACATGAAAAGGAAATGCATAAATTTAACTAACACCTGCAAAGCAAAGGTTAGTCAAATCACACAACACAAATCTCAAGCATGTATATTGGACTTACCACCCCACACATGGGTAACTAAGTCCACCTGGCCTATGGATTATGCTAAGGGGTATAAGCACCTGCAAGCAAGAAGCATTTATATTTTTATTTATGATAGTGCACCTTTAGCACAATCCCCTATAAAATAGAATAGTTAGACTAAGCATCCTACCATTCATTCTATGAGCATACACCCTAACATCTAGTCTAAAACATTCATAACAAAATAAAACATAACATCAAGCCATGCACTGACCTAACCTAAAGCTAGAAGTGGTGACTTAGGCTAATGTATGTGCTTTGAAGGTTTGTGTGGTATGCTTAAGTTAAGACTTTTAGGTTTGAATTTTTTAAATGTGAAAGGAATGTTCAACTTAGAGGAGGGTTTTATTTAAGTTGTTTAAGTGTTTTGGTTTATTTTTATTTCATATTTTAAGTTGGTTCAAGTAAAACTTATAATTAATTACTAAGTTATATATAGAGGGAAAGAGAAGAGGACTTCTCTTTCCTTCCCTAATCCTTAAGTAATTTCTAAGGTAAGGTCACATTTTAATTTCATTTAGGTGAATGTTTTAATTACATCTTTTAATTAATCCTAAGTTTAGATCAATTCTAAACAAACCTATCCAAAAAGAAAAGTATTTTAAGATTAAGAAAAATGAATCAAAATCCACATAACACACATTACTTCAATTCTTTCCCAACATATATAACATACATATGGATGGATCCTAAGCATATCTATACATGCAAATGAGATAATTAACACACTTTATGATGCATGCTAAGTAATTCATTTAAGAAAATTTAGAAGATGTAGGTGCATGATTTTCTTTAAGTAGAAAAGGGTTTTCTTTCTCCAAAATTTCATATACATGCATGAAAGTAAGAAAGGCATAAGTGAGTACATCGCCATTATTAACCAGAGGTGTAAGATACAAGACCTACTTAGGGCTACTTAAAGCCTCGCAACCTCGATGTTGTCCAGACTAATATACCACTTTTCTTAAGTACTAACATGCATATAAAAGAAATAAAGTGGAAAATAATATGCAAAAGTTTACTTAATGGTATCATTATGGTTTATGCAATTTATTCATGGAAGTGTAAGCACTCCTTCTTAAGTGAGAGCATAGAGATGAATAGGGTTTGGAATTAAGTAAGTGTTGGGTTCTTTTCAAATGAACCCTACATCTTACTAACCCATATTCAAAACTATGCTAACATAAAAAGGAAAGAAAGGCTACACCACACATGACTTTATAATCTACCTCATGCAAGCTTATAATTAAATTATGAGAATAGCACACTTTCAGATTTAATGTTTTATTTATAGATTTTTGAAAATACTTTGGATTTAGTAGTGATAATAGTCATTCATATTTTACTTTAGCCAACACATACACATTTGACATAAAGTAAATAATTTCATTTTAAAACTTTGAAAACATGAAATCATTGATGCATAAGTCATATGGCATACGATTTAACATGTTGGGAAAGATCTAGAGTAATGTAATCACATGAATTCACTTTACTTAATTCCTAAAGACATTCTTAAAGAATAAGAAAACTTAGAATAAATCAAAGTGAATTTCAAAATAATTTTTTTTTATTTGGGGTTTGATTTAATTTGAAAGGGCGTGATTAGTTTGTTGTTCCTAACCCATTCCCACATGAGTTTTATATTTTAGTTTAATTTTTAGATAATTAAATCCATTTTTAAGTGTTGATTAGGTTAAGGTATGCATTAAGTGATTTAATTAACCCTTACCTACACCACCTTAGAAAAATTAACTAAGTAATTATGAGCCAATGAGATGACATAAAACTCACAAGGCATGTGAATTTATAATGCACCTAGTAATAAAAAGGCCTAATGCAATTTGGCTCACAATTAAAAGTTAATTAAGCTAAGGGGTTTTAGCTTAAGTACTTTTAAAACACCCTTTCAAACTTATGAAAGGGGTTTAAATTTCCTTAATTATACTTAGGCTATTGAACACCTAAGTATCTACCCAAGGTAGATTAATTAAGTTCTGGAGATTTTTAGAATTTTTAAAAATTATTTAAAAGGGTAATTAATGAATTAATCCTTAATTAAGAAGGGAATTAAGGAAAGAAAAGAGTTTAGGGAATAGCTTAGGGGAAATATGCCAAAATTATTCCCTAAAACCCTTGCTCACTAGATCTAACCTTAATCTAACTTAATCATAGGGAAAATCCACTAATTATACCTTAATTATCCTTAATTACATGAAGGGGATAATTAGGGAATGAGCAAGCAATTTTCCTAATCAAGACCTTAATAAATCTCAAGAAAATTAGGAGAGGCAGAGGCCATCCACTAAAATGAACCCTAGAAATTTGAGAATAATTGGCGGCTTAATTAGAAAGTAATTAGCTAATTACCATTCCCAAAGAAACCCAAATTTAAAGAAGAAGGATAAATCAAAATGTATTGAAAACATTTTTAGAAAATTATAGACAAAATTATCTATCCACGACATTTTTCCTTTTATTTTTCTAATTTTCTATGAGGAGTTATGATTTTTAGAAGCTATAGGGATTAATTAGAAAATAATTAGTTAAATAACTAATTCCCATTTAGTACCACGTCCACGGCACGACGCATGGTGGAAGTGGTCAACGCGCTTTACATGCTCGTCGTGAGCCATTACTTAACTTATCAAATTGGGAAAGGCGGCGGTGGCGCACACATTTTTACCTTTAGCCATCCGATCAAAGATCGGATGTCAGAGGATACACCTGCAGTTTTAAATCAGATAAGGGGTTTAAAAATGTGGGAAATAATCTTAGTCGTCCATCTAAAAACACGCGGATGGACGGTTGAGATGGGCTGAGTTCTTCCTGAGGAGGAATGTGAGCCATTCACAATCCAAGGAAAGATCCGAGCTCGATCCTTCATGGATTTAAATAAGATTTAACACACACCATCTAAAGGATCAAAGCAACCAATCCAACGGCTAAGATCCTTTGAAATTAAAACCCACTTCACAAAAGACCAACACCCCTTAGCCTAAGTGGTCAAAAATTCACTAACCTCACTGGGGGTGATCACCGATGCTTGGGATCGATGAGTAGCTTCGTCTAGCGGAGACGAATCCTTATTGAAGTTCTTAGCTCTTGAGGTTGAGTAGATGAGTGGGTGGACCAACTCCTCTTGCGGCTTTGATCGAATTGATCTTCCCCTTGGCTCTAGAACTCAATTGGATGCTTAGGCATGCTCGACTGAGTCCTTGGATGATGAGTACAGAAGGAATTAAACTGGGATCAAGTGTGGAGAAATTTTAAAGTCAAGGTGAGCTCCCCTGTTTTGCACTATGAAAAATCAAGGAAGATGAATTACAAATCTCCTCTAGAGGCCTTGGGAAAGCTCTGTGAATGTTGCTAAAGCTTTTTAGACCTCAATCGAGTGTGATGAGTTGTGATTTCAGTGAATTAGGGGGAGTATATCTCCCCCTATGGCAATTGGATGGCCGAGCCTATGCTTGTAGTTTTGATCCAATTACCACAATGTGATGGGTTTTTGAGTGGTTAGAGGTGCACTCATGGTTGGTTTGGCCAGAGGAGTGGAAGCCTAACTCCCATGTGCATCCAATTGAGATTTGGAGGGAGTTTGAATTTTCAATTTCATGCCTATGGGTCGGGTTTGGTCCATAGGCCAAATGGGTTGACCCAAACTCATTGGGTTGGGTGCACCACTCATCACTAGGTCTCCTTAAGGTTTTAAGAGAGCCTTAAGCATTTATGATGAGTGCATGACCAAAATACCCATGGGCTAGGCCAAAATTTGTTATATGTCCTAGGGGTATAGTGGTCATTTTGCTATTTTTTTAATTTGGGTATGCTTTTTATGTTGAGAAAATACGTTGGGCCAAGTTTCAATGGATTTGGAATCCATTTAATAAGGTTTGGCTCATGTTGACCCATTTAGGTCAAAATGGGTCAACTTGGGTCAAGTTGACCAATAGGTCAAATTGGGTCAAACCAAGGGTTGGGTCAAGTTCATATGACCATTTAAAATGTTTTGGTGCCTTTGGTTTGGTTCAATTTGGTATGTATAGATTAGTTTTGGCTCATATGACCCATTTAGGTCAAATGAGTCAAGTTGACCCATTTAACCCATTTGACCTATTTGGGTTAGTTCAAGGGTAGGTTTAGGTTTGGTTGGTCATATGGATGGGATTGGTATCTTTGTTTCTAATCAATTTAGGTTAAGTTCAATTTTGGCTCAACATGACCCATTTAGGTCATGTTGGGTCTAAGCTCAATTGGGCTAGGATGGGTCTAGTTGGCCAATTAAGGCTTTGGTCAAGTTCAACAAGTGTTTTGGGATGGACTTGACCCATTGGTTTCAATCAATTTGTCTTAGATCAAGTTTTGACACATTTTGGCCCTTTAGGTCAAAATGGGTCAACTTGGCAAGTGGGCCAAATGGGTTAGGTTAGGCTCAAAGGTTGACTTGGTCAAGTTCAAACATAGGTCATGAATGAACTTGGATCAATGGTTTCAATCAATTTGGCCTATGGTGGATTTTGGCTATGTTAGGTTTCATTTTAGGTTAAGTATTGACTTGGCCAACCCTTAAGTTTGGCTTGGTTTGACCCAATTTGATTGATTGATCATCCCATGATGATTGTTGATCATGATAGGAGCATTATATGAGTTTGGCTCAATCCAATTTGGTTAGGATCAAAAGTTCACTCATAAGGGTACTTTAGGTCACTTTGGGTCAAGTGAGCCTAAGTGGGTCAAATGGCTTGGTCAAAGCTTGATTTGAAGTTGATTGATCTTGTATACGGATTTATGATTGAAATATAAATCCATTTACAAGTGGTTTGAAGTCAAATGGATTTTGATCCATTTGAAAATCTCATATTCAAAGGAAGAATATGAACGAGTTTTGGGTTTGATTTTTGATTTGGGTTTTGATTGAAGGATTGAAGTTTGGATTTATATATGAGCTCATGATTGTAGGATTGATTTAACCATGAGAGAAAATCAAGAGTTTGGCTTGATTTGAATTGATTTTGGCTAAGTTAAAGATTTTGACTTGAAAGGCTTAGCTTTGATTTTGATTTGATTTGAGTTTGATATTTGGAGTTGGTTTTGATTGTTTGAATTTATATTTCATTTGTATATGTAAATATAAATGAAAATATAAATTGATCATGTGAAAATTTCAAGAATTTGAAAGAGTTTAATCATGATTTTGGGTTAAATCCATTAAGGGAATTTAAAGGATTTAATGGAATTTTTAATTAGAGATTTAATTTTTGAGTTGTATTTGATTGATTTATATTTATATTTCATTTATATATGAGAATATAAATGAGGATATAAATTGATTTTGAGAAAATCCCATGAGTTTGAAGTGGTTTGATCAAAGTTTAGGTTAAATCCATTAATGATAAATTAAGAGATTTAAGGGATTTTCAAGCATTTTTAATTTGGAATTTAATTTTTGGGTTTGATGGAATTGATTTATATTTATATTTCTTTTATATATGAGAATATAAATGAGGATATAAATTGATTTTGAGAAAATCTCATGGATTTGAATAGGTTTGATCAAGATTTGGAGTTGATTTTGGCAAAGTCCTTTAGTGGAAAATTAAAGGATTTAGGAAATTTTCATGAATTGTTTTGGAATTTTGAGTTTAATTTGATTGATTTGAATTTATATTTAACTTATAAATGTGAATATAAATGAGAATATAAATGGCTCATGAGAAAATCTCAAAGATTTGAATATGTTTAGATCATAGTTTTGGCTAAGTCCTTAAGAAAGGGTTAAGGATTTAAGAAAATTTGACTTAGGAATTTGTGATGGATTTTGATCATGGCTTTCAATCATGGACTTCAATCATGGATTTCAATCATGTAATTGAATCATGTAATTTGAGAAAATCAAATAGAATTAATTTGGAGTTTGACTTGAAAGAAGAAAAGTGAGTACTAGTTTAAGTTAATGGGTAGGAGACTTTCCTAACACCCCTAAGTCATGACCTATTCCTATGGCTAACTCTTCTAAGTCTTCTAGGGCTAGGGGAGAGTGTCCACCTGATCACTAGATGTGTCTTAAGACTAAGGAACTCTTAAAGTCTAAGAGGAATCTTAAGCCTAAGATGGAGGTGTTGAGAACGCATTCTAAAAATGAGGTCAACAGTAAATTTTGCAATTGAAATTTAGAATGAATGTTATGGGGGAAGTAAGGTGAACATTGGTCATAAGACCATGTCTTGAAGCCTTGGAGCAAACTACATCCCAAGTCAAGTCAAAAGAAAGAAAGAAATGAAGAATAAAGAATGAAGAATGAAGACCCCCATAACATGAGTTCCTTTTAATTGTAATTATTCATTTCTAATCCAGGTTGTATAAGGGTAGAGCTCGGCTACCCATATTTCTTTTCAAGTTATGTGGTGGTACTCGAGCACATCAGCCTTTTATTCTTTTGCGCTAGCTTTATAAAATTATTTGATGTTTGTTTAGCTTGTGCATTAGGATGACATGATTTTCCTTGTTTCTTAATTACTTGGTGATTGTTGAATGGCTTGGATGCGATTAGACTTTTTGAAAAAATAAATTTTCTATTCAATTAATCAACTCAAAATTAAATTTAATAACTCATAACCTCACCTAAAGCCTAGGACATAAATCAAAATAGTAAAAGATTTAGTAACCACTTAGTTGGATGTTGAATGTTTCACATCATGCATAAATCATATTGCTTCACTCTTACTAATTGAGGGATTCCACCTTTGCCAGAGAAAATGGCTTGACCTTTGAGAGCCATGGTGGAAACACACCTCTTTCTTGCTAATTTTAACCCATAACTAATCTTCTCATGCATTAGGCATATGAAATCCCATAGCCTATGTCAAATTAATTGACCAAAAATCAAAATAAAACTTAATAAAATTTGCATTAGATTTAGGTCATTATTCATGCCCTACATGATCTAGTCTCTTAGAGAGTGTGTTTAAGGACTTAGTCTCCTTTATAAATAAACAACAGCCTAGCTATCTTGCAAAGCATAAGACTTTCCTACATGTATTTAAAATTGTAGGAGGAGTTAGTTGGCAGCCACCCCCAAGTAGTTGTAAGTCCAACAGTTGGGTGGTTTATCCTCTCTTATGGAAGTAAACCATATACCCACTTTTTGCCTTAGATTTAGGTCATGCTTTAGCCCTTGCCAAAGCTCCCAAGATTTAGGATCCGAGGTTACTACTTCCCTTTGTGGGTAACAAGAATAAATCCTCACTTCTTGGGAATTTCTACAATCTTGTATTGTAGAATTGTAAGCCCTAGATTTCTAATAAAAATTAAACTCGAACATATAATCCTCTTGAAATTTTAAAAATATAAAGCCCAACCATAGGATAGTTTGGGATGCTCACTAGATTTCTTAGTATCATGAGCATCCCCTACTCATCTCCCTTTGGTTTCGATAATAACTCTCTCTTTTTTATCAATCCCACTTAATTTTGCAAAAATAATCAATTTATTGTTAGTCCTATCTTTGAAATCTTTGGAGACAATGATCATTTATCTTAATCGAGAGTACTCTTAAGGAATCTCATTCCTTAAGATGTAAAATAGGGGAAAGATCTCTGGTACATTCGAAGGCCCATTATCTTTAGGAGTCCTCATTAGGTGATTAGGTCTATTGTAGGATGGTGACTTCTGTCTCTTGAGATAGTACATCATTCCTCAACATCACACCCAATCACCCTAATGAGTAGATCTGTGGATCTACATGGTGTCCTAACAATAATAATAATAGTAATATATATATATATATATATATATATATATATATATATATATATATATATATATATATATATATATATATATATATATATATATATATATATATATATTAAATCCCAAAGTTTGAGAAATAAAACACCTCAAATTTTTCTGGTGACTCCACTAGGGATGGTTCTTCTCTCCATCTTTGGTAAATGATCATTGTCTCCAAGTACCGATAGTGGATTTGTATTTTATATGAATCCAAGACTATCCTTTTTTTTCGTTGGCACTTGATTTATTTCATTCTTAAGCTAAGCTATCCAACATCCTTTAGGTTTTAGGACCTCACTCCATGCAAGTCTTAAAACTCCTACTAGGTCCCCTAATAGGTGAAAATAAAATTTAATAAAAAGAAATGACTAAAAACTTTGTTGAACCTCCTTGCCATTTTTAAGGTAAAGTAAAGTTCATGCCACAAATAGGAAAAATAAATACTTCATAAAAATATCACTTTTCAAAAGTACTTTTCCAAAATACACATAATGAAATACTTGCACAAAAAGTTTATAACTTAACCTCATCTAACAATTTTTATAATTGTTACATGTAGGATCTTTTCAAAAATCAAAGTTAAAAAAATCATCTTTAAAAAAGCACAAATGAACATCTTCATTCCATATACCCAAATTTATTGAATGAAGAATTCATTTTTAAATAAAATCAAAATCATCTTTCAAAAATTATAAATGAACATTCTCATTCAATATACCCAAATTTATTGAATGAAGATTTCATTTCCAAATAAAATGAAAATCATCTTTCAAAAAGCATAAATGAACATCCTCATTCAATATAGCCAAATTTACTAAATTAAGATTTCATTTCCAAATAAAATCAAAATCATATTTCAAAAAGCACAAATAATCCTCATTCAAAATACCCAAATTTATTGAATGAATATTTCATTTTCAAATAAAATCAAAATCATCTTTCAAAAATCACAAATGAACATCCTCATTCAATATAACCAAATTTATTGAATGAGGATTTCATTTCCAAATAAAATCAAAATCATCTTTCAAAAATCACAAAAGAACATCCTCATTCAATATATCCAAATTTATTGAATGAAGATTTCATTTCCAAATAAAATCAAAATCATCTTTCAAAAATCACAAATGAACATCCTCATTCAATATACCCAAATTTATTGAATGAAGATTTCATTTTCAAATAAAATCAAAATCATCTTTCAAAAAGCACAAATGAACATCCTCATTAAATATACCCAAATTTATTGAATGAAGATTTCATTTCCGAATAAAATCAAAATCATCTTTCAAAAAGCACAAATGAACATCCTCATTCAATATACCCAAATTTATTGAATGAATATTTTATTTCAAAAAAAAAACAAAATCATCTTTAAAAAAAAGCACACACGAACATCCTCATTCAATATACCCAAATTTATTGAATGAAGATTTTATGTCCAAATAAAATCAAAATCATTTTTGAAAAGCACATATGAATATCCTCATTCTGTATATCCAAATCTGTTGAATGAAGATTTCATTTTTCAGATAAAACCGAAATCATCTTTCAAAAATCACAAATGAATAGCCTCATTCAATATACCCAAATTTATTGAATGAAGATTTCATTTCTAAATACAATCATGTCATAAAATTGAAAGCCCATCTCCATATATCTCATATATGTTGAAGTTGGAGTTTCTTTCTTTTCAAATATTATAAATTTGAAGATAAGCCTCTTCATTCAATAAATCCAAATGTGTTGGACGGAAGTTTCATTTTCAAATAAAATCATACCATTTGAAATTCCACTCAACACACTCCACATGTGTTAAGTTAGAATTTCTTTCTTTTCAAAAAGCAATAATCACACACAAAAATTTCACCTTTGAAAAATAAAATATAATTGACTTCCATTTTACATACCCAAATTTATTAAATGGAAATCTACTTTGCAAAAAAATCATAAGAAATAAAATACATTGGAATTCCATTTGACATACCCAGATTTACCAAATGAGAGTTTCATTTTTTTTCAAAAAGAAAATTAAAAAAATAAATTGGATTCCATTTAACACACCATGCTTTCAAAGAATTGACACAAGATCAAAATCACAAAAATCAAACACATTTGAATTCTTTATTTAACATATCCAGATTTGCTAAGTAAAGATCCTCTTTTGAAATCACAAAATTCAAACACATTTGGATTCTTTATTTAGCACACCCAAATTTGCTATGTAAATATCCTCTTTTCAAAATCACAAAATTCTAACACATTTAGATTCTTTATTTAGCATACCCAAATGTGCTAAGTAAAGATCCTCTTTTCAAAATCACAAAAATCAAACATATTTGGATTCCTTATTTAGCATACCCAAATTTGCTAAATAAATATCCTCTTTCCAAAATCACAAAAACCAAACACATTTGGATTCTTTATTTAGCATACCCAAAATTATTATGTAAAGATCCTCTTTTCCAAATCAAAAATAAAAAGCAAACACATTTTGGACTTTATTTAGCATACCCAAATTTGCTAAGTAAAGATCCTCTTTTCAAAAATCAAAACAAAGACATTAGGATCTTTATTTAGCATACACAAATTTGCTAAATAAATATCCTCTTTTTCAAAAATAAAAAAAATCAAACACATTTTGGGCTTTATTTAGCATACCCAAATTTGCTAAGTAAAGTCTCCATTTTCAAAAATCAAAACAAAAATATTTGGACTTTATTTAGCATAGACAAATTTGCTAAGTAAATATTCCATTTCCAAACTCACACATGATTCACATCATGGGCAAACAAGCAATAAAAGAAAATTTTTTCAAACAACTCATTTAGCATACCTAAATTTGCAAAGTAAGTAATCCCTAAACAAAATCCCTCTATTTAACATACTCAAATATGTTAAATAAAGGGTGCCCAAACATAAAGAATCAAATTCAAATATGAACTAATGGAAGCATAAAAAATCTCTTCAAAATATTGGAACCCATTTTTCAACATACACAAATTTGTTAAAAATGGATTCTAAACTCAAGGTCTCTTCTCCAATTCTAAATTCTAAATCTCTCTCCTAAATTCAAGGAGCCTCACTTAACATATTCAAACTGTTGAGTGTGGGTACAAATTCTAAAGTAAAATAAGACAAAAACTCTGATCTAAGTTTATTTTCAATAATTGTAGAGTTCTAGTTCAGTCGTAGTCAGCTTTTTCTCAAGTTAAGTACTGTGATAATGGATGCTCAAAAATATGTGTTCACTTTCCCCTTTGGGATGGATTTGGCCTTGGATCGGGCCAGCCTCCCATAGACCGATTTTGCCCATCTGACAAGGGGGCTAGGATTACTTGTGAGGGGGAAACCCTCACCACCGTGAGTAGGAGTGTGGTGACTGGGTAGAAGCCAGTCGTCCATGTTAAGATGCCTTCAGATTCTGAATTTCTCTCACTGAAGAGGAAGGCGGTGGAAGCTCCCGCAGCAATTGCAGCTCCAGTGCTCGTACATTCAGTTGTTTTGATTACT
Organism: Cymbidium sinense; assembly: GCA_021442155.1. Taxonomy (NCBI): domain Eukaryota; kingdom Viridiplantae; phylum Streptophyta; class Magnoliopsida; order Asparagales; family Orchidaceae; genus Cymbidium; species Cymbidium sinense. The sequence goes on along the minus strand of CM038228.1, from coordinate 7,382,269 downwards.
GCCCTAGCATGGGCTAGTACCCACTCATTGGCTTCTTCTAAGGGGAAGGTTGCCCTGTCTTCAGGGATAGTCTCCCCCACATTTGAGATAGGGTCTAGTTCCTGTACTGCTCCTCCCAGTAGAACTCAGCACCATAATAAATGTCAAAAGATCAAGTGGCATCATGTGCGCATAGCCAAGAAGATGGAGGCAGTCTCTCACACTGTAGTAGAGGAGTCAGCCAGAGTAGTCTCCCTTTTACTCACTCAGAATAAGTTTCATCCTCTTTCCGGATCTGATGGAGAGGAAGATGTTAGGAGGATCACAGTGTCACCTCCACCTGCAATTCACTATGAGGCACCTATCAGAGATAGGAGGAGATCTTATGCTATTCGTAGGATAATTCTATGCTAAGTTGGCAGGGCTTCTGGATGATTAGAATCTGAAGCCCAATTTGATCTATGATTAGCCATTCCTCACAGTGTAGGCGAGCATATCTTGAAGGAGAGGGCCAAGTAGGCCCGTGTATCAGTGCATGTTACTAGCAGAGAAAGGAGAAGGTACTCCAGATAGTTAGCTACCTCCACCCTCATAGATTTCTCTTATTGGCATGATACACATGCTAGTCATACTAACAATATTCTATTGAATAGTACTACCCACCATGGGAGGAAAGATCCTGCACAGAGAGAGTTGGTGTTGTCTCCATCACACCGCTCCACTTCACATCCACCATCGCCAGTGCAAGTCCCATCTTCCATAGTTCCATCTAAGGCCATGAAGGTAGCATCAGAGGAAATAAAGCCCCACTGGTGATCTGGCTACGGCCAAGAGATCCCATTTCATCTACACCACCGACTGAGGCGAGGCCGAGCTCTCCTGCTTGACCTCCTACTTCAATTACGGTGAAGAGGGAGTGGAGACCTCGTAGCATCGTAGTCATGCCATCACCACCACCACCTCAGTAGATCATGGACATAGCAGCAATAGAGAGAGAAGGAGATAGTTCAGTTTCCCCCATGGCGATAGATCCTCTCAGGAGTAATACTCCACCCATAGTAGATGATAGCCATGAGCATATCCTCTAGTGAGCATAGCCCTCACAAGATCAGTATTCTGGTAACAAGGGAGGTCAGATGTATCTCTGTTCATGAGCATGATCCCACCATCGGTCAGCCATGATCATTTGTACATGCACAGTTGGAAGGCTCCCTAGATGATATCATAGCACATTATCTCACTAAGAAGAAGGAAATCCTAGGGTATGACTGGTCTAACCTAGAGGAAGAGAAGGTTAGCTTTGATCTCAATGAAGATGATTTATTAGAAGACTCAGTAGAGGGGCATATGGTTGACACTGAGGGTTCCCTTCTTCGGGACAACCACAATTTGGAAGGTGTTGCAGCCGAGTAGGACGATATAGCTTATTCGACCCAACACCCCTTAAACAACTCAAACAGAAAGATGAACGGATTGATAAAATATGAAAGAGGCTTGAAGATTTGTTAGCGGTAGTTTGGCACTTCAGAATCATGCTCCGGTAGCACATCCTACTATTATGGAGACTGGTCAGCCTGAGTTACTGCATGTCTTGGATCAACCTAAGAGTTCACCTCTAGTAGAACAGGGAAATGCTAGCTTGTCTAGGAAAGTAATGGACAGTACCTCCGTACAAGAAAAAGATATTAAACTCATGGTTGAATAACAAGTGAGAGAAGCACTGGCACAAGCCTGAGGTGGTTCATTAGTTCCAAAGGGTAGACCCTACCCATAGGAATTTGATGTTATCCAATATCCTAAGGGTTTTGTGCCTCCTTTTTTCAAGAGTTTTGATGGCAGGAACCCACACCAGCATATAGTGTACTTCAGGGCCAGCTCTTGCAATGTTGGTGCTAGTGATGTGCTATTGTTCCATCTTTTTGTCAGCAATTTAGCAGGCATAGCCTTTGATTGGTACGATAAACTCCCCAATAGTTCAGTAAAGACTTTTGCTGAGTTGGATCAACTCTTTATTAAGAGATTTGTTAGAGCTCAGTAAAGGATAATTGTGGGTGATCTCGTTGTAGCACAACAATACCCTGGTGAGTCTCTCATTGATTATATTCTTAGATGGCGCAATTTGAGTATGAAATGCGAATCACAACTATCTAAACATCATGCCATTGAAATTCTACTAAAGAAGATTCATGACCCAGTCACCTTCATGCTCAAAGGTTTCACCATCAAGACATTTGATAAGCTAATCAATAAGATGGCTAGTCTACAAGGAGAGGTCAAATAGTTTTCTATTCAATATCAGTCAACAAAGCCAAAGCCACAGAAAGCCTTTGAAAAGAAGCTAGGGCAGTAGAAGCACTGGATAAGGGGAAGCAACCGGTCAGAGATCAGTATGAGAGACCTCGTGCTCTACAGCCATCACTTCCACCTCCTTTACCACCTCCTAGGCTATCCTACTAGCTGCCATAGTAGCCTCCATGGCCTTCACTGCCTCCTCCTTAGCCATACTCTCAGCAGCGATACACATACCCATCCCCAGGTAGCGATCTTCCACCTACTCTGTTGGATAAACTAAATAAAACTTATTCATTTAAGAGGGAGGTAGTCAGGAAAATCTTTAAGAACCTCTTAAAGAAACTAGATTTTCAGCTACCCGAGCCTAGGAAGCCGGAGGAAGTGGGCAGAAGTAATGATCTTAACTTTTTCCTCTATTATCGCATGCTAGGCCATATTTTGGATGATTGCTTTACATTTAAGGACTAACTTGAGCATAGCTACAAGTCAGGTGCTATAGTTACCCTTAAGGATTATCTAGTGGAACAACCATTCAGTTCTATTAGAGTAATCCTTGAGGATACATGTGATCGTCTTAAAATAAAAGAAGGTTGAGATATCCCTTTATCCTGAATCTCTAAAAAGATTATTTCAAAAATCAAGAAACTTTTCTTGAAGGTGCCTAAGGTAGCTCAAATCTTTAACATCAAGGAAGGCTTGCAAGTTGCCAAAGACAACTTGGGGAAAGTGGGAGCTCAGCAGCAACATCCCATACTTGCCCGGGATAGCCAAGTAGCACAACCACCGACCGAGCCCAACCTCCATTCCACCATTGCAGCTACTACTTCAGCCAGCATTTCTACTTCAGCTAGTTCTTCTTCTAGTAGACATCTTGCATCGACTGATGAAGGCATCAAATCCCTCACCCCACTTACTTTACTAGATTTCTGCTATGTACCTCCTTTTAAATCTAAGAAATCTAGGAATAAAGCTAATTTGAATTACATCTATGTCACTTTTGATGGATTTCCTTACTCTACTCTTTTAGAAAACTCTTCAAATCTTAATAATAATTATAACAACTCTGATCATCCACTTTTTGATTCAAAAATGGACTTTCCTTTTCTGAATACTACGGGTTCACCTCTTGAGATAGACTTGGAATCATTTGATTTTGATGGTCTTATAGGAGAAGCTTTAGGTATGTTTGATGAGCAAGTAGAATCTTCCATTAACCCACTATAAGAGATCACCGTAGTTAACCTCTATAGTGGCAAGGTTCTACCTCCTAGGGCAGTACCTCAAGATAAGGGAAAATAAGTCATTAGTACCAAAGAGCAAGAAACCCCTCCAAAGGATGCTCCACCTGTAGATATTCTTATGGAGGATCAGCCCAGAGTTGATTAAAATGTCCTCACTCACCTAAGAAAGTTGCCAGCTAAACTAAGCATATATGATGCCCTTGTCTTATCCAAAGAGATGAGGGAATCATTAATCATGGCTCTTATTGATCCAGAGATATGCTCAGCTCAACTGACCACTGTTGGAGAGGAGGCACATTATTCAAGAGAAGCCCATGGAGTCACATTCATCGACGAAGACCTTCTTCTGGGGGACATGGAGCATAACCGTCCCCTCTACATCATAGTGGATATGGGCAGATTCAGACTTTCTAAGGTTTTAGTTGATCTAGGTGCATCGGTGAACATTATGAGTCTAAAGACCCTTGCCTATTTGAAGATTGACATCTCTCCACTCTGAGGAGATCGGATGATGATGAGAGGATTTAATGAACAGGGCGAGAGGGCATTAGGCTCCATAGTGTTACCTTTGGAGTGAGGTAACTGGAAGACTAAAACCAATTCTATATAATTAATTTAAATACATTATTCACTGCTTTGCTCAGTAGGCCTTGGATACACCAGAATAAGATGATTCCATCCTCCCTTCATCAGTGCATCAAGTTTCAAAGAGATGAAATCGAATACTTTTCAAAAGATATGAAAAAGTCATTTTCAGTTAGAGATATCGAGATATATGAAGATGCAGCCTACTATCTTCCTCAAAATCAAAATTTCTATTCTCGTGAACTTGGTCAAAATTCAAATGCAAAAGAAAAAGAAAAGGAAGAAAAAAAAGAAAGAAAAGAAAAGAAAAAGGAAAGTATAATTGAGCAAGAAAGGGACACCAAGGAAGAAGTAAAGCCGCATGTTACATTCCACCCACAGTTCATTCCACCATACAGACATATGGGTAAGATGACTCGACCTCCACTAGGTAGAGCTAGAGGCATATACAGAGGCAATTCTAGAGGTAGAAGACCCCCTGGTTAGTCGCCAAACTGGGATTATGTTCCAATTCACATGAGTACTCTAGCTATTCAAATAGACTTGGAATCCAACTCGGAGGATGAGTCTCATGTGATTAGCACACTAGCCAACCCCTCTTAGCGGGTTTCATTGGAGGTGACACTAGAGCCAGAAAGTGATGAAGACCAAGCCTCTAAATAATGCAGGAATGTATTCAAATCAGGTTTATGTAAAACTATTAGGCAGTAGTTGGAAACTTTAACTATAACCTCACTTTTTGAAAGGTTGAAGGTTTAGTAGTTAAGGAAGCCCTAGGTCTTCCATGAATTTCAAGCCAAAGAGATTCCTATTGGGATCATCATCCTCAAGTCTAGAAGCTAATGTAGAACTTGAGGATAATTCAAATAAAGATTTAATGGAATTACCTTTTGATTGGTACTCGCCTTATGTTCATAATCTTGCAAAGAAATATTTGATTTCTTATACATGGTCCAGGCACAGGTCAGAGTATTTCAAGAAGTTGTGGAACAATAAAGGCATGGATGCACAATCAAGACCAGGATTAGGATTCGGTATAGTGGTAACAGTCGATGATGATGGTTACACCTTAGTTGTCACCAATCATCTAGAGTCTGATAGGATCTTCTCAAACCACACTAATTCTTATGAGCAAGTGTGTTTAAAAACTTCAGATGATCTAGATGATCTTCAAATTAAAGATGCACCTCCATAATTTGAATAAGAAATCTATTGAACTATCAACAAGCTCAAAGAAATCAACCTCGAGATAGAAGATCCATGCCTGACATACATCAGTTCCTTGTTGAACGAAGAAGAAACCAATGAAATAGTTAGTTTATTGACTTAGTTTAAGGACTACTTTGCATGGAGATTTAAAGAGATGCCTGGATTATATCCTAACGTAGCAGTCTACAAACTAGTAATAGACCTTAACACTAACTCTATTAAGCAAGCTCCTAGACGCATGCGATTAGAAATTGAACAATAGGTTATTTCTGAAGTCAAGAACCTGATCAATGCTAATTTTATCAGGGAAGAAATATACCCTACCTGGTTAGCTAGTGTCATGCTAGTTAAGAAAAAGAATGGCCAAATTTACATATGCATTGATTTCAGTGACTTAAATAAGGCATGTCCTAAGGATGAATTTTCAGTTCCTATACTAGAATTAATATCACCTCATCTCATGTAGTATTCGCCTTCATGGATGGGTCATCTGCCTACAACCAAATTAAGATGGCCCTCGAGGATGAAAGAAATGCTACTTTTTGAACCAAGATCAGAATCTATTATTATAAGATCATGTCTTTCAGCCTTAAAAATGCCAGTGCTACACACTAGAGGGCTATGACTCAGATCTTCAATGAACTAATTCATCATCAAGTTGAGTGGTATGTTGATGATCTAGTAGTCAAAATCAAAGAAAAGGAAGAACATCTCTTTGACTTGAGAGTGGTTTTTGAACGGTTAAGGAAATTCAACCTTAAAATGAACACCCTGAAGTGTGCATTCGGAGTAGATTCAGGGAAGCTTTTCGGGTTTGTTGTCCGACATCAGAAAATAGAGATAGATCTAGAAAAGATCAAAGCTATCTTAAAAATGACACCCCCTAAAAGTTTAATACAACTCGGATCATTCCAAGGGTGGTTGGCATATCTAAGATGCTTTATCTCCAATCTATCAGAGATATGCAAGCCATTTTTAGCACTTGTCAAAAAGGAGACCAAGTTTAAGTGGGATGATAAGTGCCAGCATACTTTTGAAGACATCAAGCAAATTTTGGCAAAGCAGCTAGTTCTAGCAGCCCTTATCTCAGGCAAGCCACTTATCCTCTACATTGCCGCATTGGATGACTCCCTTGGCACTTATTTGGCCCAAACCAACAACACAAAAAAGGAGAATGCTCTCTACTACCTCAACCGTCATCTGATCCCTGCTAAAGCAAACTGCCCACCTATTGAGAAATATTGCCTAGAATTAATCTTTGCATCCCAAAAGCTACGACACTATATGCTTTCTCATAAGGTAGACTTGATTTCAAGAATCAATCCATTGCAGTATCTCATGACACAGCCAACATTACCCAGACGGTTGGCACGTTGGTCCATGATTCTCTCACCATTTGATATTACATTCGTACCCCTCCGTGCGGTGAAATGATAGGCACTAGCAAATTTCTTTGCAGCACACCCACTTCCTGCTGACTCCCTGCTTAGTGACAATCTCCCTGATGAACAAATCATGAACTTAGGGGATGTTGACAATCATCGTTGGGAGATGTATTTTGATGGTGCGGCTTCCTTTCAAAAAGGAGAAGAACCACGATCTACTATTCCACTAAGGCAGAGGTAGGAATAGTTCTCTTAACTCCCGACCGCAATGTGATGTGATTCTCATACTATTTCTCCAATCCATGCACCAGCAACGAAGCTTAGTATGAGGCTTTGATTGCCAATCTGGGGTTAGCTATTATAATTTATGTCAAAAGCATCAACATCTACGAGGATTCTCAGCTGGTCATCAACTAGATTGCTAGGTTCTACAAGGTTCTGAAACCTAAGCTTCAACACTACCATGAGTACACCATGAAGCAATTGGCCAGAATCCCTGAGGTCACCATCGACAAGATCCCTCAAGGAGAGAATGCAATAGCAGATGCTTTGGCCAAACTCACCAAAGAGTTGGATGTCCGGAAGATGAGTCCAGTCCAATAATTGTCCAAAATAGACAAGTCCTATCCCTTATTGACGCTGAACTCATAGAGAGACTTTCTCTTAAAGGGGAGGTTATCATTGCCAATAAAGACGAGGAGCTAGATTGGAGGCAACCATTCATAGATTACTTGAACATAGGTAAACTACCTTAAGAGAAATCATAAGCCCATTAGATGAAGCAGAGAGCTCTCTCCTATGCTCTCGTGAATGGCACCTTGTACTGATGGTCTTCTGATCAAATATGGTTGCGCTATTTAGACAAACACAAAGCCCATAGGATCATGATCGAGGTACATTCAGGTCTATGCGAAGCGCATCAATCCAGTCTGAAGATGAAAGTAAAGTTTAAGAGACTAGGATACTACTGGCCTGCAATGATTACATATTGCATGAATGTAGCTAGGAGATGCCATCAGTGTTAGGTACACAGTGTCATCCTACATCAACCACCCCACATTTTACACCCTACATTGACCTCATGACTATTTGATTGTTGGGGAACCGACATAGTGGGTCCTATCGATCCTCCTTCTTCCAAGGGTCATCAGTTCATCTTAGCTTCCACCGACTACTTTTCCAAGTGGGCGAAGGAAATCCCACATAGAGAGGTCACAGCTCAGCATGTGCTCCAATTTTTCAAGAACTATATCGTATATAGGTTTGGGGTACCTCAATGAATTATATCTGATAATGGTACCACATTCAAGAGTACTAAGATCAACAGCTTTGTCCAGAGACACAACATAGATTGGAGATATTCTACCATCTACTATCCCAAGGTAAATGGCTTAGCAGAAGCATTTAACAAAACTCTCATCCAGATAATAAAGAAGACACTTGATGACAATAAGTGACAGTGGCATGAGCTGCTAGTTAAAGCCTTATGGGCATACCGCACCACATACAGAACTCCAACTCAATCTACCCTGTTCTCCTTAATGTATGGGTCCGAAGCCGTTTTACCCTTAGAAGTTTAACTCCCATCACTAAGGATAGCAATGGTTAGTAAAATCACTGTAGAGAAAAATGCCAAGTTGCAATTAGAAGAGCTAGAAGGTTTGGAGGAGAGACGCCTACAGGCATGCCAGAATCTTGAGTTATACAAAGTCAAGATGATTCAAGCTCACAACAAGATGGTCCGGCCTAGAAATTTTCAAGTAGGAGACCTTATTTTAGTTCCAAGGAGACCAATTATTGCCCGTTGAAAGATGGGAGGCAAGTTTGAACCCACTTGGGAAGACACTTTTGTCATAGAGAATGCCTACCAAGGAGGATCTTATCAATTGATTGATTGTAAAGGGGAACACCCAATACTTCCAATTAATAGGCTCTATTTGAAGAAATATTATCCATAAAATTATGTTTGAAAAATAATTATCATCAAAAGTTTCATTCCAATTCATCAAAATATTCTCCTCATTCAAAACATTATTTGCTTGATTGTGAATCCTCCATGACGTGTTTAGGGTAGGTGTAAGAGAACCCAAGAGGCATCCTATCCTTCTTTCACAGCACGAACACAAATTAAACATGATTCCTCAACGTTACTAGAATAGGTGTGAGAGAACACAAGAGGCATCCCATTTTGATTAGCACAACTAAGTCAGGTGTGAGAGAACCCAAGTGGCATTCTTTCTTGGTGGAATCACAACTGCCATTTGTGACACCATTTCATCAACTTTTAAGTATATTTTAGGATAGGTGTGAGAGAATCCAAGTGATATCTGCCTCCTTTAACTAAAACACAAACACAAACACAAAAATGAACATATATCCTTTATCTCGGGCTATTTTGATGTGGGAGTAAGCCCCTTGTGGCACTTACGCATTAGTTTCTCTAAGTCAGGCTGACATACTACCTTGCTATTGTGTCACCCCAATGATCATTTGTCTAGTGGATGTGAGTCTCCACACTGTCTTCCTGACTTGACCATTGCAGACTGATGAGCACCTTGTTAGTTTGGTAGACCTCACTGCGCAGCCAGTAAACCACCTCATGTTGACTCCATTCTAGAGGATGTAAGCCTACATACTTTCTTCTTGAACTGACCATCATGCACTGACTAGGTTGAATATATTTGAGGTTTAGGATAAGTCCCCTAGTGGATCCTTTCATCTTAACTACTGTTAAGTTGATATAAGTCCCCCAATGGCATTCACTTACTAGTCGCCCTAGGTCGGATACCACCTATCAAGTCAAAGACACACTATCCCAGCAATCAGTTCTATTGTAAGAGGATGCGAGTCCCTGATGCATTCTTCCTATGATGATTGTTGCAAATCGATGAGCATTTTAGGTTGGATGATGTTTGATATACTGACAGCGACTCACCTGGTGGATACACCACTCTTTGGTAGATGTGAGTCTCCGTGCTTTCTCCTTGAGTTGACCACCGAATACCTATAGATTCTATCTTCTTCAGGGTTTTTGATAAAGCCTATAGTGGCCCCTTCCCCTGCGAGCACTATGCTTGGATTACATCTTTTGCGACCCCATCTAGACACTACTCGGATTACTTTTAGACTAGATAATCCCCCTTTCCTAGTTGCCACCTCTTTAGTTGGAGATTTTGTTTTGTGGATGCTCAAATTCTCCTTTGGTTCAATAAATCTGAGATAGGTCTAGGCTGATATAAGCTCTTTCTCAGTATGATCCCTCACAAACCAAAAGAGTCCATGATAAACAAAAAAACAAAATAAATAAAAAAATTAATTCGCTTGTGGATTAGAAATTCAAGCCCTTAGCGACCCCTTTTCCAAGCAAGCATCCTATATTTATGGTAGTGTTAGCAGAACTCCCTATAAGAATTGCATCACTACACTTGAGTTGAGATAAGTTCCCGTGTCGGTACTCTCTCTGTAGTCACCCTTGGTTTGGGTTCAATCTATTTTGCTGCAAATAGGTTACCCCGACGATCATTTCACTTTGGAAAATGTAAATCTACTACACATTCTTTCTAGCATGACTGTCGCAAACTGATGGGCAGCCCTAGGTTGGGTTGACATGTTACCTTGCTATTTTGTTGCCCCAGTGGTCTTTTATTCAGGAAAGATATGAGTCCCCGTGCTTTCTTCATTGAATTAACCATTGTGAACTGAAATGCACCCCTTTGGTTGGATAGTGCTACTATGTGGTTGGTAGACTACTCCTTTAGATTGGTAAATATAAAGTAGACCAAGGCCAAAACGACCCCTACTCAGTGCAGTCTATCACAAAGCAACAGGGTCCATCTCAAAATTAAAAATCAAAATCTAAAATAAAGTCAACCAACTAATCTCCCCTAGTGGAGCCAAATTAAACAATCAAATCAATCAACCTCCCCCAATGGAGCCAAATTAAGTAATCAAATCAATCAGCTTCTCCTTAGTGAGATGCAAATCCTTCCAAATCCCAAGTGGTATAAACTCAATCCAAATCGAACATGTTCCCTTAGTGGAAGGTTCACATCTTCCCCGGTGGATTCAAAATTTTAATCCCCCAGTGGATGACTTGAACCTGCTTCCCTAGTGGAAGGTTCACATACTCCATCCCAAGTGGATTTCTCCTTCACACTCTTAAGTCTTTGACATAAATAGAGTCACATTGCACTAAGATCTTGATTCCTTCTGCACCTCAAGTTTAGGAGTAGATCATTTCTGTTAGTGCTTGTGATCATTCATCATTATTGATCATCTCGATCAACACCAATACGTGCGGTATATCTTGTCAGTCACACCACTCATATTGGGCACCCTTTGTTGACCTCACTTTTAGAGTGAGCCTTCAACTTCTCCATCTTAGACATAGGACTCCTCTAGACACTGAGAGTTTCTTAGTCTTAAGACACTTCTAGTGATTAGGTGAGCACTTAACCTAACCTTAGAGACTTAGAAGAGTTAGCCATTGGAATAGGTTACCTTAGGGGTATTAGGAAGACTTGTCTATCATATAGCTTGAACCAAATCCTTGCTTCCTTCTTTCAAGTCAAACTTCAAATTGAAATTAAATCTTAAATCAATTTCAACTCAATTGATTTTCTCAAATCAAAAATTAATTCCAAGATTCAAATCATGAAACAAATCTCAAATGATTAAAACCCATGATCAATTCCAAATCCAAAATCTTTCCAAAGCCCTTTGATTTCATCCTATGGACATAGCCCAAATCTAATTTAAATCACTCCAAACTCAAAATATTTCCTCATAACCCATTTATATTCTCATTTATATTCATAAATATAAATGAGATATAAATTCAAATAACCAAAACCAAATTCAAAACTAAAATCCAAATCCAACTTAAATCCAACTTATACCCTTTCAAGTCAAATCCTTGAACCTAAACCAAACCAAATTCAAATCACTCCAAACTCAAAAATTTTCTCATAACCCAATTATATTCTCATTTATATTCACAACTATAAATGAAACATAAATTCAAATAACCAAAACTAAATTTAAAACACAAATCCAACTTATTCAAGTCAAATCTTTGAACTTAGCCAAATCACTCTCAAATCAATCTAAACCCTTGAATTTTCTCTTCAAACAATCATTCCTTCAATCACATGCATAAATATAAACATAAACTTTGATCATCAAACCAAAATCAAACTAACCTAAGTCAAACCCGTGTTCATCCTTTGAACTTGAAATTGTCAAATGAACCAAAACCCATTTGACTCCAAATCACTTGCAATTAGATTTATATTTCCATCATAAGTCCATATGTGAGTTCAACCAAACTTGAATCAAGCCTTGATCAAGCCAACTAACCCACTTAGGCTTACTTGACCCAAAGTGACTTAAAGCACCTTTTTGAGCCAAATTCTAATCCAACCCAAATTGGATTGAACTAAGCTCATCTAAGCCTAACATTGTGAGAAACAATCATCCTAGGATGATTAATCACTCAAATTGGGTTAAACCAAGTCAAACCTAGTCTTTGACCAAGTCAACACTTAGCCCAAATGAAACCCAAATTAGCCAAAATCTACCATAAGCCAAATTGATTGAAACCATTGATCTAAACCAAAATAATCAATGATTGAATATGATCAAGCCATCGATTGAGCCAAACCAAGCCTAATTGGTCACTTGACTTAAGTTGACCCAAGTTGACCTAAAAAGCCAAAATGGGTCAAATCTTGATCTATGCTAAATTGATTGCAACCAATACATCAAATTCATTCTAAATCACTTGTTGAACTTGACCAAAACTTCAATTGGCCAACTAAACCCGACCTACCCCAGTTGCTCATGAACCCAATTTGACCTAAAAGGTCAAATCAACTTAAAATCAAACTAAGCCAAAATTGATTATAACTAAAGCTTGAAATACATTTCAAATGATCAACCAAGCCTAATCCAACCCATGACCGAACCCAATTAGGTGAAATGGGTCAAATTGGTCAACTTGACCCATTTGACCTAAATGAACCAAAATGAACCAAAACCAAATTTAAACCAAATTGAACCAAACCAACTTGACCTAACCCATGGTTTCACCCAAGTTGACCAATTGGTCAACCTAACCCAAATTGACCCAACTTGACCTAAATAGGTCAAATTGAACAAATTCAAACCAAATGAACTCCAAATCACTTTAAATTTGGCCCAGCCTATTTTTGAATCATTTCAAATATGCCCAAATCAAAATCAGGGCCAAATGACCATTTTACCCCAAGGTCAAAGGGTATCCTATGGCCAAATTCACTTGAAATTTAGCCAATTCCTTCTCATGGCCACTTGGCATCTTCCTAGTGGTCCACTTGGACACCAAAGGAGGTGGTGAACATGACCCAATGGGTTTGGGTCAGCCATGACCCAAGCCAAAGGCCAAACTGACCCCTCCAATGGGAATTAAGCATTTGGATCATCCCATACACTAACCTAGCACATGTACACTCCCTCTCCTCCACTCTTATGTCTAAAATGAATCACATGGAGTGTCTAACAACCCAAACTGATCAATTAATCCAAGAAATTGAGCTAAAATGGCAAACCTAGTCTCAGCCATCCAATCTAAGGAGGGGGAGATATACTCCCCCTCATTCCCACTCAAACCACACATACTGAATTCGATTGATCCCTAGGAATCAAAAACCAAGCTTCTCCAAGTCTTTGAAAGCATTCTTGAGCTCCCCCATTTTCTTCTTCTCGGTTTTCTTCAAACCTGAAATAGGGGAGATTCAAATCAACTCCAACTCACTCAATTCTCCATCAAATCCAAATTACTCTTGCAAGCACCATCAAGGGACCTAATCAAACTCAACCAAGGTGTTTCCCAAGTCACCAAGCCAAGGGAAGAGGGACTTCAATCAAAGCTGATTGCCATTGAAAGGGAGCTTGATCAACCAATCCATCCACTTCAAATCAAGGCTTAATACTTTCAACAGGCCTTCGTCTCTTCTAGATGAAGCTACCTCCTCCATTGGAAGCACCAGTGACAGCCTCCGATGAGATATTATTCAAAATTGATCCCACTAGATCTTAGCCATTAGATCTCTTGCTTGTGAAGGGAATTATAATGTCATTGGATCTCTTGCTTGTGCTCCTCCAAAGGAGTGGGGTGAGTTTGAACTCCATCCGAGCTTGGGTGAGCTAGAATCGAGCGACGATCGACTGACGACATCCGTCTCACATAGCTTGGGAGGAGATTGATCACACACCATCCATTCTGCATGATTAGAATGGATGGCTATGATTAGATCACATGTTAGCACCTTTTAATTTAAGCCTAAACTGCATGATTAATCATGGCCATCCGATCTTAGATTGGATGGCTAAAGATCCACGCCGCCTAATGCTGGATGTGATAACATACCCTATCCCATCTTGTGGAAAGCATCACCATCTCGTCTCCACGGGATTAGGGGTTTACTTAATTAATCTGATTTTAATCATGAAAGTTTTAAAATTTATAACTAATTGTAGAAAAATCCAAAAATTAAATACTCAAGTTCATTTTAAAGATAATTCAAAGAAGAATAATATAAAATTAAGTTTAATTGATTTTGAATAATAACCTCCACTCAATTTAGATTTTATTGGAAATGTAATTAGGCTAATTACTTCTTAATTACTTCAGTAATTAATTCTAAACTTCTTAGGGTTAGTTAGTGGGATGACCTCTGCCTCTCATGATTTTCTTAGAATTTACTGTTGGATTAATTAGGGTAATTACTTGTTTCATCTCTAATCACTTCCTTAATTAATTAAATAATTAATTAATCTATTAAATGGTGATAAATTCATTAATTAAGTTTGCTAATCATGAGAAAATAGTGAATGGACTTTAGGAATGAGATTAGGATTCTTTTTCCAAATATTTTCCCCTAAGTTTATTTCATTTGGATAAAGACTTAATTAATTTGTAAATTAATTAATGATTTAATCACTTCATTAAATGGCTTAATTAACTAAACTCAAAATCAAATTATTCCAGAACTTAATCATCTTAATCTTGGGTAAATTCTTAGGTGTTCAATAACCTAAGAGGCTTCAAAGGAAATTATAATCAAACTATATGTGTAGGATGGTTATGAAAGCACTTAATTAAACCCTTTAGCCTAATTAATCAATAATTATGAGCCAATTGTATTAGGCCCCATTTATTTCTTAGGTGCACCACTTATTTAAATTTCATGTGGTTGCATATCATATGTTGGTTCATAATTATTTGTTTAATTATGATAAAGTGGTATAGGAAAGGGGTAATTAATGGACTTAATTCACACCATAACCTAAATAAAACATAAAAATCAACCTAATTGTTCTAAAATTAAACTAAACCAATTCACACATGGGGAAATGGGTTAGGACCAGCAAACACTTTTCACATTTCCTAATTCAAATCAAATTAAAAAAATAAAAATTTCCTTAATGAATTTTGATTCACTTTAAATGATCTTATTTCATAGGATTATCCTTAAGAATTAATTAGGGTGAATGAAGTCGTATGCTTACATCACTTTATTTCATTCCAAGCATGCTAGATGTTGTTTTTCATATGAAACCATGCATTCATCTCTATTGAAAAATCAATTAAATAAAATGTTTCCTTTTATGTCAAATTGCATGTTTTGGCTACAGTTAATAATATGAGTGGCTATTATCACTATTAAATCAAAACTTATTTTCAAAACTAATAAACTAAAGGTTATGAATGAAGAGATGCTACTTATAAGTACTTACAAGCTTACATGTGATTATAGAGATGTGTTTTGTGTTATTTTCTTCTCTTCTCTTAACATGAACTTGTATAGGATTTGCAAAGTGTATAGTTCATTTGAAAAGACCATAACACTTGCTTAAATCTATTCCTATGCACTCCCATGTTATGACTTAAGAAGGATCCTCACATTACACATGTAAATTATATGACCAAATCAAACACAAAAAAATCTTTTGCATGATTCTTCATCAATTTGTTTCTTTTTATACATTTTCATGTACTTAAGAAAAGTGGTATATTAGTCTGTACATCTCGGGGTTGCGAGGCTTTAAGTAGCCCCAAGTAGGTCTTGTATCTTACACACTTGGTGTAGAAAATAATGGCGTCGTACTCACTTATGTCATTTATACATGTGAATGTGCATTATGTTAATGGATAAAGAATTCCTCTTTTCTACATAATAAAAATATGCATTCATGGAATATCCAAATATTAAAATGATATCTCTTAGCATTCATCATCAATGTGTGCTAAAATTTGCATTACATGTATAGGTATGCTTAGGATTACCCATATGCATGGTATACATGGTGGAAAGAAATAAATGGTTGTTTATTATGTGATAGCAATTCACCTTAACAAATCCTAAGATGTCTTTCTTATTGAATAAGTTTATTTGGAGCAAATCAAAACTTAGGGTTAATTAAAACACATAATAAAATATTCACTAAAGAAAAGAATCAATAATGAATCTACCTTAGATATTACTTAAGGTAGGGATGAAAGAAAATTTCTCTTCTATTTTCTTCTCTTTACAACATTTAGAAACTAAATGTAGGTTCATTCAAACCTAATCAAATCATCAAATAAAATTGACAAATTAACAAAATCACTTAAAATAAAACCATCCCCTAAGTTGAATCCTTCACACTAAGAAAATTCTAACCTTAAAGCCTAGCTAAGACATGCCACACAAGCCTTAAATGACACACACATTAGGCTAAGTCACCATTTATAGCTCCATGTTAGAGCGGTGCATGGTTTGATGCTTGATTTTATTTTTTGATGTAATATTTTTAGACTGGATGTTAGGGTGCATTTGCGTAGATTGGATGAAAGGATGATCTTAGTCTAATCATGTCTTCTACAGGGGATTATGCTAAAGGGGTGCTGTAATAAAAATATAAATGCTTTTGCTGTGCAGGTTGCTTATGCCCCTAAGCATGATCCAAACTAGGACAGGTGGACTTAGTTACCCATATGTGGGGTGCCAAGTCCAAATTATTCCTATAACTGCTTGGGTTGTGTGGTTTATTTAGCTAATCTCTATTTTATAGGTTTAGTTAGATTTATCTTTCCCATTTCAATGTAAATTTTGCAATTGAAATTTGGAATGAATGTTATGAGAGAATTAAGGTGAACATTGGTCATAAGATCATGTCTTATGTACCATATGAAGCTTTGGAGGAAACTACATCCCAAGTCAAATCAAAAGAAAGGAAGAAATGAAGAACAAAGAATGAAAAATGAAGACCCCCATAACATGAATTCCTTTTAATTATAATTATTCATTTGTAATCTGGGTTGTATGAGGGTAGAGCTTAGCTACCCACATTTCTTTTCAGGTTGTGCAGTGGTACTCGAGCACATCGGCCTCTTATTCTTTTACACTAGCTTTATAAAATTATTTGATGTTTGTTTAGCTTGTGCTTTAGGATGGCAAGATTTTCTTAGTTTCTTAATTGCTTGCTGATTGTTGAATGGCCTAGATGTGATTAGACTCTTAGAAAAAAATAAATTTTCTATCCAATTAATCAACTCAAAATTAAATTTAACAACTCATAACCTCACCTAAAGCTTAGGAAATAAATCAAACCCCTTAGCTGGATGTTGAATGTATCACATCACACATAAATCATATTGCTTCACTCTTGCTAATCGAGGGCTTCCACCTTTGCTAGAGAAAATGGCTTGACCTTTGAGAGCCATGGTGGAAACACACCACTTTCTTGCTAATTTTAGCTTATAACTAATCTTCTCATACATTAGGCATATGAAATCCCATAGTCTGTGTCAAATTAATTGCAAAAAAATTAAAATAAAACATAACAAAATTTGCATGAGATTTTGTTCATTATTCATGCTCTACATGATCTAGTCTCTTAGGGAGTGTGTTTAAGGACTTAGTCTCCTTTCTAAATAAATAATAGCCTAGCTATCTTGCAAAGAATAAGACTTGCCTATATGTATTTAAAATCATAGGAGGAGTTAGTTGACAGCCACCCCCAGGTGGTTGTAAGTCCAACAGTCGAGGGGTTTATGTTCTCTTGTGGAGATAAACTATATGCCCACTTTTTGCCTTAGATTTAAGTCATGCTTTGGCCCTCTCCAAAGCTCCCTTGATTTAGGATCTGAGGTTGTTGTTTCTCTTGTGGGCTACAAGCATAAATCCTCACGTCTTAGGCATTTCTATAATCTTGTATTGTGGAATTGTAAGCCCCAAATTTTTAGTGAAAATTCATATCAAACATATAATCTTCTTCAAATTTCAAAAACATAAAGCCCAACCATAAGATAGTTTGGGATGCTCACTAGATTTCCTACTATCATGAGCATCCCCTACACATCTCCCTTTAGTTTCAATAATAACTCCCTCCTTTTGATCAATCCCACTTGATTTTTAAAAAATAACCAATTTGTTGATAATCCTATCTTTGAAATCTTTAGAGACAACGATCATTTACCTTAATCGAGAGTATTCTTAAGGAATCTCATTCCTTAAGATGTAATTAACTACAGGGGCTTGTCTCCATAGGGAATTTAATGAACCCAGTTTAAAATAAACTCTAACAACCTTAAAAACTAACCTATCAGCCTCCAAATAGCTTGTAATGCTATATACTAAACATATTATATCCAAACAGGTAGAAATAACTGAAAAAAATGAGAAAATAGTCTATACTCTCATAAGAGTACAGAGAGTATACATGCAAATCTCCCTCTAAACTGCTACTAATGGCAGCTATTAAACATATGCTCTCCAAACAGGCTAAAAAATGTGGAAAAAAATTATGAAAATGGTATGTACTCTCTAGAGAGTACACATGCAAATCTATCTCCAAAACCAACCAATCAGCCTCCAAATTACTTTTAATGAAATCTATTAAACATATTCACTCCAAACAGGCCAAAAAATCTAGAAAAAAAAAAAAGATAAAATGGTATGTACTCTCATAAGAGTACAGATAGTACACATATAAATCTGCCTCTAAAACCAACCAATCAGCTTCCAAATTGCTTCTAATTAAATATGTTAAATATATTCTCTCCAAACAAGCCAAAAAATATAAAAAAATAAGAAAATGGGGTGTACTCTCATGAGAATATAGAGAGTACACATGCAAATCTGCCTCAAAAATTAACCAATCAGCCTCCAAATAACTTCTAATGAAATCTATTAAACATATTCTTTCAAACAGGCCAAAAAAGCTGAAAAAAATTAGAAAATGGGATGTACTCTCAAGAGAGTATAGAGAGTACACATGCAAATCTATCCTTAAAACTAACCAATCAGCCTCTAAATTACTTCTAATGGAATCTATTAAACATATTCTCTCCAAATAGACCAAAAAAGCTAAAAAAAAGAGAGAAAATGAGGTGTACTCTCATGAGAGTACAGAGTGTATAGATGTAAAACACCTCTAAAAATTAACCAATCAGCCTTCAAATTACTTCTAATAGAATATATTAAATATATTCTATCCAAATAGGTCAAAAAATCTAACAAAAATTGAGAAAATAATATGTACTCTCATGAGAGTACAGAGAGTACACATGCAAATCTGCCCTAAAAACCAACCAATCAACCACCAAATAGCTTGTAATGCCATCTACTAAACATATTATATTCAAACAGGGTCAAAAATCTGAAAAAAATTTATAAAATGGGCTGTACTCTCATGATAGTACAGAGAGTACATATGCAAAATAGTTCCTAAAATAAGCAAAGTCCTCTTGCAAAGAATTCCTAACAGTGTAGAAAATATATATTAAATAAAAGAATTTCAAAGAAAATCACTAATAAACCCTAAAAAAATTGTACATATAAAATTGTTCAGAAAATTTATCGATGTATTTTTATTTAATACATCATTCGCTAAATTGGTCGCAATATCATCAAGGCCAAAACTTCCAAATTCATTCTCCATCTTCATGGTTCTTCCCAAAAAATGAAATGAGATTTTCTGTTTCTTTCTTTGAGCTCAGTTTGTCTAAAAAACATATTATGCCCTAAATCTATTTATATATTTCTTTTAAATTTCTCCCGCACATTCAAATGTTATTTCTCCCGCTGTTTTAACGGGCCGGGACGAGCCGGGCCGGGCCCGGGGTAACTTAAACGGCGTCGTTAAGCGCCGCCAAGTTACAACACTGTTAAGTAAAAAATGCCATATTTTCATATTGGACATGTGTTGCGTAGAGATTGGCGTCCAGATGTAAAACTACATCTGGACTCCGCACGTAATATTTTCTTATAAATTAAAGCACTTGTCTCATAAAGATATGCTTATTCATAGGATAGCAAAGGAACAAAGTGCTATCAAGTTTGAGCTAATAAATAATGCTTATTAAAAAATAAATAAGTTTAAATAAATAACTTATTAAATAAATAAATAAGTTTAATATATTAAATTTATTTATTAGTTCTATTTCCATTAAATTTATTACTTAGAACTTGTAATTTGCATTATATAATTACGAATTCTTTAAACCACTAAATGATACGGGACGAAAAAAAGATAACTAGCATATGAGGTGCAGGAAAAGTCAAAATGTGAGGAAAAATCAAATGAGAATAAAATTGAAATATTTTTATGTAATTTTTAAAAATTATTTAGTTAGTAATATTTAATTTTTATTCAAAAATAACTAATATGAATATTAATTAGCTTTATAAATTACTTAATTGAGCCTTAACATTGAGCAATAATATTGAATATTATATTAAGTTATGCTGGAGTTTTTTATTGATCTTTAATAGAGCTTTCAAAAAAAAGCTTATTTAAGAATTTTAGATATTACTATTCATGAGCATAAACTATTCTAGTAATAAGGTGTTCAAACTTTTACATTTAATGATTCTTACAAAATATTTAAATCTATTCAATTCATTTATCAGGCAAACATAGATGAACTCTTATTGAGCTTAGTCAAATAATCTTATTTATTTATTTACATAAAATATTTAAAAAGTGGCCGGTTTAGCCCCGGCTTATTTCTAAACTACAAGGACAATATAATGCAGCTACAATAAGCCTGTAATGTGATGGCTAAACATATCTTTTAATAAATTTATTCTAAGAACTTCATTCACGACCCTATCCAAGTTGATCACTGAGCTGCCATTGGAACCAATGGCCTTGGTGGCACTCTCCTTCCATTTCATGGCTTTCTCCCTCATCTTCTTTCACTTATCACCTGCCATCATCTCTCTTATCAATTTTGCCAACCTCATTTCTCTTCACATTATTGTCAATCTCCACCCCAACCTCCAATCGCTGCATGCGTACTTGCAGTTCATCTGTTATTCTGCAAAAAAAGGCCAACAACTCATGGGCACACCACCACATAAGCTCTCTAATGTTGAGTTCTAGTTGCAGTGGGTCAAGAAGGCACCAACGGGTGTGTAAGTAGCTCTTCCTGTGCACACCAGATCATCATTAGTCCTCCCTCTTTAATCTCTTCCATGAAATCTGGTGGCAGCACTGCAGATTCTCCTTTCACAAGGTCTGGTCGTATCACCCAAACAAAGTTGTAGTAGTTGTTCGCTAGCCCCCACGTGAACTCTATTAGTTTCTCATTTGTCATCACAGTTATGCTTCCAAAATTGACATATACAATAGACAGGATGCTTACTGTTGAGCCAGTTGAGGCATGTATTATCCTCCTTCCATAGGCTGAGAGTGATGGCAGCTAGAGGGCTTTCATTTGCAGTGAGCGAGGACAGAGAGTGGGTGGATGGTGTAGATGGGAGGGAGGATATTCTGTAGTGAGTCGAGTGATGAGCCTTTGAGGGCTTCAAAGGTGTTGATTATGATGGCATCGACCATGGAGGCTCGACTAGTTTCTGGCTTTTTTTTAAAATAAGTATTTTTAGAAATGTAATTAGTCAATTAAGTATCATTAAAATAAATTTAGGAATAGGTATAGTCGCCCACTTAGTGGGCGACTAGATCTGTAGGATCTGTAGGCTAGTCGCCCACTAAGTGGGCAACTAGCTTGAGATGAATTATTTTTTTTTACATCAAGGATTGGATCTGAGCTCTTATATTTCTACTTTAGTTTTAGATGTTCCATTTGCAAGCTTAAAGCCCTTATCATCAATTATAGAGATCAACCTTAGAGTCTGCAAGTTTTCATTTAAGTAGATCTAAAATATCAAAGAATAAATAAAAATTGATAGATAAAAATAAAATAGATTATTTACAAGTTTTCATTCCAAAAAGTGACTACAAGTATTTACATAAATGGATGATCTAGAAATAAAAATAAAATAGATAAGAACAAATGTAGTACAGACTCACAAATAGACTATCCTAAACATCTAATGCCTCCATCGTCTGCGTGGATTCGCACAACTCTCATGTGTCATCCTCTGTAGGCTCTGATCTATAATGTGTATCCCCAATATGTACACGCAATCACAAGTCTCTACATAACACCTCATACCTATCGACGACTCCCTGTAGCTCGTGCTCATCCACATGGCTGAAGTACGGCTGGAAGATGTCCTGAATCGCCAAGATGTGCTCCGACTGCACGAAAAAACAATGTGTGAAATTAGCCTCAAATAACATATTGAATTCAAATGAATACTTATTTTAATGCTTAATACGCTCTACATGTGCTCTGGGATAGTAAGTGGTCGGAGGATCTGTCAAGGTGGCCAGTGAGTAGAGAGAAGCCCGTGATCTGAACTAGCACATGTATTGGTTGATAGCCGCCAGCCTGTCCTCATCTTCATCCAAGCTCTCGATGAGGTAATCCCTCTACCTCTCCCAAGAGAAATTGTGCACCTACTGGTAATCAACCCAGTCGACATCCGCTTTGCCTCGATCATCGACCCTTTTGAAACTAGGGTCATCTGGTGCCACATCTACTCTAGGTATGAGTCTGAACTATCGCATCACTCGATCAGTAAATGCCACTCCACCCTCTTCCAGCTGATCAGAGGGACTCGTGCTAACCATATATCAGAGCCGAGCATGTATGTAGGTGCATGATCGATCGTGCATGGCTCTAAATCACCTGCACATATTAAAAATTATGTTAAATTAGAATATGCACTATAGATATTTGAATCGAAATATACTCTGCAAGTCCAACCTAAGTATGCAGCAATCCATCCAGCTCATTTCTATATAATGCAACATTCACCATTGGCATCTGGCAAACATATGTCTTGTTCCACCTATGCACACAACACAGTTTAAACAAACATATAAGCTAGAAATTTGAAAGTGCATAAAGTAAAATATATCTCAACCTAGTGCTGAGACCGTCAAGATCAGTCGGACATGGCACATGTAAGGTCGGCCACCCCACATGAATATGCTTTTAAGACCATATATGTAGGAGGTGTAGGTAGCCAGCCATGTTGGCCCTGGTGAGCCTAGTCAACTCATAGAGTTCTTTATAGAGGTGGGCTATAACCGCTCCTCCTATAGCCAGCGTACTGAATGAATCTAGGACCTCTAAAAGCAAAAGATACTGCAGGTGGACCTTAGAACCTAATGTATCCAATAGTAAGAAACACCCAATAAGAAATAGAATGTAGGCACGCAGGTGCCTGAAAAACTCCTCAGTGCTCAGATGCACGTATGACTCTCTGTAATAAGACCAACTAAGCCACCTCAATGGCATGCATGTCCTGGCTCATCCTGAAGGTCGACCTGATGTGTGGACTAATCGAGTCATGGTACATCACGTCTGGTATAGGGTGTCGGCCCAATAACTCATCGCAGCAATCTGGCCAGCTAGCCCATCTCTTCCCCTCACTGATCACAATTGGGTCAATAACAGGTGGTCCATCAACACATAATCCCAGGATCATCTCCATGTCCTGGAGCATCACAGTCATCTCACCAATAGCTAGGTGGCAGGTGTTGTTCTATGGAGACTATCTCTCAACCAGGGCAGTAAGTAGATGATGATCTAGGCAGATGAAATGAAGCTAGCTAGCACATTGTAGGCCTACTGCCTCTAGCCCACTGATGAATCTTCTGCAAGTGATGGGCCACTCCTTCAGCATAAGTAAGTGTGAAGCAGCCTCTAGAACAGTGCTCTGTGCAAAAAAAGATCAATCAGTCATTAACGAAAATAAAAATTATGCAAGTGTAATGTAGAAATATAAATTCAATGTTACTTATAGTATTAGGGTAAGCGGCTCTATGCCATCCACGTAGGGAGGCTATGCTAGGGTGGACCTCAGTAGGTGGCTGCTCCAACTGTGGGGTGTCCTCCCTAGCATGGCCCTGACGTTGATGTCTAACTGGTGGGCGGTGCTCCTCGGCCATCGTACCTATTAAAAAAAAAATGCAGGAGTCAGTGTTAGATAGTTCTAAATAATGAAAGGGAAAACTGTAGTGTAAAGTTAGCCAAAAAACTGAAGCATAAAGGTAAGGAAAAAATAAGAGTACTGCAACCTACAAGGAAAATCTAAGTAACATGCACTAAACATACACATTTTATGTTAAAGTATCCACGACATACCTTCTATTATTAACATTGTGTGGGCACGATGACCTGTAGTGACCAGCTGTCTTGCATAGACTGCAAGTTCTACTACTGCTAGCTCTATTTTCATCCATTATATTTTTGAACCTCGCTGATGAGGCCTACGACCTTCTACAAAATTGGGTGGTGCTACTAATCCATGCTCTGCACTGAAAGATGGCCACTCAGAATGGTCAAGCAAAGTGTGAAACTCATTTATGTATGTGAGCTTATACAGATGCAGCGTGTAGTACTATGACACACACATGAGGTGGTTTAATCTTCTAAATCCTAGTGCAGCAACAACATGTGGGCATGGCCAATGATATATGATCATCTTGTTACAACTACAATTACATTGGTCATTATTAAGCAAATCAACTCTAAATGATTGGCTGTCAAATCACATCGGGGTTGATGTTCACCGATTCGGAAATGTCTTCCCTTTTTATGCGTTGTAACATTGTGGATACCCTCTATGTGAAAATAGATGAGTTAGCCTTCTATTGTTGAGTTACAGAGGCAAGTCTTTTCATGAACAATGAAATTAAGTTGTAATAAATAATAGTAATTAGAGCCTGAATCGGTAAACCACGAGCCTGTTCCAGAACATCATTAAAACATTTAGATGCATTTATCATTATTATACCATAACACATTCCACCATCATGTACAAGTGACCATTTAACTGGGTCGCGCTCCACAAGCCATTTGTGAGCTTCTTCTTTCACATTTTTAATATCTTACATGAAACGATTAAACTCACGAATATCATCAGTGCTTCCTATCATATACATCTTCTAGCATAGAAATTCAACATCACCAATCCCTAATCTATATATCACCTTTTTAAAATTTTCACATAGATTGCGCAAGCAGTGCCTGTGAGCGGCCTATGGGAAAACTTATCTACACCCACGTAACAAACCAGCATGTTTATCAGATATTATGCACAAATCACGTCTAGAAGACACAACTGGTAGCATATCATGCAAGCATATTAAGAACCACAACTAGGAATCAGTCGACTTGGACTCCACAACAGCAAAGGCAAGTGATTCTAACATCAGTTAATAACGTACCATAGTACATGCCTAACAAAATGTACTGTCTAAGCTCAGCACTGGGTGGTAGCTGCCCCAGCCCATAATGGAAGGACCAAATGCCCAAAAAAGTCTTTGGAAGTGCTATGTACTGTTAGACTGAATTCTGTAGACTATTCCAGGTAAAGTAGTACAAATTGATTCTATGTAAAGGCTGATAGTCTTGTAAGACTCTTCCCAACTGCCAAAAATTGCTTTTATTGCCTTATGCCTTGCATCCCGGGCCTTCATGTAGGAAACTTTAACATTGAACTTTGACTCCATTCTACCTATAATCTCCCTAAGTTTCAGATCAATTTGATGCCGTATCATAGGTATAATGAAATAAGCTATGAATTTTGAACTACACTGTTGATGACCACCTGTGCTAACTGCATTGATACATCTATAGTTTTTACCAACTCTGGATATTCTCCAAGCACAACAGTATAACGGATCAGTGGCCTGCCTAGGATAAGAGTTGCTAGAACTGGCAGCTTCACCATATACTATGTAATATCTTCGAAGGCATGTTGGCACTTCTCATCCCACTTGAACCTAGTGTCCTTTTTGTCAAGTGCAGAAAATGGCTTGCATCTCCCCAATAGGTTGGAGATAAAGCATCTTTGATACGCCAGCCATTCTCAAAGGATCTGAGTTGAGTTAAACTCTTAGGAGGTGGCATTTGTAAGATAGCTTTGATCTTTTAAGATCTATTTCTATTCCCCAGTGTTGAACAACAAACCCAAGGAATTTCCCTAAAGCGACTCTGAATGCACACTTCATGGGATTCATCTTAAGGTTATATTATCTTCACCGTTCAAAAACTACTCTCAAGTCAAAGAGATGGCCTTCCTTTTCTAAACACTTGACTATCAGATCATCAACGTAGCACTCAACATGATGATGGATGAGTTCATTGAAGATCTGAGTCATGGCCTGTTGGTATGTAGCACCAATATTTTGAAGGCCGAAAGGCATGACCCTATAATAGAAGATTCCGATCGAGGTTCGAAAAGCAGTGTTTCTTTCATCTTCAGGTGACATCTTGATTTGGTTGTAGCCAGATGATCCATCCATGAAAGAAAAGACTGCATGAGATGAGGCGATGTCCGCCATTAACTCTGGTATAGGAAGAGGAAACTAATTCTTAGGACATGCCTTATTTAACTCCCTGAAATTGACGTAAATATGAATTTGGCTATTCTTTTTCTTAACTGAGATGACACTAGCTAACCAGGTAGGATATTTTTCTTCCCTAATGAAACCAGCATCAATCAATTTCTTGACTTCAAAAATGACCTATTATTCAATTTCTAATCACATGCGTCTAGGAGCTTGCTTAATTGGGGTAACGTTAAGATTTATTGCTAGCTTGTGGACTGCTATGTCAGGAGATAATCTAGACATTTCTTCATAACTCCATGTGAAGCAATCTTTAAACTCAGTCAATAGCCTAACTAAGTCATTAGTTTCTTCTTCATTCAATAATGAATTGATATATGTCAGGCGAAGATTTTCTTCTTTCGCAAGGTTGATTTCTTAGAGCTTGTCAATTGTTGAATGAATTTCTACTTCAAATTCTGGCGGTGCCTCTTTGACTTGGATATCATTAGGATCATCTGAAGTTTCTAAACATATATTCTCATAAGAGTTGGGGATGTGTGAGAAGAACCTATCAGATTCCAAATGGTTGGGAACAACTAGGCAATAATCTTCGTCATCGACCGGACCCACTGTGTCAAATCCTAGTCCTGCTCTTGATTGTGCTTCCTTGCTTGTATTGTTCCATAGCTTCTCGAAGTACTCTGAACTATGCTTGGACCATGTGTGAGAAACTAAACCTTTCTGTATAAGATTTTGAACACAAGGAAAGTAAAAGTCAAAAGGTAATTCTATTAATTCTTTATAAGTATCTTCCTCAAGACCTACATCAAGCTCTAGACTTGAGGATGATGAACCTCTTCTGCTTGATATCACTGGAAGACTTAGGGACTTCCTTAAGTACTATACCTTCAACTTTCTGAGATGTAAGTGAGGTAAGAGCTAAGGTTTCCAATTACTACTTAATAGTTTCACATAAACCAAATTTGAATGCTTCACTTTGCTTGGAGGCCTGGTCTTCATCTCTATCGGGATCAAAAGTCACCTCCAATGGAACCCGCTGAGAGGGGTTGGTTGGTGTACTAATCACATTAGACTCGTCCTCTGAGTTGGATTCCAAGTTTATGTGAATAGTATGGGTACTCCTATGAACTGGAACATGACCTCTATTGGTTGAAGGCCAACTAAGGGGTCTCCCACCTCTGGAATGCCTTTATTTCTGCCTCTGCCTCTGCTTGGTGGATGTTGAGCCATCCTACCCACATATCCATATGATGGAATGAACTATGGGTGGAATGTGATATGCTGATCTATTTCTTCTTCAATTCCCCTTTCTTGCTCACTTGGGCTTTTATTTTTCTTTTCATTTTCTTTTGGCTTTTTTCCTTCATTTTTTTTTTGTTGATTTTGCATTTGAATTTTGTCCAAGTTCACGAGAAAGGGTATTTTGAGGAAGATAGTAGGACATACCTTCATAAATCTCAGCCTCCCTAACTAAAAATGGCTTTTCATCTCTATTGACACGGTACTCAATTCCATATTTTCTGAACTTGATGCACTGATGAAGGGAGGATGGAACAATCTTATTTTGATGTATTGAAAGCCTACCAAGTAAAGCATTGAACAAAGTATTCGAATCAATGATGTAGAACTTGGCTTTAGTCTTCCAGTCACATATCTCCAAAGGTAACACTATAGAACCTAAAGCCCGCTCACCTTGATCATTGAATCCTCTCAACATCATCCTATCTCCTCAGAGTGTAGAGATGTTGATCCTCAAATAGGCAAGGGTCTTTAGAGTCATAATATTTACCGATGCATCTAAATCCACAAGAACCCTAGTGAGTCTGAACCTGTCCATGTCGACTATGATGTATAGGGGACGGTTGTGCTCCAAATCTCCTAGAAGAAGGTCTTCATCTGTGAAGGTGATCTCTTGAGCTTCTTTTGCATAATGTGATTCCTTACCAATAGTGATCAGTTGAGCTAAGCATATGTCAGGATCAAGGAGAGCCTTGATTAGTGATTCCCTCATCTCTTTGGATAAGACAAGGGCATCATATATGCTTAGCTTAGATGGCAACTTTCTCAGATGAGAAAGGACTTTGTAGCCCACCTTTGGCTAGTCTTCCAAAATCATATCTAAGGGTGGAGCATCTTGTGGAAGGGGTTCTCAATCTTCAATACCAATGTCTTATTTCCCTCTATTTAGAGGTGCTGCCATAGGAGGTAGAGCCTTGCCACTACATAGGTTGACTTCGGTAATCTCTTAAGGCAAGGTGGTGGCAAGTTTTACCTGTATTTCAGGCTCACCTACAGCTTCTCCTATGAGACTCTCGAAATCAGATGATTTCAAGTCTATCTCAAGAGGTGAACCCATAGAATTTAGAGTTGGAAAGTCTAACTTTGAATAAAAAAAGGAAGATCAAAATTATTATAGTTAATTAGACTTGAAGAGTTATCGTTAAGAATAGAGGAAGACAACTCATCAGAAGAGACTCAGATGCAATTCAAATCAGTTTTATTCTTCAATTTCTTGGAAGTATTTGGGGGTACAAAGTAGAAGTCAAGTAGTGTAAGTGGAGTAAGAGATTTGATGCCCTTACCCATTGATACATGAGTTCTACTAGTAGAAGAAACAGAAGAGCTAGTTGAAATAGTATAAGTCACTGGTGTGGAAGTTGCAACTGAAGGCTAGAGGCTGGACAAGGTAGGTGGCTGTGCTAAAGGGCTATCCCGGGCTGACACATGCTGTTGCTACTACTGAGCTCTCACTTTTCTAGTGTTGGCACTGGCAACTTGCAAAACTTCTTTGGTGTTAGAGGTTTGAGCTGACTCATGCACCTGGAAGGAAAGATTTTTGATCTTCTAAATTATTTTCTTGGAGGTTTTAGACAAAGAATGTCTCAACCTTCTTTGAATTTGGTAAGATCACTTGTATCCCCAATGATTATCCTAATGGAACTGGAAGGTTATTCCACAAGGTATTCCTTTGGGATAACTACAGCACCGATCTTGAAACTGTATTCAAGCCAGTCCTTGAATGTAAAAAAATCCTCCAAAATGTGGCCTAGCATATAGTGCTAAGGGAAAAAGTCTATGGTACTGCCACTGCTTTCCTCTTTAGTGAAGATACATCCGAATCAGATGGTAGGTCTATCTTGATGACTTGCTTCTGCTTAATCGCCTTCTGCCTGCTGACTATGGTGAGGTGAATGCCCTCACAAGTAATCCTGGCCCCCTCAAATCCCTAACCAAAGTGGATCAAGTGGGTATGGTCCAAACGAGGGAAGTCAGCCTGATCAAAAGCTAGATCCATACTGTGGGGGAATGTAAAGATAAATTTTTGAGAACTGGCCATTTACACAACTGTAACAAACTAACATTGAACTGCACTGCACTGACTAAAAAGAATCTGCAATGAGAAAGAAACTTGTATTAGTTTTCTGTCTCCATAGATTTTGAATTTTTGAATTTTGAAAATTTGAACCCACATCCAACAACTTGGAAGTGTTTAAGTGTGGTTCAAATAGATTTGAAGAGATTGATTGAAGGAGGAATTGGAATATGAATCCAAATTTCAAAAAATTTAGGTATGTTGAAGTATGGATTCAAAATTTTTGATAGGATGCTTCCATAGGTTCATTATTTTTTTGATTTTGAATTTTTGATTTGAGAACCCTTCCCTTTAATGAAATTGGGTATATTAAAGTAAGGGTCAAATGATTTTGTTTTGTTTATTTTTGGAATTTTAC
The DNA here is from genome assembly GCA_021442155.1 of Cymbidium sinense. NCBI lineage: Eukaryota > Viridiplantae > Streptophyta > Magnoliopsida > Asparagales > Orchidaceae > Cymbidium > Cymbidium sinense. The sequence continues at coordinate 7,352,104 of CM038228.1, read as the reverse complement.
TTACTTAGCAAATTTAGGTATGCTAAGTGAAGTAAAAGTGAGTTTGTTTTGATTTTAGAAAATTTGGAATTCTCACTTAGAAAATTTAGGCATGCTTAGTGAAGAATCTAAGTGTGTTTTGTTTAATTTTTTGAAAATAGGATTCTTAGAAAATTTAGGTATGCTAAGAAAATCCTATGTGTTTCATTTGTTTGGAATATTTTGATTTTTGAAAAGGGTAGGACCCTTAGCAAATTTGGTATGCTAAGGGGATCCTAAGGTACTTCATTTTGTTTTTGATGTGTTTTGAAAGTGGAAATTTAACTTTAGCAAATCTGGTATGCTAAAGGTGAAATCCTACTTGGTTTTGTGAAATGGACATTTCATTTAGCAAATTTGAGTATACTAACTGAAATTCCAAATGGTGTGTTCAAAAATTTTGATTTGTTTTGGTTTTGAAAAATGGAAACTTCTCTTTAACAAATTTGGTATGGTAATGGAGGAAGTTCTAAAGGTGTTTGAATATTTTTGTTTTGACTTTGGAAACTTTACTTGGCAAATTTGAGTATGCTAGGTGAAGTTCCAAAATATGTTTTCAAAAGTTTTGAATTTTGGATTTAAAAACTTTACCCAACAAATTTACGTATGTTAAACAAAGTTCCAAATGTGTTTGAAAATATTTTAGATTTTAGATTTGGAGACTTCACTTAACAAATTTGGGTATGTTAAATGAAGTTCCAAAATGTGTTTAGAATTTTGAATTTTTAATTTGGATTCTTTACTTAACAAATTTGAGTATGTTAAATGAAGTTCCAAATGTGTTTGAAAAAAATTTAGATTTTAGATTTGGAGACTTCACTTAACAAATTTGGGTATGTTAAATGAAGTTCCAAAATGTGTTTAGAATTTTGAATTTTGTATTTGGATACTTCACTTAACAAATTTGAGTATGTTAAATGAAGTTCCAAATGTGTTTGAAAAATTTTTAGATTTTAGATTTGGAGACTTCACTTAACAAATTTGGGTATGTTAGATGAAGTTCCAAAATGTGTTTAGAATTTTGAATTTTGAACTTGGAGACCTCACTTAACAAATTTGAGTATGTTAAATGAAGTTCCAAATGTGTTTGAAAAAGTTTTAGATTTTAGATTTGGAGACTTCATTTAACAAATTTAGGTATGTTAAATGAAGTTCCAAAATTTGTTTGAAAATTTTGATTTTAGAATTTGGAAACTTCACTTAGCAAATTTGAGTATGATAAATGAAGTTCCAAAGTGGTGTTTGAAAATTTTGTTGATTTTGGATTTGGAGACTTCACTTAGCAAATTTGAGTATGCTAAATGAAGTTCTAAAATGATGTTTGAAAATTTTGTTGATTTTGGATTTGGAAACTTCACTTAGCAAATTTAAGTATGCTAAATGAAGTTCCAAAATGGTGTTTAAAAATTTTGTTGATTTTGGATTTGGAGACTTCACTTAGCGAATTTGGGTATGTTAAATGAAGTCCCAAATGGTGTTTGAAATTTTTTTAGATTTTAGATTTGGAGACTTCACTTAGCAAATTTTGGTATGTAAAGTGAAGTTCTAAAAAGTTGTTTAAAATATATATTTTTTAGAATTTGGAAACTTCACTTAGCAAACTTGAGTATGCTAAATGAAGTTCCAAAATTATGTTTGAAAATTTTGTTGATTTTGGATTTGGAGACTTCACTTAGCAAATTTGAGTATGTTAAATGAAGTTCCAAATATGTGCTTTGAAAATTTTGAAATATGACTGTTTAAGTTTTAATTGTTGGAAAGGGGACTTCCATTAACAAATTTAGGTATGCAGAATGGAGATCAATATTATTTTTAAAATATGAATTTTTTTTTTTGTTTGGTGTGTGATTGTTGCTTTTTTTGAAAGAGAGGAATTCCAACTTAAAACATATGTGAGATATGTCCAAGTGAGATTTCCTAATGATATTATTTTTAGTTGGGAATGAAATATTTATTTAATAAATTAAATGAAGATGTTCATATGTGCTTTTGAAAAGTTTAATTTTACTTGAAAATGAAACTTCCATTCAATAGGCGTGAGTGTATTGAATGGAAAGGTTCATGTGTGCTTTTGGAAAACTTCATTTTGATTTTGTTTTGGGAAGATGATTGTTCATTTTATTTTGAAATTAAAATCTTCATCAAAATGAATTGAAAGAAGATGTTCATTTGTGCTTTTGGAAAATGTTGTTAATTTTATTTTGAAAATCCCTACATGTAAAATTATGAGAATTGTTAAATGAGGGTGATAAAATTTTGTGGAAAAATTTTTATTAAGCATATTTTTGAAAATGTGCTTTTCAAAAGAAATATTCTTTATGGAAGATTTATTATTTTGGGATGAACCTTTCCTTATAATGAAAATGATAATGAGGAAGTCTTTAAAATATATTTTTTCTTTTATTTAGGTATTTTCATTTTGCCCATTGGAGAACCCAACGGGGGTTTTAAGACCAACAAGGAATGCGGTCTAAAACCTAAAGATGTTGACTAACTCAACTCAAGAATGAAATGAGCTAAGTGTCAATGGAAAGAAGGAGTCTTGGATTCATACCAAAGTACAAACCCACTATCGATACTCAAAGACAATGATCATTTACCAAAGATGGAGAGAGGAACCATCCCCAGCGAAGTAGCCAAAAAAATCTATGGTGAAAAAATTTCTTATATGAGTCGCCTTTCAAATCTGTTGGAGAGAAAAGAAAGAGGAGATCTGTAGAAATTCATCATTTCAGGTTGCCATGTAGATTCACAGATGTACTTATTTAGGTGATCGAGTACGTTATCAAGGAAATAGTGTACTATCTCGAAAGACAGAAGTCACTAACCTTTAATGGACCTAATTACCTCAATAAAGACTCCTAAGGACGATGGGTCTGCATATGTACCAGAGATTCTTCCCCTACTTTATATGGAAAAAGTAAAGCAGGGTTTATTCTAAATCGGGTTCGTTAAGTTCCCTACAGGGGCAGGCCTCCATAGTTAAATACATCCTAAGGGACGGGATCCCTTAGGAAAACTCTCGATTAAAATAAATGATCGTTATCTTTGAAGATTTCAATAGAAAAAGACTATCAATCGGTTGGTTTATGTTTGAAGATCAAAATGGGATTGATCAAAAGAGGGAGTTATTATCAAATCCAAAATGGGAGATAAGTAGGAGATTCCCACGATGCTAAAAAATATAGCGAGCATCTCAAACTATCCTTTAATTGGGCTTTACATTTTTGAAATTGATTTAGTTTCTTTGACTTACATTTTTTATTAAAATTTCAGGACTTAAGATTCCTTAACACAAGATTAAGGAAATGCCTAAGAGATGAGGAATTATGTTTATGGCCCACAAAGAGGAGAAGCAACCTCAGAATCTAAATCCAGGGAGCTTCGGCGAGGGCTGGAAGCACAACCTAAATCTAAGGAGAAAATGGGTAATTAGTTTGCCTCCACAAGAGAGGACAAACCACCCAACAGTTTAGACTTACAACCGCCTATGGGTGGGATGGTCATTTTGCTATTTTTCTACTTTGGATATGTTGGGTATGTGGAGAAACTAGGTTTGGCCAAGTTTCGTTGGATTTGGAATCCATTTGATGGGGTTTGGCTCATGTTGACCCTAGGTCAAAATGGGTCAACTTAGTCAAATTGACTAATAGATCAAATTGGGTCAAACCAAGAGTTGGGTCAAGTTTATATGACCATCTGAAATATTTTGGTGGCTTTGGTTTGGTTCAATTTGGTATATATTTGGTTTTGTCTTATATGACTTCATTTAGGTCAAATGGGTCAAGCTGACCTATTTGGCCCATTTGACCATTTTGGGGTAGGTCAAGGGTAGGTTTAGGTTAGATTAGTCATATGGAGTGGATTTGTATCTTTGTTTCTAATCAATCTGGGTTAAGTTTAATTTTGGCTCAACATGACCCCTCTAGGTCATGCTAAGGTCAATTAAGCTAGGTTGGGTCTAGTTGGCCAATTGAGGCTTTGGTCAAGTTTCACAAGTGATTTATAATGGACTTGACCCATTGGTTTCAATCAATTTGGCTTAGATCAAGTTTTGGCACATTTTGACCCTTTAGGTCAAAATGGGTCAACTTGGGTCAAGTGGGCCAATTGGGCTAGGTTAGGCTCAAATGTTGGCTTGGTCAAGTTCAAACATAAGTCATGAGTGAACTTAGATCAATGATTTCAATCAATTTGGCATATGGTGGAATTTGGCTATGTTAGGTTTCATTTTAGGTTAAGTGTTGACTTGGTCAACCCTTAGGTTTGACTTGGTTTGACCCAATTTGATTGATTGATCATCCCATGATGAATGTTGATCATGATGAGAGGGTTGTATGAGTTTGGTTGAATCCAATTTGGTTAGGATCAAAAGTTGGCTCATAAGGGTACTTTAGGTCACTTTGGGTCAAAGAGCCTAAGTGGGTCAAATGGCTTGGTCAAAGCTTGGTTTGAAGTTGGTTGATCTTATATATTGACTTATGATTGAAATATAAATCCATTTACAAGTGGTTTGAAGTCAAATAGGTTTTGATCCATTTGAAAATTTCATATTCAAAGGAAGAATATGAAAGGCTTTTGGCTTTGATCTTTGACTTGGGTTTTGACTGTTTGATTGAGGTTTGGATTTATATATGAGCTCATGATTGCAGGGTTGATTGAACCATGAGAGAAAATTAAGAGTTTGTCTTGATTTTAAGTTGATTTGACTAAGTTCAAAATTTTGGCTTGAAAGGCTTAGATTGGATTTTGAGTGGATTTGAGTTTGATTTTTGTAATTGGTTTTGATTGTTTGAATTTATATTTCATTTATAAATGTGAATATAAATGAGAATATAAATGGATCATGAGAAAATTTCAAGGATTGAAGTGGTTTAATCATGATTTGGGTTAAGTTCAATTTAAAGAAATTTAAAGGATTTAAAGAAATTTTTAAATTAAAATTTAATTTTTTGGATTGAATTTGAATGATTTATGTTCATATTTCATTTATATATGAGAATATAAATGAGGATATAAATAAGTTTTGAGAAAATCCCATGAGTTTGGGATGGTTTGATCAAGATTTGGGTTAAATCCCTTAAAGGAATTTTATGGATTTAAGGAAATTTTAAATTGGAATTTAATTCTTGAATTGGATTTAATTGATTTATATTTATATTTCATTTATATATAAGAATATAAATGAGAATATAAATAAGTTTTTGAGAAAATCCTATGAGTTTGAATAGATTTGATCAAGGTTTAGAGTTGATTTTGGCTAAGTCCTTTAATGAAAAATTAAAGGGACTTAAGAAAATTTCATGAATTGATTTTGAATTTTGAGTTTAGTTAGATTGATTTGAATTTATATTTCATTTTTATATGTGAATATAAATGAGAACATAAATGGATTATGAAAAATCTCAAAGGTTTGAATAGGTTTGAATCATGATTTTGGTCAAGTCCTTAAGGGAAAATTAAGGACTTAAAAATTTGGACTTATTTTGATGGATTTTGATCATGGGTTTCAATCATAGATTTCAATCATGGATTTCAATCATGTGTAGTTGATTTTAGTCATGAGAAAATCAAATATAATTGATTTAGAGTTTTACTTGAAAGAAGGAAAGTGAGGAATGGTTTAAGCTAAAGGGTTGGAAAGTTTTCCTAACACCCCTATGGCATGACATATTCCTATGGCTAACTCTTTTAAGTCTCTAGGGCTAGGTTGGAGTATCCACCTAATCACTAGATGTGTCTTAAGATGAAGGAATTCTTAAAGTCTAAAAGAAGTCCTAAGTCTAAGTTGGAGGGGTTGAGAGCTCATTCTAAAAATGAAGTCAACAAGCCTTCAATAGTATTAAAAGCTATATGATAAATCCACCAATCCCTACAGTGCCTACTTCTAGGAAGCCCCTCACTCTATACACAGCTGCATTAGAAGAGTCCCTTGGAGCATTATTGGCACAACATAATAAAGAAAGCAAAGAGAATGCTCTTTATTATATCAGTCAAAGATTGATAGGAGCAGAAATGAGATACTCTCTGATAGAGAAGCACTATTTGGCATTGATCTTTGCAGTCCAAAAGCTCTGTCACTACATATTTTTTTAGAAGATTACTCTCATCTCAAGAATCGATCTTCTAAAGAATTTGATGATAAGACCAGCATTGATAGGTAGCTTAGTAAGATGGATAGTATTGCTTTTTCAATTTGATATCACATATATTTCGCAGAAAATAGTAAAGGGACAAGTCTTAGTAGATTTTTATGTTGCACATCCCATCCCCATGGACTCTTCTCTTAATGACGATTTACGTGATGAAAAAATTATGCTCATTCATGAAAGAGAAAAATCACAAATTTAGAAATTGTACTTTGATAGAGCCTCTTCGATCAAACAAATCTAACCTCTAAATTTCTCAAGGGTGAGCTCACAAATTGACATCGTCTCCATAACACTAGAAGGAGGGATAAAGAGATGATCATATGGGTTAAGTGAGCCATGAAGTAACAATGAAGTTGAGTATGAAGCATTAGTGGTAGGTCTTGACGAAGCTATTCTCATAGGCATTCAAAACTTGCATATTTTCGGTGATTCTCAGCTTATTATAAATCAAGTACTTGACATTTATAAAATCAATAAGCTTGAGTTAGCTTTCTATCACAAGTGAGTTCTCGAGCTTAAGAAGCAAATATCAAACATCACATTAACTTAAGTCTCTCGATCCGAGAATAGTAAAGTAGATTACTTAGTAAAATTAGCTAAGAAAATGATAAGTATGAATGGTGATTACGTCATGATCGGGATATTTACTAGATGAATTCTAGAGCTGGCAATGTATCAATCCCTGCAAGTAGAGGGGTTATCAAATTTGACATAGTAGGATGTGACTCAGGTTGCTCCTCATCCTCCCCAAAATCAATAAGAAGTTATACATAGAAGAGCTAAGAATGACATTGCTTTAAAAAAGAAGTGTGAAGCCTTTATTATAGAAGAGCCACTTGATTGGAGGCAACCTTTCATCGACTACTTTAAAGAAGGCAAATTACCAAACAACAAATCAGGCTCAAATAAAAGAGAATCACTATGCTTTCATTAGCAAAACTTTATATCGTAGATCCTTTGAACAAATGTGGCTACTATGCTTAAATGTAGATGAAGCTAGCAAAGTGATGGTTGAAGTTCATAAATGACTTTGTGGTGCACATCAGTCAAGTCCCAAGATGATAGTAAAGATTAAAAGAATGGGTTATTATTGGCCATCTACGGTGAGGGAATGTATCAATCATGCTAAGAGGTGCCATGAATGTTAAATACATGGGAATAAAATCCATCAACCTCCAAATCCACTACACCCAACAATAATATTATGGCCATTCGAATGCTGGGGTGCAGATGTAATTGGACCAATTGATCCACCATCATCAGTTGGACACCGCTTCATCCTAGCAGTGATTGATTATTTCGCATTTAAATAAGTGGGCTGAAGCTATCCCATTTAAATAAGTTACTATTGAGCGAGTGATTAACTTTTTTACGCATAATGTGGTCTATAGATTTGGAATGCAACATCGAATAATTTTTGATAATGACACAGCTTTTAAAATTACAAAGATTTATAGATTCATCGATCAACACAAAATTGATTGGCGATATTCTTCAATGTATAATCCGAGAGTAAATAGTCTGGCAGAGGTCTTTAATAAGATATTAGTCAAGCTGCTCAAGAAGATTCTTACTAAAAATAAGAGAGAATAGCATTCCAAACTGATTGAGGCACTATGGGCATATCAAACTACTTACAAGATGCCGATTAAAATCACTCCTTATACATTAGTATTTGGAACTGAAGCAGTTCTTCCGCTTGAAGTTGAATTGCCATCACTTCAACTAGCCATCCAATACAATCTAAATGATGATCAAAATGCTCATTTGAGAATGGAGGAACTCAACGAGCTTGATGAAATTAGATTGTAAGCTCATCAAAGTCTGGAAGTTTATTGAGCAAAGATGTCTAGGGCTTTTGACCATATAGTGCAGCCTCAAATATTCCAAAAAGGATAATTGGTCTTAGTGCTAAGAAGACCAATTATTCCTAATCGAAGAATTGGTGGAAAATTTGAGCCTAATTAAGAGTTTCCTTTTGTCATTGAAAAAGTGTACTAAAGAGGGGCATACCAACTCATTGACCTAAAGGGTGAAAGACCAATACCGTCAATTAATGGTCATTACCTGAAAAAATATTATACATGATAAATACATTCTCGAGGTACAATAGAAATCCCCTTACAAGATAGGGGGCATTTTTTTTAGTATATCTATTTAGGTTGACATCGTGCTTCATGACGAAATCTCTAAATAAATATACTTTCTCAAGATAAAAAAAATAACTTTTTCGTGAAAATTATCCTGTTACACAGGGGGCATTTTTAGATTTAATTCATAGATGAAATTAATGTTACATGTTAAAACCCTCCTAAGATCAAATGTATCAACTCATATATTGATATATTTTCTTAAATTATTTTAGAGCTTTTTCAAAATGCTTTAGAATTTCCCTTGTAAGATAGGGGCATTTTTATATATTTAGCCAAGTTCAAATCGTGCTATAAGATGAGATCCTCGAATATATTCTGATTTAGGTTAACATTGAACTTTATGCCAAAATCTCTGATTATACCAATAATTATTATTGTTAAGTTGTAGGTTCTTGCAAGAATAAAAGAATCTATTTCTACGCATGAAAAATAGCCCTAAATGTCAAAAAGTTCTTTCCAAGATTCGTTAAATGTCGGAGATCAAGTCAGAAGAACTCACAGTCTTGGAAGCTTCAATCAACTAAACTCTTATCTATCTGACAAGTCGATTCTGACAAATCGGTCCGTCACTTAGCATGTCCAATATAAGGCATCATACTAATGATAAATCTTATAAAAGCTCCGTTAGCTATTGCAATTGAAGCTGAAATGATCCAAGTCCTGTGGTCAGGCCAAAGGGTCAACCAGTTTTCAACAAATATGTCTCACTCCATGATCAAATCATATTTGTTGGGAGGCATTTATTTACCTTCACATATTCCACACAAGCCGAATCGAGCTTATAAGGTGAATTCAATCGACTTTGGGTGCTCTAGCGCAATCGATGCAAAATATTGCCAAAATTAGTCGAAATGACCTCCAATCGATGAACGAACTCTGGCATTATGTTCAGAACATCAAAACTAATCAGAATATAAATATTGTGCAACCTGATGATTAACCGATCAAGTGATCGAGTTGTCAATGCACCTACATGCATATCAAGATCAGGAGGCACCACCGTAAACTAAATGACCTCTATTCATGTAATTGATTGTGTCGTTAGTTTTGAAATGTTGAATCTATCAAGTAAGACTGTTTGCACTAAATTCGGACAAGTCTGCTCAAAAATTGAGCGGTCGAAATTGATAATGCACATTTTGAGCTGAAATTGATCCAATTTCACATCGACTTGAACCAAACAGCCTTCGATTGTGAACGAACTGTATTATTGCATTCATAATATTAGAATAACCTCTAATTAACATATATATCAACCCTATATTGAGGTCATCATAAAGTTCATATTAAAGTAGATCAATAAAAAATACATTTAAAAGCCTTAGTTTAATCCTAACTAACCTAAATCCCTACTTAAACCCCTCCTCTCGCTTCGACAACCTGCATTAAGCCCTCTCACCCCAATTGAACTCCTCTTTCCTTCACACGCGCTCTGCCGTCTTGTACACACTCGATCCGTCTCCCCATTCAACCATTCCATCCTTCCTCTTCCTCAAGAAAACCACAAGATAAAGGGACAAGGCATTCGGTTTTCTCTTCTTCTTCAGTTCTCCCTCGTCCAAACTGTAAAATCCACAAGCCAATTCATTTTTTCCTCTTCCATTTCTCTGGTCCAAGCCGCAAAGCCCCACGCAAGCAAGGGTAAGAGGATCCATTTTTCTCTTCTTCCTCCTTCTTCTCCTCCTCTTCTTCCTTCTCCTTCTTCTCCTCACAAAACCAAAATCACTTCTTCTTCTTTCCCTTTTTCTTCCTTTCTCTTCCCAAACCAAAAATTCTTCTCCTTCCATTTTCCTTTATTTCTTGAAAATCGAAAATTCTCCTTCCATTTTTTCCTTATTTCTTAAAAACCAAAATTTCTCGTTTCATTCCCCTCATTTCTTCAATCCAAAAATCATTCCCCATTTTCCCTCAATTATGTTTGGCCGAAATTCCCTACTTCCCTCATTTCTGTTTGCCAAATCCACTCTTAGTCAACCTCCTTTCTTTTTACAAGTGAGGGTAGCCGAGAGGCAACACCGTCATTAGGCGGGTTCCTCTCGGTATACCTCCTTGCTTCCTCATCAAATCAAGTGTATAATCGCTGAATTATCCTTCTAATTCTTTTTGCCGTAGGCGAAGAGGAACACTATCATCATGCGAGTTCTTTTCTTAGTTTTCGGCATCCCCTCTCCGTCTCCTTCCGACCTTTCCTTCTATCGTAGCCGGAGAGGAACACCGTCATCAGGCGGGTTTTTCTCTTGGTTTTTGGCATCTCCCTCTCCGTCTCCTTGCCGATCATTGCAACCGTGCAGAAAAATAAGTTTGAATATGTGTGATCTGAATGTGAAAATAGTATATATATATATATATATATATATATATATATATATATATATATATATATATATATATATATATATATATATATATATACATTTGAAGGCCTCATCATGCTCATCAGGGTGTGACGAGATAAAAATCATCTAAGGTGTTGCAAAATTCCAACCATCATGCTCATCAGTCATTGGGTTGTCAGGATGCTTTTGACCTCCAAATTTGTTAGATGCGACCCCCTATGCCGAAATATTGGCAAAATTTTGACTGGAATTCTGGACTTAAGCAAATTAAAATGGAAATCATCTAAGCTTAAACTAACTAAGAAATGCACAATAAATACAACGATAAGCCTTAAATAAAAAAAAAGAAATAGATGGGGAATATTTAAAAAAAGTTTGAAAGAAATAAAACTCTTACTCGAAATGGAATTAGATTCTCTCCCCTCTTAGACTCGAAGGCAACACAACTTCTTAAACAAGTGGAATGAAATGAAGACCCCCTCTTGGCCTTATTTATAGAGATTACAGGGAGTAATGAGGGACCCATTCTTATAAAAAAATTAAAATTAAGTAACTCCTTAATAAAATGAGTCTGTGTTCTCATAAATTCCAAAAGAAGGGAAGGAGAACTAAACAAGTTTTAACTGAGATAGGGGGAGTTAAATGTTAAATTCATAAAGGAATTATAACAAAACTTGAAGTCTAGTTGTTCCTTAAATATGAAACTAATGTGGAGTTAGAGATATTGGAGTTGAAGTTTGTTTATGTGAATAGAGCCTCTTATTGAATACTCAAAGTATTAAATTCACAAAAAGTGATTATAAGATAACTACTTGAACAACTAAAAATTAGGCTTGATGTCGAAAGAAATAGGAATCTTGATTGAACATCAAATCAAAGCATAAAAGAGCCTCTTAGAATGAAGACATACTCTTCAAATACACTCAAATAAATTAAAGAAAATTAAATAATTCATCAGAGATTTTTCATGAGATCGGTTGATTGCTAATAAGCATAAGCGATGAATCCTTAGAAAATATTTAAAGCAAATTCTTCGTCTTATTAATATACTCGAATTAGATCAAGGAGAAATTGAGTATAGTTGGCGATGAATTTGAGAGTTGTCATAAGTGAAAGCCTATTAAATATTCAAAGACTAATAAACTTGGAATCATGTAAATATTAATCCAAAAGATCTAATAAGATATTAGATCAATTTATAACACCTTCTATGCCACCGGATTCACAACACATCATATAATCAAATAGAAAATGTTAATTAAGGCATTCTTAAATATACCTGCATGGGCCTCGATACTATGCTGAATGTTTAGATTCAAGTGTTTGAGGATGCTGCATGGGTTGCTTCCCGATTTTATCTTAGGACTGAGTCCAGGTTAATAAAACCTAAAAATTCAATTATTATAAGAATTTCAACTTAGTAAAATATTTGAAAGCTAATTTTATCACGTGACAGTAGATCTTGTCCTCTATTAGAAGCTAAACAAAGTTGACATGATCTAAAGTTCTCAAATATATTCAATTCAATCAATTAATTACCCCGATGATGGCTGTGTTGAATGGTGATTTCAATCGGAGGGGATACTTCCATCAAAATATTATTCTAACTTCAAATCAAATTAACTCAAATTAAGCATCAATCTAAAAAATTGCTCAAATGAAATTTAATCTCTAAAAGCTTAAAGCAAACTCCATTCAATCCACCTTCCGCAATAGTTTATTGAAGGTGACAAATTAAGAAAACTCTAGCTCACAAAGAAGCCAATGTCAAATCAAGTGTTCTACTATATTCACTCTCAATCAATCTCACGCTAGTAAGGATGTGACCTGTTTCTTCTGATTGCATGGCTTGACTGGTAGGCTCCATAGATGATGTAGTTACGATCAAAGTCCTTTAATTGGGTGGTTTGGCTAGTAAGACTCCATTACATTATGATCATGACCGTAGCCCTTATGCTCTCCAATGGCTTTACCCTTTGAGTTGCGAATCATAGGGTATACTTGATAGGGCAAAAAGCCCTCTATTAGCTAAGGTGGACTTAAACTTGTCTCTTTCGACAAACATCACCCTAGGTCTACAAGAATTTCTTGGACGACGTAACCCATGTGTTGCTGATAAGGATTATTTGGTCAAGTTGGGTTGAGTACCTCCTCTGACTAAGTAGACTAGGGATCGTGACAGCCCGGGATGACGGAACCATGTGATCCAGATCGGGCACGTCATCATTCCCCCAACCATCCGCTTTATGCTAAAAATGATAAATTTCATAAATCTAAATTCTGAAACTCAATATACTGCTACTATATGCAATGCATTTAGCGATCTAACGACTTACCTTAATCGAAAGTTCTCTCTCACTTATTGGGAGGGGTGATTAACTATCGGTGCTTGTGCCTATTAGAAACCTAGAAATAGATCTAAAGTCCTTGCAAAATGAGGGCGAAATCTCTAAGTAGTGTCTTATCTACTATTTCATCCGCCTTCTGAAAATTACACCGACACTTTAAAATCTACACTCTTCAATTTGTCGAGAGGTAGGTGGTGAATTTTCGGAGCCCACAGTTATTGATTCAATCATTTGTTTATGTTTAGGTTTAGTTCGGGTCCACCTAATCCTATTAAGTTAGGTCAATAGAATGATGCACTAGGTCGTTAGGTGTAGTGTCCTAAGTGCCTAAATCAGGAGACTTTTAATCTAAAATTAGATATCCATTTATTAATTTTAGAAATGTTATTAACATATACATCAAATAAGTTTAAAACTTTGGTATGTGGGTTGGCATACTTGCCAGTATAAGAGAGTATATTGGGGTTGCACACATCCGGTGTAGGATATTATATTATGGTTGTACTCAATGTAGGAGAGTATATTTAGGTTGCACTCACCCCAAAAGAGAGTGTGCCGATGGAGAATTTTTAATAGTGAGTTCTAAGTCCGGTGTTGGCTAGTGCGTAGGCTTTTGGGTTTTAAGACCACATAAAAATTTTTCTTGAATTGTCTTATTATTTTTTTATTTTCTACATATTTTTTTACTTATTTATGATTAAATTTTATGCTATAGTGCTTACTTTATCTAAATATTTTTTGCTAGCATAATATTACGTATAAGTTTTATGTGTGGTGTATTGCTTCTTTGTTTTTAATTTTTATTATTAAATTCATTTATCTTTAATTTCTACAATTGTATAGAATTTGAATTATTAAATTGGAAAAGAATTTTAAAAACATATTTCACACCCAATTCAGCACCTCTTGGTGTGCCTTCACCCTAGCTACAAATAGCCAAAGAGAAATAAATATATTTAAAATGCTCTTCACCATCAAGCTAAAGATCAATAATTACTCTTAAATTTTCCAATACAATATAATAATATATGATTGCAACTTCTAAGATAATATTTCAAATGAACCTCTTACTTATATGATGGCTAGTTCATGGCTCCACCAAACCTTTTTATGAGATAAATTAATAACATATTTTCTCTCACATTATGATATGATTGTCTTTAACTTCAAACTAAAATAAAACTCAATATGCTTTTTTTAGGAAGGGTATATAATTTCAAGGTTTTAAGTTAGATAATTTTGTAGCCAACAAGCTTGACAAATTTTTTAAAGGTAGTTGATATATAACACATATTTACTTAATATTTTACCTTAAATTAAATTTATTTTTATTATTGATTGATATATCATTCTCTTTAACTCTTCTTTGCTCTCAAAATTGCTCAACTATTAAATAAATTGTGGAAATACTCAAGTATGATGCCATTCATCAATAACCATTGAATTGGAGATATGAAAGGCATTAATCCTTATAGAATATAAGTTATTAATATGTTTTTTGTATCATAAATTATTACTTTTAGCCCCAAATATATAAAGAATTAGAAGGCCTAACCCATTTATTAGTTTTATTCTATTTTTAACTAATAATATAATCTCTAATGAATGTTTTAATTAGTATTGCAGATTATTAACTAATAATATAATCTCTAATGAATGTTTTAGTTATTATTGAAGAATATATGAAGTCACTATCATGTATAGCTTAAATGCTATAGCATCAAATATTTATGCTTTGTAGTGTGTTCATAATATCACTTATTTATGTAATCAATATGTCCACATCATCATCTATGCTAACAAATGGTATGAACTAATCTTATATAATTTTATTTGTATAAATTTATAGCTGGTATGATCTTAAGAGTAATAACAACATAACAAAGAGATTATAGTCTGTTAGTTGCTCAATCAAAGGAATTGGAAAGTGAATTTTACTCCGTAATAGTCATACTTCTCCATCAATTTTAGACTAAATAAGCTCTTATCAATCTTTATCATTCTATATATACAATTTGGGAAACCATCAAGGTAGACACTTCTTAGTATCATCAATCATTTATTCATTTTCTAATAAATATCCAACTAATTTGCTATTTTTTTACTCTCCTTCATACAATATACGATATTGATATTGGATTCACCTTTATATAACTTTTTTTCTTGGAACATGTATTGAATGTAGTTCAAACTATGATTGAACAAGATTTGAATTATTATTAGATATGGCTTGAATAATGTTTGGATTATTGTCCAAATAAGTATCATATGTGATTTGAGTAAGAGTCGCATAGAGTTAAAATTATTATTATACAATATAGTTTCAACAAGGTTTGAACATGTGTTTGAATACATTCATATTTCTTTCAATCATGAGCTAAATAATATTCAAATATAATTCAAACATATATTCTCATAAGATTCAAAATACACTATTTGATATTCAATCTAGTCCAATGTTTGACCTCTATCAAAATGACCAAAATTATGATGCAAAGTAAATAGATTTTAAAATTAGTACCAACATTTATTTATGTCATCGATGGCTGAAAATTTCTAAAACTTCACCAACATGATCATCTTGCCAACATAAGTTAAAAAAATATTAGATGTAAGTTATGATGATGGATAAGAGAAAGCCAAATATTATATAAGAATAAGATATTAATATTTCTATACAATGAGGATATAAAAAAAGAAAGGCATTTTGGTCCAAAATAAAGATTAAGATAAATTTCTCCAAGTAAATAAATAGTAGGCATATTTTTTATTTCTACTATTATGAGGCATATGAGTGCAAAATTTATTATGATAAAAAATTGTTGACTAAATTTTTTTCATAATTTTATCATAGACAAAAAAAAAAGATCTAATCAATATTCCTAGCATAAATTATGGTCATTTTATTGGATAAGTTAAAGGTTTTTTGTCCATTACATAACCACTATCTCTCATAATTGTTGAAAAAGTCAACACTTGAATAGAGATCAAGTATTCAACATGATTAGTACTTTTAAAAAAAGAAATAGAAAAAAATTAAATTTTAATTTTAATTTTCTTGATAAAAGAAATTAATCTCATTTCTTTTTTTCCTATCACAGGAATTGAGGGATGATATTTCAACACAATGTATGTTACAAAAAAAGAAGGAATGAAAAGATCCATTTGCTAATTATTAGCAAAATATATGAAACTTCTTAAATGAAGATTAATCCATACCCATCTGAGAGATTTAATATCAAACACATGAGAGAAAAAAATAATATAAATTTAACTTTCTAGAAGTTAATGATATAGATTAGAGTTTATAATTTAACTTTCATAATTTAAAAGATAGGAATGGAGAAAGAGAGAAATGTGCATATAAAAAGCATATGATTTTTATATGAAAATTTGTATAGAAAAAAATAAAGGGTTCTAGCTTTATTAAAAATAGTTCCACTAGTATTAATCATTGATTATACTAATCTACTAATGACAATTTTGTCATTACCAATGATAACAACTATAAACCTCTAACAAAAATGGCAAAAAATGCAAAGCACTCAAATACTTCCATTGATAGAACTCAATGTTACTAGCATAACAATTATGACTGGATTTTTATTCAAGAGTTAGAAGATAAATTTGTAATTTATTTTATAAAATGTATCTCTTAAGTAAGTAATCCATAAGAGCCTTCCAAAAGGTATTTGTGCTAAATCAAATTATGCCAAGGACCAAAGCATTTTTTCAAGTATGAAAGCAAATATGAAAGTGCGTTAAAACATCTTTTCAATTTATTAATAGATTATCCTAAAGAATCTAACAACTCCCCATAAAGAAAATATTAAAAGCTTTCCCATCCATATTTAATTTTTAATATTTCTATGATCCCAGAATTTTAGCATTACTCTACTCAAATATCTATTAGACTATTGCAAATATTATATATACATATATAAATTAAAACTATATAATTGTGTAAATACAATAATTGAAATGATAACCATTTAAGTCAAAAAATTATTAGACTGCTTCTAAGGATTAATCCCATTGACTATTCATATTTAATGAGTAGGTGATCGTTCTACATAATCATATCATCTTTTGGGTCTTATATCAACAATATGAGATCAGCAGAACTTATAATAAAACTAAACATATAATTATTGCTCCAATTACCACAATTCTTAAGAGCTATTTGAATGAAGCACCTTCAAGATCACCTTCTCTAAGCTAACTGAAGAGCTCCCTAGTGGATTGATTGCTTGAGCTGCACTGTCTTTCCATTCCAAAGACTTCGTCCTCATCACCATACCCTTTTCTCCAGCCATCATCTCCCTTATCAATCCCTCAACATCAACCCTTTTCACGTTATTGTCAATCTCCATCGCTACACCCCAATCAGTGCAAGAATACAAACAATTCATCTGTTGTTCTGCAAAGAACGGCCAACATATCATTGGTACACCACCACTTAAGCTCTCTAATATTGAATTCCAACCTGAGTGTGTCAAGAAGACACCCATTGCAGGGTGAAAAAGCAGCTCCTCTTGCGCACACCAGCTTGTCATTAGCCCTCTCTCTTTAATCTCTTCCATGAACTCTGGAGACAGCCCAACAGATTCTCCCCTTACTAAGTCAGGTCTAATCACCCATAGAAAATCATAGCCATCACCCCGCAAACTCCACGAGTTGTTCTTGGTCATTAGCTTCCAAAGTTGACATACACAACTCGAGGCTTCTTGCCATCAAGCCAATCTAGGCATGTTGTGTCCTCCTTCCATAGACTTATCTTGATGGCGGTGGCGTCACTTGGTATCGTTCTTAAAATCGATAGTGGGCCAATTGTATAGACCGGCGGGAGGATCTATCGCAATGAGACAAGGGCCAAAACCTCTAGGACTTCAAAGGTGATAAGCACAATTGCTGAAGCCATGGAAGCTCTGCTTGTCTCATGAAGGAGGTAGTTGAACATCTTGTCGTTAGGATTTGTCACACGCATGAAGGTGGGTAAGTCCTTAAGACACATGCCTTCTTTTACTCCTGGAATCCAATCTACTTCAGTATTAAGGAAGCTGTTGCTTAATTCAACCTCATCTGCATCAATACAACATAACTAGGTTAGTAATAAAATAAGTAAAAGGTTAAAAAAAGGGAGAAAAAAACATCAAATATTCCATTGAGATGAGAACAATTACATTATTAGAATAAGAAGAAATGCATATTTATGATGAGAAAATATTAAAATGAAATTCATCTAAGATATTTTGAGCTAAATTTAATTTATTTTTTAATTTCATCTTAATCCTCAATTTAATTATTGTGCAACATTTATTTGTCATAGAGAAAATAACAATATTATTACTTTCATTCATTCAATCATAAGAAATATTTGTGTCATGACTTAATTCTTGAATTACTTATGTAAGTATCATTTGAAAAATTATGACTTTATCATGTGTTTCTAAATTTGATGTATCTTCAAATTCTATTTTATTTTCAAAATTAATACACATATCTTCACTTTTTTTATGTTATTGTTTTATACTAAAATTAGAATTATATTAAAAAAATAATTTTAAAATTGGTATACCTTTTTTAATTTAATATTTTTTTAATATTAGTGACAATTTTGAATTCTTTTCTCTCCCAAAACTCATATTTTCAAAACCTAATGGATCTAACTCCCAGAATTATTTTCTCTCCCAAAACTCATATTTTCACATAACTCAATTCTACTAGAAATGCTTGTCGTGCTTAATATGAGAATTCATGAATCAAACTTAGGCTTAATTAGTCTACTCTTGCATCTAATAATTTTGTTAATGTAGTCTTAAATAAAATCCAATATATTTTTATCGAATAAATTTGAATTCAATAAAGAAGGGGAGGAAAAATAATTCCTACAACTGTGCTCTTGCAAAATAATATTTTGATCCAAATATCTCGTATTAATTTAATTTAGTTAAGATACATACACTTCTTTTTTACTTCAATTTCGCCCATTAAATTTTTATCTTGTTTATAAATATAATTATAAATATAAGTATAAAATAATTTTTTTTAATTTATATTTTGTTGGCCAAAGAAGTAATCAAATTTGCCGTGTAAATTTTGGTAAAAAATATCTTTATTTTATAAATGTCATAGTCGTTGATCCATGTTGAATGTTGTTGATGGTCAAAGCGTTATTGTAAATAAAGACAAATCTCATACCACAATTTACCCAAATCTTTAATCGCTTACCTTTGAGAGGAACGAGGCCGCGATCTACCTGTTGGAAATGGAGGTAGTAAGGAAGCATAGCGGTGGTCCGAAGGATCTGGGACGAACTCCGAACGCATCAAGGGTGAAACTCATGACGCCATCCGAGATGCAAGAGACAGTGTAGGAGGAAGACGCTTCATTCGGGCAAGGACGTGAATGGACCCAGCTCTTCATTGTGGATTCGAGCGGGCAAGTTCAGTAGCATCTTTGTCGAGAAAGGGAGGCCGTCGGGGATGGAAGCGAAACGGAAGTCGGCGAGTCCAAAGCGACCTCTGGCTATGACGAACATGACGGTAGATGAACTCTAGGACGAAGGTGATGTGGAAGCCTGAGTGGAGGAGTTTGGCCAATTTCAGACGGGGTTGATGTGGCCTTGGCGCGGGGTATGGGGACACAACATGGAGCTTCTCTGATGCAAGGGAACCCATATCTCTTTCTCCCATGCTCTTTGTGGAAAGC
Organism: Cymbidium sinense; assembly: GCA_021442155.1. Taxonomy (NCBI): domain Eukaryota; kingdom Viridiplantae; phylum Streptophyta; class Magnoliopsida; order Asparagales; family Orchidaceae; genus Cymbidium; species Cymbidium sinense. The sequence goes on along the minus strand of CM038228.1, from coordinate 7,332,386 downwards.
TAGCTCCGCTAATTTTCTAAGCCTTTGGTTCTCCGATAGATGGCTTCGTGTTTATATAGAGTTGAAAGACGCCCAACGAACAAATGGAGAAAATATTTCGAGTCGTGGCACGCGTCGGACTCCAATCCATGGCGACATCGTCCTATTTTTCCCGTTTACGCTGAGCGAGATAACGAACGGCTTTCCGGGACCCGGAACGTCGATGGCGTATTAACGGACGGCGCTGTAAATACATTTCTCCCGGCCCGACCCGCCCCGTTAGCGTCGTTCAAAAATGCGGGAGGAATTTAAAAGAAATATATAGACAGATTTAGGGTTCAGGGTTAGTTTTTTCCAAGCGAAACGAGCTGAGAAGAGATACAGAAAATCTCATTTCCTTTTTACAAAAGAACCATGAAGATGGAGAACGCGTTGAGGAAAAATAACCATTTTAGCTGAGGATGTATTAAATACAAATCCATCGGTAATGCTTCTCGTGCATTTTTTTCTACGGTTTATTAGTGATATTCTTGTTCTATCTGAAAATAATATGTTCATTTCTTCCAATTAGAAGTAATTTGGATGTTTTTTTTGTCGAATATTTAATTTTGAGTGTTATTTTGCATCTGTACCCTGTGTACCTCTTTGGAGGGTACAGACCTCTTTTGACCTCTTTTGCCAATTTTTTTTTGCCAACTCCTTATGATTATGTTTAGAACATTGCATAGGAAGCATTTGATGTCAGTTTGGGTGATTTCTGGGTGGTTTAGTGCATTTGTACCCTGTGTACCTCTTTGGAGGGTACAGACCATTTTTGACCTTTTTTTCCCATTTTTTTGCCAACTCCTTATGATTATGTATAGAGCATTATAATGGAAGCATTTGATGTCAGTTTGGGTGATTTCTGGATGGTTTAGTGCATTTGTACCCTGTGTACCTCTTTGGAGGGTACAGACCATTTTTGACCTTTTTTTCCATTTTTTTTGCCAACTCCTTATGATTATGTATAGAGCATTATAATGGAAGCATTTGATGGCAGTTTGGCTGGTTTTGGGTGGGTATTTTGCATTTGTACCCTGTGTACCTCTTTGGAGGGTACAGATCAATTTTGACCTTTTTTTACAGTTTTTTCTGGCCAACTCCCTATGATTATGTATGGAGCATTATAATGGAAGCATTCGATGGTAGTTTGGGTGGTTTCTGAGTGGTTTAGTGCATCGTACTCTGTACCTCTTTGGAGAATGGACCTCTTTTGATCTTTTGACAATTTTTCCGCCAATGCTAACTCCTTATGTATAGAGCATTATAATGGAAGCATTTGATGGCGTTTGGGTGATTTTGGGTGGGTATTTTGCATCGTACCACGTGTACCTCTTTGGAGAATTAGACCTCTTTGACCCTTTTTCCAATTTTTTGCCAACTCCTTATGATTATGTTTAGAATATTGCAAAGGAAGCATTTGATGTCGGTTTGGGTGATTTGGGTGGTTTTAGTGCATCTGTGTACCTCTTTGGAGAATGAGACCATTTTGACCTTTTTCCCATTTTTTTGCCAACTCCTTATGATTATGTATAGAGCATTATAATGGAAGCATTTGATGGTTTGGGTGGTTTGGGTGGTATTTTGCATTTGTACCGTACCTCTTTGGAGGTCTGAGACCTCTTTGATCCTTTTTTTAATTTTTTTGCCAACTCCTTATGATTATGTTTAGAACATTGCAAAGGAAGCATTTGATGTCAGTTTGGGTGATTTCTGGGTGGTTTAGTGCATCTGTACCCTGTGTACCTCTTTGGAGGGTACAGACCATTTTTGACCTTTTTTCCCCATTTTTTTTGCCAACTCCTTATGATTATGTATAGAGCATTATAATGGAAGCATTTGATGGCAGTTTGGGTGGTTTTGGGTGGGTGTTTTGCATCTGTACCATGTGTACCTCTTTGGAGGGTACAGACCATTTTTGATCTTCTTTTCCAGTTTTTTTTGCCAACTCCTTATGATTATGTTTAGAACATTATGGAAGCATTTGATGGCGGTTTGGGTGGAGGTGGTTTGCATCGTACCCTTGTACCTCTTTGGAGGGTATACCATTTTGATCTTCTTTTCCGGTTTTTTTGCCAACTCCTATGATTGTGTAGCATTGCAAAGGAAGCATTTGATGGCGGTTTGGGTGGTTTGTGGTTTAGTGCATGTACCATGTGTACCTCTTTGGAGAGTCTGAGACCTCTTTTGACCATTTTACATTTTTTGCCAACTCCTTATGATTATGTTTAGACATTGCAAAGGAAGCATTTGATGTCGGTTGGGTGATTCGGGTGGTTTAGTGCATTTGTACCTCTTTGGAGGTCTGGATCATTTTGACCTTTTTTTTACCATTTTTGCCAACTCCTTATGATTATGTTTAGGGCATTAAAGGAAGCATTTGATGGCGGTTGGATGGTTTTGGGTGGTTTAGTGCATCGTACCACATGTACCTCTTTGGAGTCTGATCATTTTGATTTTTTCCATTTTTTTTTGACTCCTTATGATTATGTTTAGAACATTGCATAGGAAGCATTTGATGTCGGTTGGGTGATTTGGGTGGTTTAGTGCATTTGTACCCTGTGTACCTCTTTGGAGGGTACAGACCTCTTTTTGACCCTTTTTCCCATTTTTTTGCCAACTCCTTATGATTATGTTTAGAACATTGCATAGGAAGCATTTGATGGCAGTTTGGGTGGTTTTGGGTGGTTTAGTGCATTTGTACCCTGTGTACCTCTTTGGAGGGTACAGACCATTTTTGACACTTTTTTCCCTTTTTTTTTGGCCAACTCCTTATGATTATGTTTAGAACAATGCAAAGGAAGCATTTTATGTTAGTTTGGGTGATTTCTGGGTGGTTTAGTGTCGTACTGTGTACCTCTTTGGAGAAGTCAGACCATTTTGTCCTTTTCCATTTTTTTGCCACCTCCTTATGATTATGTTTAGAACATTACAAAGGAAGCATTTGATGGCAGTTTGGGTGATTTCTGGATGGTTTAGTGCATTTGTACCACATACCTCTTTGGAGGTACATACCATTTTGACACTTTTCCCTTTTTTTTAACTCCTTATGATTATGTTTAGAATATTGCAAAGGAAGCATTTGATGGTATTTTGGTGGTTTACGTGTATTTAGTGCATATGTACCCTCGTACCTCTTTGGAGGTCTGAGACCATTTTGACTTTTTTGCAATTTTTTTCCAACTCCTTATGATTATGTTTAGAGCATTATAATGGAAGCATTTGATGGCGATTTGGTAGTTTTGGGTGGGTATTTTGCATGTACCACACCTCTTTGGAGTCTGGATCAATTTTGACACATTTTTTCCAACTCCCTTATGTTTAGAATATTGCAAAGGAAGCATTTGATGTCGGTTGGGTGATTTTGGGTGGGTGTTTTGCATCGTACCATGTGTACCTCTTTGGAGGTGATCTGACATTTTTCACATGTTTTTTAACTCCTTATGATTATGTTTAGAAGCAAGGAAGCATTTGATGGCATTTGGGTGGTTTCGGTGTTTTAGTGCATTGTACCCTGTACCTCTTTGGAGGTCGGACCATTTTGCCCTTTTTTTGCAGTTTTTTTTTCCAACTCCTTATGATTATGTTTAGAGCATTATAATGGAAGCATTTGATGTCAGTTTGGGTGATTTTGGGTGGGTGTTTTGCATCTGTATCATGTGTACCTCTTTGGAGGGTACAGATCATTTTTGACATTTTTTCACATGTCTTTTTGCCAACTTCTTATGATTATGTTTAGAACATTAAAAGGAAGCATTTGATGGCATTTTGGGTGGTTTACGGTGGTTTAGTGCATCGTGTCATACCTCTTTGGAGTCTGAGACCATTTTACTTTTTGCGTTTTTTCCAACTCCTTATGATTATGTTTAGAGCATTATAATGGAAGCATTTGATGGCAGTTTGGCTAGTTTTGGGTGGGTATTTTGCATCTGTATCCTGTGTACCTCTTTGGAATTCTGGATCAATTTGACATTTTTCCATTTTTTTTCCAACTCCTTAGGATTATGTTTAGAATATTAAAGGAAGCATTTGATGTCGGTTGGGTGATTTTGGGTGGTGTTTTGCATCGTACCATGTGTACCTCTTTGGAGAACAGATCATTTTGACATTTTCACATGTTTTTTTGCCAACTTATGATTATGTTTAGAATCAATGGAAGCATTTGATGGCATTTTGGGTGGTTTCTGTGTGTTTAGTGCATCGTATCTGTACCTCTTTGGAGTCTGGACCATTTGACCTTTTTCCCATTTTATTTTGCCTACTTATGATTATGTTTTAGAACATTGCAAATGAAGCATTTGATGGTAGTTTGGGCGGTTTTGAGTGGGTATTTGCATCAGTATCTGTACTCTTGGAGGTCTGAGACCATTAATCTTTTTTTACAGGATATATTATTATAAACAATTAACTCATGTCATAAATTAAATCTAAAGTGAAAGCATAAATTGAGCTCATAAGTATGTTCTAAGTGAGAAAAAAGTCGACATGTTAAGCACAACTAGCAACAATCTATCCAAGTAAATAGAATTACTAATCAACATTAACCTCACAATGAAATATAAATAATATATATAGCTTCAACAAACCACACTACTTAATAACATCATCGAGATATAACTACAGCAAATCAACTAAAGATATATATGGTCATTAATCATAAAACAAACAATGAGCCATTTCGGTGAAAAACCTAAACATTTATTTTGAAAAGTTATTTTTATAGATCCATCTCATAGGGAACACGAATTATCAATCATCACTATCAAATACATTTTCTCAATTATCATATGTGAAAATATACAATGAGAATCACTATTCATGACATGGAAATGCTCCATATTGAAGGAAAATATACAATCACGAATCACACTTTTGGGAAATCAATCTTTATTGGAATTAGCTTTGGGAGCTTCACATATGCATGCACTTCAATATGAGTCTTCAAAGCGAATAAAATATCATCCACCATGCACTTCAACTATATGAGATGAGAGAGGAGAAGTTAAACAAAGTAGTAAAATATCATCCAGTCAATGCACTTCAAAAAAAAAAAATACTTTCGATCTTAAGCCACCTAACGATGCATTAAACAAAATCTTATGTCGGACAAAATAATATTGTTCTCACTTCAGGATTTTTAAGTCCCAAACAAAATGTAGCGTAAACAAACTCACTAAATATATTCATTATCTTTGGCCAATCACACCTCTAAGTCCCGGAGGTTTCGGTCTTTGCTTTCATGTATTTTAGACAAACATTCCATGATGACTATACTATTTTCTTGGATCGGTATCCCACTATGTCGATTGCACATTTCTTGGATCGCCGTAAAAAAGCTCGCCAAAGATCTTCAACAAGTAATTTGATCTAAATAAGTAAAAAAATTTCAATAAGTTGGATCGGGAAAAAAGTTAAGATGAACTAGATTTGAAAAATAGTTCTACAATCTCGTGAAGAATGCTCTTATGGGTTGGTTTGGGCAATGAGTCAAAAAATACTGGGCCTCTGATTTAATATGTCCAACCAAGAGTGTCCAGTGCTGATTATCTATAACTAGCATTAAGATTAACTCAGCCCTGGCCACACTGTCCGCAGTGATATGCTGGATGAACATCTTGCTTTCCATCTTCAAGCCGTACCTGGCATAACTCTGCAGGAGAAAGAAGAGAACGATTACACATTACGTTTCATCTAAGCAAACAAGAATCAATCGTAATACAACATTCATGCGGGTAACATACCCAATGCAAGCATGAAATGTACAAATATGGTTCATACAACCGCGAGCGAGCATTTCTGCCAAGTAGAAGGTGAAGGCATCAATGTGTGCATCTGAGATATTGATCCGTCAAGAACTCATCGACCGCCTCGCAATAATGATATTCCTGAATACCGTATCACCCCCGCAATTAATAAATATTTTAAAGTGATCCAACTAAACGATAGTTTTATTTTAAGGACCCGAAGGAGAGGCTTGACTTACTTGTCCTTGAACCGGGAGCACGATGTGTCAATAAGATCGAGCATTCGCTTAGGCAAAATAGCCCTGGATGAGAACTCGACAACATGAAGTGCCTCTGATGCCTGCAACGAAATTACTGATGACAAAAGCTAGAGATGAAGAGATACATTCACTATGAATAAATCCTCGATCGATATGATGCATACCTCCAATCGATGCTCCTCCACCACAATGGCTGGGTCATCAATTCCTTGGCTCATCTTTGCTAACCTATAAAACAATTTAGTGATGACGAAGCTAGGCTAAATATGACTTTGGATCGAGAGGTCGAGATTATTAATACCTCTCCGATGCTCCTCCACCACAACAAGTACTGGGTCATCGACCTTATTGCATCATCTCTAACCTATACAAAAATTTAGTGAAAGACTATTTCTATTATTTCCAATTTAAAAGAAAGTAACTTAATACCTCCCCGATGCTCCTCCACCAAGAGTACTGGGTCATCGACCTTTATTGCATCATCTGTAACCTATACAAAAATTTAGTGAAAGACTATTTCTATTATTTACAATTTAAAAGAAAGTAACTTAATACCTCTCCGATGCTCCTCCACCACAACAAGATTGGGGTCATCGACCTTTATTGCATCATCTCTTAACCTATACAAAACTTAGTTAAAGACTATTTCTATTATCTCAAATTTAAAGGAAAGTATCTTAATACCTCTTTGCTCTTTCAGCCTTGTGTGGAGGCCACCACATCATTTGTTCTTGCTCGAGACTTCAAGTGTGTGTGAAAGGGGAAGTAACAATTTTCCTCTTTCTTATCTCACGAGCTTTAACACCACGCCAATGCCAATGTGTTTGAGCATCACATGTGGTGGCCTCCACAAGAACTTCTCCTACCCACGCTGGCTTCCCCTTTGAAGTATCCAACTGCAATGGAATCTCTTGTGGTAGCCTCCACAAGAGCTTCCTCTCCCCTCCTCGGGGTCACACGTAGTCTCCCTGGTACCATCCATGGGAAGCTCCTGGTAGCCTCCTAAGAGTTTCTCCCAGGTGACCCCAGGAACCTCCCCCAGATTTGGGGTGGTAGGACCCCGCTGCGTGGATAGAACATCCTCGATAGCAACAACCCACAAATCAAGCCCATCCAACCTCTCGCCATTATCGTATGGAAATACTGCCTCTCTGTGTCCTTCAAGCTCAGAAACATCCTCTCCACCGAAGTCTCACGGGGTACCGCAGAGGCGTGCTAGAAACACCGACGGGGAGAATATCGAGAGAGATATAGGAGAGTCGGGGGGCTTAATTAGACTTAAACGGACTACTATCTCCACATGTCTAGATTGTGAGACTCGAATGAAGGAGCCAATCATCTTCCAATAAGTCCTCGAATGAAAGGCGCACTGGTAAAAGGATAAAAAATTTTGAAGACATACAACATAAATGGATACATTCTTATTTGAACTAAGTGATATTATTATATGTCACCCGGCCCCTCCCAAACCAAGAAAGCATTTTTTGGAAACTCTATTTTAGCCCATCGCAAAGATAATGGGTTTTGGTGTTCGGGATGACGCTTATGATGCTTGTGCTCATATATCTACAATGAATATATTAAACAAGAACTCCAAGACATTATATTTCACATTAATGGAGATATAAAACATACCATCAGAAGAGTGACAAATCCACTCATGTAGCCAGCTGCCCTCTGGGTCTGAATCTTTGATGCAATAACATCAAATTGAGAGACTAAGAAGTCCCAAATGGCCGCATTGTACTCAAAGAAATCTATCTATATCATCGTAAGCAATCAATCGATGCCACCTGTAATTGTGATATACAAAAAATAGATTTGATGTAAGAAAACGATATACAACCGACAACCAGATAACAGCCATCCACCTCAAGTCTTTGTAGTCATGAGTCAACAACAATGGGATTTATACAACCTTCTCCTCTGCTTGGCATCCCTATCATCAATGCAACTTCATCGGGGTGAAAGGAATGTACCACCCCAGAAAGCTTGCTTTTTTATGTCCCAGCAAGACAGGATTGATGTAATGGCAACTGAGTCTTGCCTGATGCCATGGAGTCTAATGAATTGATGGAGATGAAGCTTCTTTAAAATGTCGGTTTTACCAAGAAAGCGTCGTAATATTATCGAACACATTTCTCACACGACCTGAAGTTATCCTTTTCCCACATGGTTAACTTAAAGACAAGTAATAGGTCAAAAGAGGTCTCCACCTCCAAAGAGGTACAGTGGTAATGCAAAATACACACCCAAAATCACCCAAACCGCCATCAAATGCTTCCATTATAATGCTCTATACATAATCATAAGGAGTTGGAAAAACTAAAAAAGATCAAAGAGGTCACCTCCAAAGAGGTACATAGGGTACGAATGCACTAAACCACCCAAATCACCCAAACCGACATAAAATGCTTCCTTTAATTGTTCTAAACATAATCATAAGGAGTTGGCAAAAAATTGGAAAAAGGATCAAAGAGGTACCTCCAAAGAGGTACACAGGATACAAATGCAAAATACCCACCCAAAACCAGCCAAACTGCCATCAAATGCTTCCATTATAATAATCTATACATAATCATAAGGAGTTGGCAAAAAAAATGGAAAAAGGTCAAAATCCAGACTCCAAAGAGGTACAGTGGTACATATGCACTAAACCACAAATCACCCAAACCGACATAAAATGCTTCCTTTGTAATATTCTAAACATAATCATAAGGAGTTGGCAAAAAAATTGGAAAAAGGGTCAAAAGAGGTCCAGACTCCAAAGAGGTACACAGGTATGCAAAATACCCACCTAAATCACCCAAACCGCCATCAAATGCTTCCATTATAATGTTCTATACATAATCATAAGGAGTTGGCTGTGAAAATCAAAGATCAGATGTCCAAAGAGGTACATAGGGTACGATGCACTAAACCACTAAAACCACCCAAACTACCATCAATGCTTCCATTATAATGCTCCATACATAATCATAGGAGTTGGCAAAATCAGTAAAAGGTCAAAATGATCAGACCTCCAAAGAGGTACACAGGTACAAATGCAAAATACCACCTAAAACCACCAAACCGCCATCAAATGCTTCCATTATAATGCTCTATACATAATCATAAGGAGTTGGCAAAAAAATGGGAAAAAAGGTCAAAATGGTCTCATTCTCCAAAGAGGTACAGTGGTACGATGCACTAAACCACCCAAAACCACCAAACCGCCATCAAATGCTTCCTTTGCAATTTTCTAAACATAATCATAAGGAGTTGGCAAAAAACTGTAAAAGATCAAAAGAGGTCCAGATCCCAAAGAGGTACAGGTACGTGCACTAAACCAAAACCACCCAAACCACATCCAATGCTTCTATTATAATGCTATACATAATCATGGGAGTTGGCAAAAATGTAAAAAGGTCAAAATTGATCTCAGACCTCTCCAAAGAGGTACACGGTACAAATGCAAAATACCCACCCAAACCACCCAAACCGCCATCAAATGCTTCCATTATAATGCTCTATACATAATCATAAAGAGTTGGCAAAAAATGGGAAAAAAGGTCAAAATGGTCACCTCCAAAGAGGTACACAGGTGATGCACTAAACCACCCAAATCACCGCACATAAAAATGCTTCCTTTGTAATATTCTAAACATAATCATAAGGAGTTGGCAAAAAAATTGGAAAAAAGGGTCAAAGAGGTCTCAGACTCCAAAGAGGTACACAAGATACGTGATGCAAAATACCACCCAAAACCACCCAAACCGCCATCAAATGCTTCCATTATAATGCTCTACATAATAATCATAGGAGTTGGCAAAAAACTGCATCAAAAGAGGTCCAGAATCTCCAAAGAGGTACACAGGTACGATGCACTAAACCACCCAAATCACCCAAACCCATCAAATGCTTCCTTTGATAATTTCTAAACATAATCATAAGGAGTTAAAAAAACTGTAAAAGATTAAAAGAGGTTTGTACCTCCAAAGAGGTACGTAATGCACTAAACCACTAAAACCACCCAAACTACCATCAATTCTTCCATTATAATGCTCCATACATAATCATAGGAGTTGGCAAAAAAAAAAAAAAAGGTCAAAATGATCTCAGACCTCCAAAGAGGTACACAGGTACGATGCACTAAACCACCCAAACCACCCAAACCCATCAAATGCTTCCTTTGCAATTTTCTAAACATAATCATAAGGAGTTGGAAAACTAAAAAAAAGATCAAAGAGGTCCATTCCAAAGAGGTACACAGGGTGATGCACTAAACCACTAAAACCACCCAAACTACCATCAATGCTTCCATTATAATGCTCCATACATAATCATAGGGAGTTGAAAAAAAACTAAAAAAAGGTCAAAATTGATGAATTCTCCAAAGAGGTACAGTGGTACAAATGCAAAATACCCACCCAAAACCAAAACCATCAAATGCTTCCATTATAATGCTCTATACATAATCATAAGGAGTTGGCAAAAAATGGGAAAAAATCAAAATGGTCCAGACCTCCAAAGAGGTGGTACGATGCACTAAACCACCCAAAAATCACCCAAACTAACATAAAATGCTTCCTTTGCAATATTCTAAACATAATCATAAGGAGTTGGCAAAAAAATTGAAAGGTCAAAGAGGTCAGATTCTCCAAAGAGGTACAAAAATGCAAAATACCCACCCAAAACCACCCAAACTGCCATCAAATGCTTCCATTATAATGCTCTATACATAATCATAAGGAGTTGGCCAGAAACGTCAAAAAAGATCAAAGAGGTCTCACCCTCCAAAGAGGTACACTGGTACAAATGCACTAAACCACCCAAACCACCCAAACCGCCATCAAATGCTTCCTTTTAATGTTCTAAACATAATCATAAGAAGTTGGCAAAAAAAATTGGGGTCAAAAGAGGTCTACCTCCAAAGAGGTACATGTATGCAAAATACCCAAAATCACCCAAACCGCCATCAAATGCTTCCATTATAATGCTTCTATACATAATCATAAGGAGTTGGAAAAAAAAAAAAACAAAATTGATCTCCCTCCAAAGAGGTACACAGTGGTACATGCAAAATACCCACCCAAAATCACCCAAACCATCAAATGCTTCCTTAAATGCCCTATACATAATCATAAGGAGTTGAAAAAAAAAGAAAAAGAGGTCAAAATGGTCTGACCCTCCAAGAGGTGGAGGGTACGATGCACTAAACCACCTTAAAACCACCCAACCCATCAAATGCTTCCTTTGCAATGTCAACATAATCATAAGGAGTTATTAAAAAAAACAGAAAAGAGGTAAAAGAGGTCTGTAATTCTCCAAAGGTACACAGAGTACATGCACTAAACCACCCGAAACCACCCAAATCCATCAAATGCTTCCTTTGCAATGTTCTAAACATAATCATAAGGAGGTGGCAAAAAAAACCGGAAAAAGGGATAAAATGGTCACTCCAAAGAGGTACGATAGTACGATACAAAATAACATATAAAAATAGCTAATCTTTCATCAGAATCGAGAAGAACAGTAAACCCTAAATTCATTCAAGTTCGAATGGTAAATACCTCATGTAGTCACCTACAAGACCTCAATTTATGATTTGCTATACCATCGACGTCCGACGTCGATCGACAACGGAGCTAAGCCGAGAAAAATCCTTCGACGGAATGTCAACGTTGTGCTCGTTCTTCTCCCGCTTTTGAACGACGCTAACGGGCGGGTCGGGCCGAGAAATGTATTTACGGCCATCCGTTATATCGACGCTTACGGGCCGGTCGCCCGAAAGCCGTCCGATCTCCGCCCGTTAATCGGTAAAACGGGAAAATACCGGACACATGTCGTCATGGATTGAGTCCACGAAAGCTATGACGGACATACATTTTTCTAACAAATGACGGATTTTTAATAGATTGTTTGAGTCAACTTCTATTTATTTATTATTTTTTCAAGATTAGCCACTAAGCAAATAAAGTTAGGAAAGTTAGTCCCAAAAAAAAACATAACCGTTATTAAAAAATTTATAATGAGATTTTTTACTTATATCTTCAAGTGTGTGATAGATGTTAAAAAACTATTATTTAATCATTTTCATAAAAAAATTATAATATCTATATAAACTTTAAAATAATATTTTTTTTCTACAACTATACTTATTAATAACCGCTACCACCACTCATTAGTCCAAAAAAATAAATAACAGTGGGATTCATATTCCTATTTACTTTGCATTCGACGAAGTTGTAAGAAATGTGGAAGGTTTCATTCTTGAATAGCTACGATTGAAAATACAAAAATTTGAATCTAAGATTTCTCAGTTGAAAGTTTAGATTCTTAATCATTGAAACATATGATCAACAACCAGCTTATAGCTTGATTTTCATTCTTCTTATAAATAGGAAATCAAGATTGAAGTTGTAAGAACAGTAAAGTTTATCCAATGGATCTAACTCCCAGAATTATTTTCTCTCCCAAAACTCATATTTTCACATAACTCAATTCTACTAAAATGCTTGTCGTGCTTAATATGAGAATTCATGAATCAAACTTACGCTTAATTAGTCTACTCTTGCATCTAATAAGTTTACCAAGTTCGGCAAATTTACACAGGCCAGGCCACCAAGGCACCTGAGCAGCAACAGGTGCTTTCCATTACTTCTTTCTTGCACATTATTTATTTAATTAAATATAATTAAGTTAAATTTTACTCCCTGGCAGTTGCCAAAGGAGAAAATTCTTTAGGAAATGGCCACCAGGCCGGCTATTAACAGATCCAGACAAGCCCTAATCCACACAAAAATTATTATTACTAATTAATTATCTCACACCTATAAAGTTTGTTGACCAAATCTACAATATTTACTCATGTCATAGTTTTTTATTTTATTAAACAAATTTCGGGTCATGATGACATTTCAGTCATTATTTTTTAAAGATTCAAAAATTGAAAAAATTAATTTGAAGAAGATTTTAAACAATATTTACCTATGGTAGACATATTAAAATATATTTCAATAGTTTTAATTAATTATACTATAAAATTAGCTTTAATTAAATAAACTATAAAGTTAAAGCACGAGAGTATAATTACATAGGAATAGCATAATAGATTATAAAAATAAAACTAATAAAATATAATTAAAGAGCTACAACCTATTATGCATCGATATATCAAAAAAAATAATGTAGGCTAATTGAATTAAAATTATATAAAAAATTATTTTTAAATATAATTTTTTATATTTTAAATTAGTATATAGAATTTTAAGAATTTAGAGAATGAGATTTGAGCAAAATAGAGGGAATAGTAAGATATATTTATTATAAATAATTAAAATTATACAAAATTATAATTAATTTATAAATTTAGAATTAATAATAAATTTTATTCATTAAATTTATTAAAGTGCTATATATATATATATATATATATATATATATATATATATATATATATATATATAAACTTAAATAATTAATTTAAACTTTATAATTAAATGATTTATTTTTTATTATTATAAACACTATAAAAATAGAGAATTTGAGGTAATAACAAGGAAATTTATGTTATGTACATTAAATAAAATGAAGAATACTAGCCACTTTATTTGTGTTATTGATCTGTTGTTTCAGAAGTAGAAAGGATAGCATGGACTTAGCTTTTTATAGATTGCAAGTTAAGAGACCGATTAAAGCAAGCAGGTCAGTTTTAGTAGTTTTTGCATATTGTCGGTGATGAATCACTCCTTTATTTAGTGTTTAGAGATTTGAGAAAGATGAATTATTTTTTCTTTATTCTAGTTTATATGAAAAAAATATTCTAAAATTAAAGCAACGATAACCCACTTTATTTTTGTTATTGAGCAGTTGTTTCAGAAGTAGAAAGGATAGCATGGACTTAGCGTTTTATAGATTGCAAGTTAAGAGAGGGATTAAAGCAAGGAGATCAGTTTTAGTAGTTTTTTGCATATTATCGATGATGAATCACTCCTTTGTTTAGTGTTTAGAGAAATGAGATAGAGGAATTTTTGTTTCTTTAATCTAGTTTATATCAAAAAAATATTCTACAACTGATGAGAATTTGTAAACTTACTCACACCACATATACAAGATATCAAATCTAAGAACTCTTTGTTGGAAGTCTAAAATCCCAACTCATAAGATAAGATGAGTTGCACATATTTTTAAGAATATTTATTTGTATCTTCTCAGTTTCTGGATAAAGTTAAATTCATAAATTGTAAAGCTCAAAACTCTATATTTATTTTTTTCTTCTTTACTGTATTTTTTGTGATGTAAATTATAATAAATTGTAGACTAATTTATTTGATCACTTTGACAATAAAAAGTTAGCCTTTTATGTACTTTCCATAACACTAATCGTAAAGGACTAATTCATTGAATACTTATAAGCCAAAAATTTTAAATTAGGCTTAATGCTAATCTTAATTAGTAATTTAGGCAAAAAAAATTTAATAAAATAGGCCTAGTCATCTCTTGAATGGATGGTCAACGCGTCGACGCACATTCCGTCCGCTCAATGACGACCGGCTTTTTTTATTTTTTAAAATTGGGGCAGCGCTGTATAAGCATATAAAAGGAATCGAGCGAACTTAGTATCCTTGGAATCGTAACAAAATTTTCTACAACTTTTATGTTGGTCAAAATTTACGATTATGATTCGATAATTTGCTTTTATAATGCAAAAATGGCTGAAATTTCAAGCACTATCCTATTTTAGTATCGAGTTATCTTGTCAATTGAACTTGGTATAGTTAGAATCATAACAAAATTTCCTACAACTTTTATGTTGGTTGAAATTTACGATTGTGGCCCGATACGCAGTAGTTCTCTTATTACAACTATTTTTTTTATATATATATTTTTTGTTAATTATAGCACAATTATTCTAAATTTTTTTTATATTAACTATTAACATAATTATCTGAGCTTTCTTTCTTCATTGTAAATGCTAATTATGGCATGGTTAGTTAAAAAATATATTTTTAATCTCTTTAAGGATGATGTTATAATAACGTAAATAATTAATCTTTAAAGATTAACAATATAAATATGTTATGTATAAAAGATCATTGAAGTAAGAGAGACTAAAATATTTTTTATTTCTTGTTATAGCACACACACACACACACACACACACACATATATATATGATGAGAATGTTATGAGATGATGTATGAAAGCTGCTCCAAAGTTTCGGCTCGGCGCAGTAGTTTTTGCTCGCAAAAACTGTTGCATATCGGGCCATAATCCTAAATTTTAACTAACATGAAAGTTGTAGAAAATTTTGTTATGATTCCAACGATACCAAGTTTTATTGATTCACACCGATGACAATACGCGAAACACGCATACTCGAAATTTTCTGCCCAGCTTTGCGCATTCACAACGCGCATATTGGGTCACAATCGAATTTCGACCAAAAGTTGTAGCAACTTTGTTCGATTCCAATGATACCAAGTTCTCGACATAATATGATAATGATACGCTAAAATGAAACGCCCCAATTTTTCAAATAAAAAATAAAAAAGTGTCAGTCGTCCGTTGAACGGGCGATTGGTGCTAACGTGAATATCACGTTGGCGCCAATCATCCGTTCAACGGATGACTAGGCCTATTTTGCTAAAAAAAAAATTTTGTGCCTAAATTGGTAATTAAGATTAGTATTAAGTCTAATTTAAAATTTTTGCCTACTTATAAACAAGGACTGTTATTCAAAACTAAGAAAGTGTCATATTTATCTTCAAAGATTATCCCTAGATATTTTCATGAACCTTCAGTATTATGATGGGGATTATGAACACATTCTCCATCCTTTCGTTGATCTTTTTTTTAATGGAAAAAATGATTTGCAATTCTCTTATTATGTTTTACGTACAGCAATTTGTTGACCTCCATATGTGTGCCATAAGTCAAAGTCAAGCCTACAGATCGAATTCGACGGACTTCGGAGGTGACAGTGCGCAAATTGAGGCTCAAAATGCCTCACTGAAATTGGTTGAAATGACCTCTGATCGGTGAACGGACTTCGCCGTTGCGTTTAGAACGTCAACATTGATTAGAATATAAATATTACAAAAATCTAACAAGCAATTGATTAAGCGCTCGAGCTATCAATGTGTCGACACATTTATCGGAGTCGGGAAGCTACGATGATGTTTGAATGACCTTAGTTTATGAAATCAATCATGCCGTTACCTTCAAAACATCAAAAACTATCAAATGAGACCGTGTATTTCAATCGAAAGTTTGTAAATGTTGAATGTTTTGAAGTGAGAATGCATAAATCGAGGCTGAAATACACTGGACGTCTCTGAAAATGGTCAAAACACTCTCCGATCAACGAACAGACTTCGCCGCCACATTCAAAATATTGAAATTAGTCAGGATATAAATATTGCACAACTTAATTATCAACTGATCAAGCGCCCGAGTCGTCAACATGCATGTACACATATTGAACTCAAGAGGCACCGACACATGCCAAACAAGCCCCCGTTCATGAAATTGATCGCGCCATTGGCTTCAAAATGTCAAAATTTATCAAGTAAGACTATTCGCACTCAATTTGGACGAGTCTGCGCAAAAAATGAGCGGTCGAAAGCGACGGCATTTTAAGCTGAAATGGACTCAATTTGACGTAGACTTGAACCAAATGGTCTCCGATCACAAAACAGACTGCATCATTACGTTCAATACAACAAAATTATCTTAAATTGATATATATGTTTACTATGTGAATTTATCGGCGCAAAATTCAAATTAAAACCGTCTAAAGCAATTTAAAATTTATTAAAACTCCCTAAATTATCCCCCATGCTCAACCGTTCCCCCTATTTTCAATTTTCCTTCAACTGCAAAAAAAAAGAGGGTTGGTTTTCTTTTTCGGTTTTCCCACTCTCCCCATTCTTGCATTCCAACGTCCAAGAAAATGCCTCTTGCACACAGGTAATCCTCTCCACTCAATTCACTGCACCTTCCCGCCTGCTCCACGCCTCACAAATCCACTCCGACATTCACAAACCCGCTGTGGGCCCCACACTATTTTCGATGCTGCAGACCTATTGAAAACCACCACCCGCAAGTAATCCTGCCTCAGCTTCACGCTAACTCACCTCACTGACCCACAGACCCCTCCACTCAGCGACGCCACGTCACAGACGATCCTATTCCTACCCTCGCTTCCATCGCGTGGCCCGATTTGGTGTCGCTGCCCCACTTCCTGGAAAAACCAGCTTTCAGACATCTCGCCCTCGTCTGAATCGCATACCGACAACCTGAACTCACTATTCAAATTGACTGCAGGCTGCCATGGCCAAACCTCCTTCCCAGGCCGAAGAACTCGCTTACCATGGCTGACCAAATGAAACCTCCTTCCAGCCCACAACCTCCCACTCCCGTAACCCGATTTTACTTCACAAATCAAGGGAAGAACATCGTTAAGAGGCAAATTCTTTTTTCGATTTTCGGCATCACACTCCTCGCTTTAGCCTTCCCATTTTGTTTTCAAAATTGAACATCGTGAGGCAATTCTTCCTTCGATTTTACATTCGCTTTAGCCTTCCCATTTTCGCTTCATCACAAATCGAGGAAGAATATCGTCAAGAGGGGATTTCTTCCTTCAGTTTTCGGCATCACACTCCTCACTTTAGCCTTCCCATTTTTGATTCGCTGCAAATCGGGGAAGAACATCATCAAGAGGTAAATTCTTCTTTCGGTTTCCAGCGTCGCACTCCTTGCCTAACATTCCCAATTGTATACCCAACCTTGTTCCTTTACCAAGCATTACAACACGCCAAAAATGTGTCAAAACATGTGTGATCTATGAATGGATATATATATATATATATATATATATATATATATATATATATATATATATATATATATATATATATATATATATATATATATATATATATATATATATATATATATATATATATATATATATATATATATATATATATACATGTGTGTTTCTTTGAAGATTGGGCTCAAGATGGCAAATGAGATGAAAAATTGCTAGGTGTCGCGAGATAGCACTTTTAAGATCGAAAACAACACTAGATGTCGCCCCAGGAAATGTCAAAAAAAATTTGTCTAATTTCTAGACTTAGAAAAATGGGGAATAAATATATAGATCAGATGTCTTCTTTGGTTTCAAGTCTTGCTCAAGACGAGATAAATGTGATGTCACAAAGACACCACTCACTTTTCAAGAGGGCATAAAAAAAAACCAAAATACCCCGATGCGATCTACACGGATGAGAATCTGAAATTTTGAAAAATTTAGACTTAGAAAAAAAATGGAAAATAAAAGAATCAACTTAAGAATGTCAAGCAATGAAACGTAAAGCTAAAATTTAAATTAAAAATTCCAAACAATAAAAAAAGGGGAGAGAAAATAACATACAACAAACACAAAAGTAAAACAAAAAAGAGGGGAAAATGAAAGTCACTCTGAGGGGTAAACCTTCTTTTAAAACAACAAATTAAATTATCTTTTGAATCTATAGTTTCAAAATATGTCGCCATCGGATTTGCAACTCTTTGTACAAGTAGACAGAAGACGATACTAAATCAAAATCTATAAAAATCATAGGGCTTCATTCAATCAAAAATTATGAAATTTCATTCTAATTATGATTTCTAAAATCAATAATTTCATTAATTAGATAAGATTAGTTAAGCTATAAACACCTGCATGTGCTCGGACATAGAGATTTAAAGTGCAAATTTTAATGTCTAAAATGGCCGCGCAGGCTAAATTGGAATAAAAAATGAAAATACAAAATTAATCTCATAATTCAAACATAAAATTACCTAAAATTATTGTATACCAAGATCCAGAATCAATGCTTAAATTCAAGTATCAAGGATCCGCGTTGCTTCCTAGTTTTATCTTAGACTAGTCCGTTAACAAAACCTAAAACTTATAATAAGAGTTTCAAATCAATATCTGAAACCGATCATGTGACTAGATCTAATCCTCTATTAGCAGCTGAACAAAGTTGACAGGATTTAGAGCTCTTAAACATATTCAAATTAATCGATTTGTCAAATCAAATTGAGTGTCAATCTAAAAATCGCTTAAATGAAACTCTATCACTAAAACTTAAATCAAACTTAATTCATCCACCTTTCAACTATTTTTTTGACAAACTAAGAAAACTCTAGCTCACAAATTTTTCAAATCAAGTTATGCTATGTTCACTCTCAATCAATCTCACACCAAGAAGGACATGGCTGGTCCTTTGTCTTTGGCCCATTCCCACAGATAAAAGCGCACACCAGAGTCCTCGACGTGGTTTGGCCAATTTGGTTCCATTATATTACGATCATGGCCATAGCCCATATGCTCCCCAATAGCTTTACCCTTGAGTTATGAATCATGGGTATACTTGATGGCAAACAAACCTCCGCCAAGGTAGACTTAAGCTTGTCTCCTGACAAACACCACCCAGTCTACAAGGATTTCTTGACGACATAACCCATGTGTGCTGATGAGGATCCATTAGGGCTGCCACCTCATCCGACTAAGTAAACTGTGGACCATGACCGTCGGACACGTAATCATGGGATCTAGATCCACACGTCATCATTCCCCAACCATTCGATTTAAGTCGATGAATTTCTATAATCTAAATTTAAACCCATATGTCGCTACTATACGCTACGCATTAAGCATCCTAATGACTAGCCTTAATCGAAAGTTCTCTCTCACTTATTGGGAGGGGTAATTAACTATAGGGGCTTGTGCCTATAAGAAACCTGGAACCAGATCTAAAGTCTTCACCAAATGAGGGCAAAATATCTCGGTAGTGTCTTATCTACTATTTCATTTGCCTGAAAATTACACCGACATTCTTAAACCATACTCTCTTCAATTTCACATTTATCGAGAGGTTGGTGGCGAATTTTTAGAGCCTACAGATTTCTGGCAACTCCGCTGGGGACAGAATTCTTTTTTCATCTTTGGCTAGTCATATATGTGCTATAGTAGCAATAAAATTTTTTAAAAAAAAAAAATGATGATCTAAGTGTGTAATAAATTCAATATGAGACTCTATGTAGAATGAATCATTCAATCGAGTATATCTTTATTACACCATTTTTTATTCTGTAGCGCCTCTACATCTTAAAAGTATGGGGTGAAATAATAATTGCTAATTACTAATCCCCATCTTTCACTTTTGCAGAAATAGATCTACAAAGAACTCCTTTCACCGCTCAAATAGGTCATGGTGCTAACATCTTAGCCAATGTTATCAACACAGATGTCGGGCTACCATTCAATTTGGTAGCTTAAATTTCTGCTATCATGCAACTCCCAAGTACCCACCGGGTATATTCGAGGCCATGGAAGGCCTCAAGTTACTAAAGCTCCTACTAGCCATGTGCGCCAACCAGTTCAACAACCAACCATTGTCAAGGAGTTCTCCCGACAGAGAACTTCAGTTTTCAAAAGGCTAGGTCAATCTGAAGCCTCCATGATGAAAAGAATCGTCAAGGGGAAAATTATGTCTTTAATTCCTCGTGGTATAGCTGTTGCGCTGATTGAACCTCTTGTACCTGGAAAGCATGATCATAAAGCTTCCTCATCGTGAAGAACAAATTAAGAGAGAAGGAGAAAGATGATTGAGGGCTCAACAATCCCCTTTGAATGACCTAGTGAACAAGCGACACTACTCGGAAGCGAGTATTCCTACCCACAACAACTTTGACAATCTAAAGTGGGTAAAGAGGAATAGCTCTACTGGCAAAGTAAAGCAGTCTTTCTGGAAGAACCAACCACGTCAAGCTCCACCACCAGGAGACACCAAACACAGTGATATATAAAGTTCTCAAGTAAGAACAAAGGCCCAATGAAAAGAAGATTTCATAAGCCTATGGTGATGGAAAATACTGAAGCTCCACCAAGAAAGTTGCCATCTCTTATGGTAACTGGTCAGTGAGCCTGGTACGCTTCGCATGGTGAGCATCAGAGCATGACACTTGGACCGCATGTCCAAGAATCCACCGGAACGGTCCCGGTGAAAGGATAAGCAAATATGGAGGCCAAGGCCCCGTAATAAAACTTTGAGTAATAGAAGAGGTGTGACATCTGATACATATACTCAAAAATCCTCTCAACTCAAAAAGTGGATACCCAAAAGAAAGGATATCACCGATGAAAGATATGATGGTCGACACCGGAGAATCCTCTGGGGATCCCATCATCATCGCACTACAAGAGAAGGTTGATGTTGATCGTGGTCCTTAATAGAAGTGGTTGTTCCACACATTGAACCAGAGATCCACTGGAAATGTCGATCAGAAATTCATGTGCGAGAAGAAAATAATGAAGAAGATTCTATGAAAGTAGAAGTTCTCTACATGGTCAGAAACATAGATGAACTCCCACCAAAGACATCGTAACAATGGGAATCTAACTTGAATTTGACGCTTATGAAGAAGAGTCTTTACAAAAGCAAATAGAAGATGGATCTTCGATCTTTGCTGAAGAAGAAGAAGAAGAAGACTAGAATAAGAAAGATATTATGGGTGTCGAAGCTGTCTATATGGTTGAACCAGGAAATGATCAGCCTGGTACACGCTTTTATAATTAGCGTCATCGTTCATCCCAAATAATAGCTATCTCCACAAATACATAAGGAGAAGGATAGCCAAGTTAACCCCCTGAAAATGAGCAAGGAGCAGAACAACAACAAGAAATAGAAGAAGAGGAAGAGTCGATTGACCATGATGCTAGCTAGAGAGCAAAGAGAAATGCAAACAGATCAAAGACAAGGAGATTACACAGCTTGGTACTAAAATGAATGATATGGTGGTACAAATGAACATCATGATGGAGATGTTACAGAAGAATATCACATCAAGTGCAATACATATTTTGTCTGCTAATCAACAGACAGCTAATAATTCAACTTTTATACCACCAGCCACTATGGTACCTCAAGCTCCTACAGTACATGCTATGCATGATGCGGGGAATGAAGTTAACCAAACACCTCTTCAGCCGATAATTCAAAATCTGGCTAGCACAAGAATGTAAATAAGCCGCCTAGAAATAATAATCAATAAAAAAGATAAAGGCCCATAGCCTCAAAGTGAAAGTTGGTGAGTAAGGGTCGCCTTACCCATTGAATATGATCAAGTGTCATACCCAAAGGTTACTCGCTGAAAATTTAATACTTTCAGTTTGGTAATCAAAGCAACATCTAGCCTAATTTAAGGCTACTATAACAATGAAATGATGCACTACTTTTCATCAATTTTAGTAGCGACCTCAGCCGCTTTGAATGGTATACATAATTGTCAAATGATTCAGTTAAAATCTTTGCTAAATTAGAGACTATATTCATGAAGAGGTTTGCTAGTGCAACTAAGAAAATCACAATCGCTGACCTTGCCTTGCTGAAAAGGAGGAAAGATGAGTCAGTGACAAAATTCATAAGTCATTGGTGCAACCTAAATATGAAGTGCGAGCAACAATTGGAAGAAGAACATGTGATCCAATTGCTAATGGGCAATATGGATGATATAATGGCACCATTTCTATGCATGACGTTGCAAAACATTCTAGGACTTGCTTGATAGGGTGGCTAAATTCAAAAAGTTTAACAGCCCTAAGTCTGAAGTCTATGCAGATAAAGCAAAGAGAAACAAACCTTCAAACTCAAGAAGAAACAAAATTCATGCCACTTCCCATAGCTCAAATGACGAAAAGCGGGTGATATACAATGTGGATAAAGGAAAGCATCATGTGTACAATGATGATAAGGGTAAAAAGCCTGCTTATTCTAATCCACAGCCAAAATTATTATTAGGAGGTAATGAAAAACCTCAAACTTTTCCAAGTGGTGGGGAGCATCTAAAATAAGCAATAAGAGATGATGACCGATTGCAACCATCTCTTAAGAAAAAGATGAACAAAGAATATTCCTTTAGAAGGAACAGTGTAGCTAAATTATTTCGGCAAGCAGTCAAAGTCGGTCTATAGTTACCAGAAATTAAAAGGTCTAAAGAAGCTGATCAAGTCAATAATCCAAACTACTATCTCTATCATCAGATGATCAATCACCTTATTGAAGATTGTTATGCCTTCAAAGATTGGCTAGAAAGGAAGTATCGGTGAGGTGAATTTACACTTTATGAAATATTCTAGTCAACCCAAAAGAGAGTCTAAGGATGATTACGCCTCTTCTCTATCATCCAAAGAAAGACAAAAAGGAGAAATTAGTGACCAAGAATAAACAAGTAGTCCAAAAGATCATGAAAATGTTGAAAGCCTAAAAGACGTCCCTAGTGTTAAGTGGAAATCACCACTTGAACCTATATTGGACTTAAGAGAGATGCCAAAATCAAGTATTTGGGCTTCTCTGCGGCATTCTAATAAGGCTACTTCATCATAGCATGAGAAGCAGTCTACTAAATGTAGGTCTCATAAATCAAAGAAGCTGACTAAGAAAATGAAGATCAAGAAGAGAACTATAACTCAAAAGATCATTAATAATCTAGAGGAGTATCACCAAAGACAAGATACCATTTAGCTTGTGACTTCATGCCTAAGCTTTGCATTACTGAATTAGATGAAGAAGATAATGGTGAATCTTGTCCAGTAGAGACATGTCGAATCATCTGCATGATGTCAAATATTCTTCAACATCCATTCAAATGACAAGGGAAGTCACATACTTGACCAACCATCAAAATTTTATCGAAAGCAAGAAGACGAGGAGCTAATGTTTGAATTTTGTTTAATGACTCAACAAGACAATAACAGTTCAAATGAAGATCTGTGTTTATATGATGGAGAAGAGTCAGACTCATCCATATCATCACGTATGAAATGTATGATGTTGAAAAATGAGTCTAGCCCTTTTGGCCAATCTTCCAGAATAAGAGGGAAATTTGAAGAAACTACCTCTTTAGAAGAATCTGAGTAAGATAAGGTGATTCAAGTTTAGCGGAGAAGTGGTAAAGTCTTACCACCTTCATCAAAGAAGGGAAATATAAATAAAGACAAAGCAAACAAATTGAAGTCAACAAAGATATCATTCCCAGAAATCCTAGAGCGAAGCCTAAATCAAGTGAGAAGATAGATTATAATATTCTATCACATCTAAGAAAGATCCCTACACAACATAGTGTGTACGAGGCTCTCTTGATGTCAAAGGACCTCCGAGAAACTTTGATACAAGCTCTCAAAGATCCGGTGAGTTATGAAGCTTATTTTTCTGAGAAATGCATGACTGAAGCATTGCAAATTCAAGATCTCCCAGTAATCACATTTTCTGAAGAAGATCTTATGTTGGGAATGGCAGATCACAATCATCCTCTTTATATTACAGAAAGAGTGATCTCTCGATAAATATTGATTTCTGTTCTTCTATCAACCTTATGAGTCTAAATGTATTGAGGATTATCACTCGATATCCAATATCTTGGGAGAGATAAATTAATGGTTCATGGATTCAATGAAAAGGGTAGAAAACTCTGGGTTCTTTTATTCTCCCGCTCAATTTCAGGAATTTATATACAGAAGCCAAGTTTCATGTAATCGATGCTGATACATCATTTAGAGCTCTCTTGGGCCAGTCGTGGCTACATGAGTATGTCATGGTCCCATCAACTATGCATCAATGTATGAAGTATCTGAAAGATGGAGAAAATTTTAGAATTCTTAGTAACCTACAACCATTCTCTGTCAATGAAGCAAAGATCTATGAAGATGCAAAGTACTTCATCCTCAAAGAGCCTAAGCCAACAGAGCCTCTTGAAGCGTAGCATCCACTTCAAGAACTAAAAAGCAATTTCACAAAGTGAAAGAGCAGAAGCAAAGGAGAAGAAAGAAGGCAATGTCCACTCTCCCTAAAGTACTCGATTCTGCACCTAAGTCAGGAAAACCAGTTCCTCATTTGGGAAGTGACACAGAAGAAGGAGAAGATATTCTTGTCAAACCTAAGGGAACTTATAAGCTTTCAAGAAATACATAGTATGAAATAAGTTATTCTGATTCAAACTATGATTTTGAATCTACTTATGGAAATAGAGTTTAAATGGCTGCATCAAGGAGGATAGCTCACTTGGCAGAGTCAGATGACTCACTCAAAGTTATACCCATCCCTCAGCAGTGCTTCAAAGAAATCAGTCCACTGGAGGTTTGTAATATTGAAGAATTGATAACATTCTATGTGTCATCGTTGAGTGAGAGTAGCCGAACAAGAACTCTATTTGAAGAGTCTGAGCCTCAAGATTTTGAACAGCCTACTCAACATAAAAGTTCTGATGAGATAGTACCAAAAAGAATACAAATATACTATCCACAAAAATTATGAAGATTGATGCATAAGCTTGGAATTCATATAGGAACTACTAAATATAGAACTCATGTCTTTAATAAGATGTGGAGTCAAAGAAGTCCTAAAGCATCATGAAGAAGTGATAAGTTTATCACTAAAAGTCTGAGGTTCATCTGCAAATCTCATCAAGATAGAGCCTGTTATAATATAATAGAAGCTGAGATCGAGACTCATAGTGATGAAAAAGATGATTCTCATGAAATTCTTCTTAAAAATGATGAAGAAGTAGAAGTCAAGCCCGCACCTGAAGAACTTGAAGATGGTGGACAAATAACTACTATGGATGAACTTAAAGAAGTCAACCCAGGAGCTGAGGATGATCCCCATCCAACTTTTGTCGGTTCCCTTCTACTTGATGAGAAAGTTGAAGGGCTAAAAATGCTACTTTGTGAATTCAGGGATTGCTTTACCTGGGCATATTCTGAAATGCCAGGCTTATCCCTTGATATAACAGTTCATAAACTAGCTATTAAACTAGATGCAATGCCTGTCAAACAAGCTCCTAGGCGAATAAGATTGGAGATTGAAGAACAGGTCATTGCAGAAATTAAAAAGCTGATCAAAGCAGGGTTCATCCGAGAGGAGAAGTATGCAGATTGGATAGCCAACATTGTCCCAGTGAGGAAGAAGAATGGTCAAATCCGTCTCTGCATTGACTTTTGGGACCTAAATATGGCATGCCCAAAAGATGACTTTTCGCTTCCAATATCAGAACTATTAGTGGATAACACTTCCAACTATGATATATTCTCATTCATCGACGGATCATCGGGATACAACCAAATCAAAATGACACCTGAAGATGAAAAACATACATCGTTCAGAACACCTATTGGCATCTATTATTACACGGTCATGCTTTTGGCTTGAAAAATGCTGGAGCTACATACCAAAGAGCCATGACGCGTATTTTTGATGAGTTGATTCATCAAAAGGTGGAATGTTATGTTGACGATATGGTGGTAAAGAGCTTAAATTATGGAAACCACTTCGAAGACTTGAGAATTGTATTGGAGAGAATCAGAAAATATGATCTCAAGATGAATCCTCTAAAATGTGCATTCGGGGTATCCTCAAAAAATTCGGGTACATTACATAGAGGTATTGAAATCGATCGCTAAAATCAAGGCAATCGTGGAGATGCCTCCACCAAGAGTTTGTGTCGCCATTCTAAGGACAGCTTGCATTCATCCGTCGATTTATATCAAACTTATCAGGATGTTGTCAACCGTTTGCAAGGTTAATGAAGAAGGATGCTCCATTCAAGTGGGACAAGGAGTGCCAAGAAGCCTTCAATAAAATTAAAAGCTACCTGTTAAATCCACCAATCCTAACAGCTCCTATTCTTAGAAAGCCCCTCATTCTATACACAGTTGCATTAGAAGAGTCCCTTGGAGCATTATTGGCATAACACAATGAAGAAAGTAAAGAGAATGCTCTTTATTATATTAGTCGAAGGCTGATTGGAGAAGAAATGAGATACTCTCTGATAGAGAAGCACTATTTAGCATTGATCACCCAAAGGCTTTGTCATTATATGTTATCTCACAAGATTACCCTCATCTCAAGGATCGATCCAAGTACTTGATGATAAGACCAGATGACGAGTCGCAAGAAGATGGTAGTATTGCTTTTGCAATTTGATATCACATACGTTCCGTAGAAAGTAGTGAAGGGGCAAGTCTTAGCAGATTTTCTTGCTGCACATCCCATCCCGGTGGACTCTTCTCTTAATGATGATTTGCCCGATGAGCAAATTATGCTCATTCATGAAAGAGAAAAGTCACAAATTTGGGAAATATATTTTGATGGAGCCTCATCGATCAAACAAGTCCAATCTCTAAATTTCTCAAGAGCAAGAACATGAATCGACATCATCTTCATAACACCAGAAGGAGGGATAATGAGATGATCATATGGATTGACCGAGCCAAGAACTAATAATGAAGTTGAATATGAAGCATTAATGGAGGTCTAGAAGAAGCTATTTTCATAGGCATTCAAAACTTGCATATTTTTGGCAATTCTCAGCTTATTATAAATCAAGTACTTAACATCTATAGAATCAACAAGCTTGAGTTAGCTTTCTATCACAAGTGAGTTCTCGAGCTTATGAAGCAGATACCAAATATCACACTAACTCGAGTCTCTCGATTCGAATAAAAGCACGCTAAAACTAGCTAAGGAAATGAAAAGTATGAATGGTGATTATGTCATGATCGACATATTTACGATGAGTTCTAGCCAATAAAGTATCAATCCTGCAGTGAGGGTTATCAACCAACCCAATAGGATGTGACTCAGTTGTTCTCCTCATTCCCCAAAATCAACAAGAAGTTGTACCAAGAAGAGCTAAGAATGACATTGCTTCAGAAAAGCAGTGTGAAGCCTTTATTGTAGGAGAGTCACATGATTGGAGGCAACTCTTCATCGACTACTTTAAAGAAGGCAAATTACCAAATAATAAATCACTAGCAGCTCAAATCGAAAAGAGAATGCTATGATATGCTTTCATCAATAATACTTTATATCATAGATCCTTTGAATAAATGTGGCTACGATGCCTGTGTAGCAAAGTGATGGACGAAGTTCATGAAGGACTTTGTGGTGCATATCAGTCAGGTCCCAAGATGGCAGTAAAGATCAAAAGGATGGGCTATTATTAGCCATCTATGGTGAGAGACTATATTAATCATGCTAAGAAGTGTCATGAGTGTCAAGTACATGGGAATCTCATTCATTAATCTCCAAATCCATTACACCCAACAATAGCATCTTGGCCATTCGAATGTTAGTACAGATGTAATTGGACCAATTGATCCACTGTCATCCGACACTTCATCTTAGTGATTGACTATTTCTCTAAGTGGGCTCAGGCTACCCCATTTAAAGAAGTTACGATCGAAAGTGATCAACTTCTAATGTAACTATAGATTTGGAGTGCCACACCGAATAATTTTTGATAATGGCACAACTTTCAAAAGTACAAAGATTTATAGATTCGTCGATCGACACAAAATTGATTGACGATACTCTTCAATATATAATTCAAGAGCAAATGGTTTGGTGGAGGACTTCAACAAGACATTGGCCAAACTGCTCAAGAAGATTCTCACTAAAAATAAGAGAGAATGGCATACCAAGTTAGTAGAGGCTCTATGGGCGTATCGAACTACCTACAAGACATCGACTAAAGCCACTCATTATTCTTTGGTATTTGGAACTGAAGCAGTTCTTCCGCTCGAAGTTGAGTTGCCTTCCCTTCGAGTAGCCATCCAATACAATCTAATTGAAGATCAAAATGCCCATCTGAGAATGGAATAACTCGACGCGCTCGAGGAAGTTAGATTGCAAGCTCATCAAAATCTGGAAGTCTATCAAGCAAAGATGTCCAAGACTTTTGACCATACGAGGCCTCGAACATTCTAAAAAGGAGAATTGGTCCTGGTGCTGAGAAGACCAATTATCCCCAATCAAAAATTTGGTGGCAAATTTGAGCCTAATTGGGAGGGCCCTTTTATCATTGACAAAGTGTATCAAGGAGGGGTATTTCAACTCATTGACCTAAAAGGTGAAAGACCAATGCCACCAATCAATAGTCGATACTTGAAAAAGTATTATACATGAGGAATACATTCCCAAAGTACAATAGAAATCCCCCTGCAAGACAGGGGGCATTTTTTTTAGTATATCCATTTAGGTCGACATCGCACTTCATGCCGAGATCTCTAAATAAATATACTCAATCTAGATGGAAAAACCTTTTCTATGAAAATTCCCTTGCAAGACAAGGGGCATTTTTTTAAGTATATCTATTTAGGTCGACACCACACTTCATGTCGAGATCCCTAAATAAACATACTCACTCTAGATGAAAAAAACTTTTCTGTGAAAATTCCCCTATTAAACAGGGGCATTTTAGATTTCTATACATAGAACAAAGCAATGCTACATGTTGAAACCCTCTTAAGAGCATATCAATTCAAATATTGATGTATTTTCTTAATTTCATCTTGAAAGCTTTTTTAAATGTGCTTTAGAACCTATAAGACATGAGGCATTTTTAGTTTATGTCAAGTTTATTTAAGTTGACATCATGCTATAAGACGAGATCCTCAAATATATTCTGATTTAGGTTGACATCGAATATATCCATAATTGTAATTATCAAAGTTGCAGAGTCTTGCAGGAACAAAAAGAATCTATTTCTATGCATGAAAAGATAGCTCTAAATGTCAAAAAATTTATCTCTCAGATTTGCCAAAATTCTGGAGATCAATTCAGAAGAACTCCCAATTTCGGAAGCTTCAATCAATTAAGTTGGAGAAATATCAACCTCTACATCCTAAAGTCTAGGACACAATTAGGTTCTAAAGGTTGACTCAACAAGCCCACAAATGGTCGAGCACTTCCTCACTCAACAAGCCACAAGAAAAGGCCGTGAAAGAGCCCCCATTCGATGACAAAACCACCAACCCACTACAAGCTTAAGTCAAAGACTCGAAAGGGTTCTAAAGGTCGAACTCAACAAGCCCAAAATATGGTCAAGAGTCGACACTCTCCTCACTCAACAAGCACAAGAAAAGGTCGCAAAGAAAGAGCCCCGCCCGGGCTCAATGATGATAGTTGTTCAATATCAAACCAGATCCAGCTTAGTGATTACAAATAACCAGGATCCAAGAGATCTTTCTACTTGATCGATAGATCAAGGCAATATGAGGAAACACTCAATTCAGGGCTCCCTCAAATCAATCTTCATATTACCTATAGGGTGATATTTCAATTTATTCAAAAATGATCGGATCAAGCTCTAAGCACAAATCAAAGCCAATCTCCTCATCGAGTCCATTAAAGCAGAAAGCACAAGACCGAGGAAGCAATTTCATAGTTCAAACAAAGCCGATGGCTGAACTAAAGAAATTTTGTGGTTATTCAGTCTGCTAAAGCACACCTTGCTAGGCTAATAACTCAATATTGACCCTATATAAGTGGAAGGTCATATCCCCCTTCAATGAATAAAAGCAACAACCAGTTCATGGCATACATACACTTCTCAAGTCAATATGGACAAATCGTCGCCCTTCATCAAGCTGTGCTTAAAGCTAGGACAAGGAATTTCAACCGACCAAGCATGGATAAACCATTCCTGGAGTCCTTCATCAAAATAAGCAAACCAAATCCTCCATCAAACCCAACCAAGCATGAAGCTAAGATTGGAGGAGACTCAAATCTGTAATGACATAAAAGAAAGAGATCTTCAGAAAGCCATCAAGTAGATAGTAGATGGTGTAAGAACTCTTATGGACAAGTCAATTTTGACAAGTCGATCAATCCTGTCATTTAGCATGTCCTTAATAAGGCAGATACTAATGACAAATCCTATCAAAAGCTCCGTAAGCTATTGCAATCAAAGCTAAAATGATCTAAGTTATGTGGTCAGCCCAAAGGGTCAATCAGTTTTCAACAAACATGACTCACTTTACACGAAATTACATTTATTGGGGGGCATTTGTTGATCTCCATATATGTTCCATAAGTCAAAGTCAAGTCGATGATCACGACGGATTTTGAGGTGACGCAATTGAGACTCAAAATGCACTGAACATCACTGAAAATAATCAAAATGACCTCCGATCGAAAAATAGACTTTACCGTTGCGTTCAAAAAATATGATCATAATATAAATATTGTAAAATTTAACGAGCAATTGATTAAGCGCTCGAGCTATCAATGTGTCCACACATATATCGAAGTCGCTAGATGATGTCCAATGACGCTCATGAAATTGATCATGCTGTTAGCTTCAAAATATCAAAAATTATCAAATGAGACCATCCACGCTCAATTCAGATAAGTCTGTGCAAATGTCGAATGATTTGAAGTGAGCGTGCAAATCAAGGCTAAAATACACTGGACGTCTCTGAAAATGGTCGAAATGACCTCCGATAAATGATCGGACTTTGCCGTCATGTTCAAAACATTGAAATTGGTCAGGATATAAATATTACACAACTTAATGATCAATTGATCAAGCGCCCGAGTCATTAACATGATTACATGCATATTAAAGTCAGGAGGCACCAACGTAAGCCAAACGACCCCCCTTCATGAAATTGATCTTGTCGTTGGCTTCAAAACATTAAAATTTATCAAGTAATATAACTTAATTATATATATAATATATATATATATATATATATATATATATATATATATATATATATTATGTGAATTTACCACAAAAATTCAAATTAACTTAAATCAATTTAAAATTTATTAAAATCCTAAATTATCCCCATGCTCAACCGTTTCCCTATTTTCGCCTTCAACTAAAAGAAAAAAAAAGAAAAAAAAGGAGTTATTTTTTTTTTCGGTTTTCCCCACTCTCCCCATTCTTGCATTCCCACGTCCAAGAAAATGCCCGCACGTGTAATCCTCTCCAATTTCACGTTTGCTTCCCAGACTCTCTCATTCCACGCAAATCCACTCGCGGCTCGCAAAACCCGCTCGCTCCACGCCTTCTCCGCCCGTCATTCACAGACATTTTCGTTTTCGCATCCGCACTCAGTGATGATCCACCCTCGCACTGATCCCATCTGTCCGACCGCTGGCTGACTTCAGACAATCCGCTGGCCGTAATCACCTCCAGACGTCCCTCTTATCTTCACCTCTCACCGGCTCAGATTTTGTTGCCGTTTCCCACTTTCGCCAGATAAAGCCACTCACAGACGGCCAGCTCCAAACTGCCCAGAAACCCGAACTCCGTTGTTCAAGAATTGATCTTCGTCCATGGCAGAGAAACCTCCTTCCCACGCCAACCAAGAAACCTTCCTTCGTCGACCAAGAAACCTTTGAGCCAACCTCCCACCAACCCGTAACCCATCCATTTTCTCCTAACCGGGAAGAACATCATCAAGAGATTCATCTTTCGCACTCTCACTTTATCCTTCCCAATTTCAGCAAACAGGGAAGAACATCATCAAGAGCAAATTCTTCTTTCTTTTGTCGCACTCCTCGCTTTTTTTCCCATTTGCCAAGAAATCGGGAAGAACATCATCAAGAGGTGAATTCTTCCTTCGGTTTATGGCATCACACTCCTTACTTTAGCCTTCCCATTTTCGCTTTGCCGCAAATTGAGGAAGAACATCATCAAGAGGTGAATTCTTCTTTCAATTTTCGGCGTCGTACTCCTTATCTTACATTCTCAATTGCATACCTAACCTTGTTCCTTTGCTGAGCATTACAGCACGCCAAAAATGCGTCAGAACATGTGTGATCTGTGAATGGATATATATATATATATATATATATATATGTTCTTCATAGGTTTGAAGATCTCGGCTCAAGAGGGCACGACGAGATGAAAAATAGGCTATGGTGTCGCAAGACACTCACTACGCTCAAGAGGGCGTACCGAATAAGCTAACACTCGTTAGATGTCGCTCCCCCTATATGAGATGCTACCAAAATTTTGTCTAATTTCTAGACTTAGAAAAAGGTGGGGGAATGAATATATATTGTACAATGTCTTCTTTGGTTCAAGGCCTCATCGTTCAGGGGTGAAGATGAAAAACCAATTGCGGTGTCACAAGACACCACTCGCTATGCTCAAGAGGGCGTACCGAGTAAGCCAAAATACCCCTGATGCAGCCCCTACATAGGGATGATGCCGGAAGGCTGCCGACATTTCGTCAAAATTCTAGACTTAGAAAAAAATGGAAAATAAAAGAATCAACTTAAGAATGTCAATCAATGAAACCTAAAGCTAAAATTTAAATTAAAAACTCCAAACAACAAAAAAGGGGAGGAGAAATAACATACAACAAACACAAAAGTAAAACAAAAAGAGGGGGAAAATGAAAGTCACTCTAAGGGGTAAATCTTCTTTTAAAATAACAAATTAAATTGTCTTTTGAATCTATAGCTTCAAAACATGTCGCCACCGAATCTGCAACTCTTTGTACAAGCATATAGAAGACGATACTAAATCAAAATCTATAAAAATCATAGGGCTTCATTCAATCAAAAATTAAAGAATTTCATTCTAATTATGATTTTAAAATCAATGATTTCATTAATTAGATGAAATTAGTTAAGCTATAAACACCTGCATGTGCTCGGACACAGAGATTTCAAATGCAAATTTTAATGTCTAAAAAGGCTGCGCAGGCTAAGTTGGAATAAAAATAAAAATACAAAATTAATCTTATAATTCAAACATAAAATTACCTAAAATTACTATACACTGCCCACACTCAATGCTTAAATTTAAGTGTCTGAGATGTCATGGTTGCTTCTTTAGTCTTAGGATTAGGTGGGTTAACAAAACTAAAACCTAATAAGAGTTTCAAATTAGTGAAATATCGAGAACTGATCTTGATAGTAGATCTAATCTTGCGCCAAAAAAGTAATTGAGATGTAGAGCTCTTAAACATATTCAAATTAATCCATTTTTGAAATCAAATTGTGTGTCAATCTAAAAATTGCTTAAATAAAACTCTATCACTAAAAACTTAAATCAAACTCAATCCATCCACCTTCCGTAACTATTTGTCGGGGGTGACAAACTAAAAAAACTCTAGCTCACAAAGGAGCCAATGTCAAATCAAGTATTCTGCTATGTTCACTCTCAATCAATCTCACGCTAGTAAGGATGTGTGTCCTCACTACGTGGTCGCCAATAGGCTCCACATAAAGTAAAGCAGTACTGATGGTGTGGTTTGGCAAGTCGACTCCATTATATTATGATCAGACTTTAGCTCAGATGCTCCCAATAGCTATCATTTGAGTTGTGAATCAAGGTACACTTGAGGAAACAACTCACTAAGGTAGACTTAAGCTTGTCTCCTTAGACAAACACCACCCCAGGTCTACAAGGATTTCTTGGACTACGTAACCCATGTGTTGCTGATGAGGATCATTCTGTTACTACCTCCTCCAGACCTGGACCGGATGACAACCATGGGATCTAGATCGGCGTCATCATTCCCCAACCATCCAGTCGAAATGATGAATTTCATAATCTAAATTCAAACTTCATATGTCGCAACTATACGCATGCATTAAGTCTTAACAACTACCCTTAACGAAAGTTCTCTCTCATTATTGGGAGGTAATTAACTATGTGGGTTGCTATAAAATGGAACGATCTAAAGTCCTCACCAAATGAGGAAAGGTAGTGTCTTATCTACTATTTCATCTTCCTTCTCCTCTAATTCTCTGTGGAGAGGTGATGATTTTTCTCACACAATCGTTCATTCTCAAAACATTTTATAATTAATTGTTATTCAATTACAATTCAAAAGATATCCTTACCCAAAAAAAAAAAAGAAATAATTAAATAAAAGAAAAGTTCCAAAATGTCATAAGCAATTTAACAAAAGTTGATGCCCAGAGCTGGGGTTTGCTCGGTCCCCCCCCTCGTGTTCCCTCCTCCTCCTTCCTCCTTCAACCACAAATCTTACATTCTCCCCCTCACATCTCTCACCGACCTCCTGGGGAGGTCATCTTCTCCTTTCTGTCATGGATTGAGTTCTCTTTTCCTCCCCTCTCAAATGCCCCCCTTCAGGCCTCTATTTTGGGAAACCTAAAAGATACCGCCAACAGATCTACTTGTTGGAAAGACCTCCTTCTTGCGCAAAATACCTAGAGTCAATCACTGTGCCTTTCATACATCCCTCAGATTCATAGGAAGTTTCCTTTTAAGGAAGAGCTCTAAAGGAGAAGAGTGGAGCCTGCAAAAGACCTTACTATGGATCCTTGCTAGTGGCCATCGGAAGAAATGGCGCTCAAAGGAAGTCTAGATCTTCTAACCCTAGGGAGATTTCTTTCTATTTAAATTCGTGCGTAAGACTATACTCAGGTATGGAATAATGGTCCCTGCTTCCTAAATGGTCACCCCTTTGTCTTTCAGAAATGGGCTTGGAATTTTAGGCCTTCAAAAGAGCAAATCTCCGATCTTCCTATATGGATAAAGCTCCCCAATTTTCCACTTTGCTGTTGGAATGAAGTGATTTTGAAAGTGGCAGATAGGAGTTCCCGGGGGATAACCTAACTGCGTCAAAATCCAGAATCACATTTGCACATATTTGTGTACAGATCACAACTTCCACCTCTCTGCCTGATTCAATTCCAATTAATCTAAATGGGATGAAATTCAATCAAGCAATTGTCTATGAGAAGCCCCGCTTGTGCTAAGTGTAATACCTTTTCACATGAGGATAACTCTTGCCCACATAAACCTGCAAACAATATCCCCCATCGTGGCCACAGTAGAAGTAGGAAACCATAAAGAGAATTGAGGCAAGCTCCACTTGCTACTAGAAACAACACACAGAGTAAAGATCCTTTAAGTGATGCTCCCTCCACCTCCCATATAGCTTCTTCTCAGGTGATTATAGTAGAGGAGCACATCCCACACATCCCTCCATCAGTAGCTATCAATGATCTCAATCAACCTCCTATACTATCACCTCCATTAAAGGAATCCCTTGAGACCAAGAGGACCAAACATTAGCCCCTCAACCTAGGGAGAGGTTGGATTCTATGCTTGAGGATTTTAACGAACCTCTCAAATGTGGGAGTTACTACACGATCCGGCAACCTCCCTAACCGCCTTGAAGATTCTTGATAAAACCCCAATACAAGAGACAACTCTTGAAGGTGAGTCCTCCAAGCCACTTAAAATCCCTCCCCATCAAACCAAAGAAAAAGAAGGTAAAAGCCCTCCTCCTCCTCTCTCAATGACCCACTGGGATGTTGGAATGTCGGCCGATAAGGAAGAAAATTTGATTGTCTTAAGGTTATAAAGGACTTTCATCTGGACCTCTTGTGCCTTTTGGAGACAAAGGTTCAGTGACTCTCTCTTTTTCTTCAAAAAATTCTCTATGTTTCAACATGAAACAAGCTGTTCCAACTCAGACTGCTCATCCGGAGGCCGCATTTGGATAAAGTGGTGTGCTGTAAGGTTGACATTTAATCCTATACTTAAGAATAAGCAACTCATCCATGGATGGGTTACAGCACCGGGTAATCACTCCTTCTTGCTTACTTGCATTTATGCTGATAATGATGCTAAAAATAGGACTCAATTATGGAATACATTAAGAGAGCTGGCTAATACCATTTGTAATCCCTGGATTATAATGGGAGACTTCAACTGCACTCTTGCCAGCAAGGAAAAAAGGGAGGTAACCCGATTTCTCTGAGCAATACTCTTGATTTCAAAGAATGTGTTAATGACTGTGAGCTAATGGATTTACCTAGTTCTGGGTTGTATTTTACATGGTCCAACCAGCAAATTAATAATCCTATCTCTTCTAAACTGGATCGGGTATTTGTAACTCTTTGTGGCTTGATAGATACCCCTCCTCTTTCTATAAAGTACCTCCCCCTCTCTCCTCTGATCATTCCCCTCTAATTACATATCTCCATTTCCCCTACACTCATTCTCACAGGTTCTTATTCAAGAATTACTGGACATCTGTCCCAAGATTTCAGGAAATCATAACAGATGCATGGGAGAGTTTTATACAAGGAGATCCACTATATGTTCTCTCTACAAATTGAAGCAGGTTAAAAAAACACTTAAAGGGAGGTCATGGGAACCTCTATCATTAAAAAAATCAGATTGAGCAAATCAGGAAAGACCAAGAAAGGATTATGGCTAAACTAGATAAAGACCCAAGCAATTCCTCTTTACTTTTGGATGCTAAGGAAATTAAGGCCAAATATGTTGAGCTATCAATTAAAGAGAATATTTGGCTTAAACAAAGGGCTAAGGCACATTGGCTTACTCACTCTGATGATGATCTTCATTACCTTTATTGTCAAGGAGAGGAACAATGCAAATCTCATTAGAAATTCAAACTGAAAATGGGGTGGTGAGATCAAGCTTATAGAGGAGTTCTGTAAGTTCTACTCTTCTCTTTATACTTGTCATAACTCCCTCACCTTGCCTTTACAAGACATTCCACCTGGTGATTGTCTCTCTACATCCCAAGCTGAGGCCTTGGAGGCCGATATCACAGACAAGGAAATCAGGGAGGCACTTAATAAGATTTGTGAAAACAAATCTCCGGGCCCGGATGGATTTAATTCAAAAATTTTCACTTCCACTTGGGATACAACTGGGAAACTCTTCCTTAGAGCAATTCACCACTTCTTCAGTGTCAATAAGCTACCTATCAGATTTAAGCATACCCTTCTAACACTTATTCCTAAAGTGAAGTATTCAAATAAGTTGGCTGAATTCTGGCCCATCTCTCTTTGCAACACATTTTATAAGGTCATAGCAAAAATCCTTGCTAACAGAATACAAAATCTACTTCCCTCCATCATCAACCATGCTCAATCTGCATTTATCAAGGGGAGAGATATAGCTGACAACTTGGCCCTGGCTCATGAGATATGCAATGAATTCTCCTCTTCCAATGATAAAAGTTATTTTTTGGCTAAATTTGATCTAAAGAAGGCATTTGATAAGATCAATAGACAATCACTTATTCATAGACTTCATGTGAAAGGTTTCCCACCAAAATTTGTAAAATGGGTCAAAGCTTGCATTATGGATGTCCCTTTCTCAATTGTGCTTAATGGGTGCATTAAAGGTTTTTTCTCATCAAATGGCTTAAGGCAAGGGTGTCCCTTATCCCCATTTCTTTTCACTATTGCTATGGACACTTTCTCTTGTAGTATAAACAAGGATGTTAACCTCCACCTCTATAATCCTTTATGCTCGGAAATTGTAAGATTTCCCATTTATTATTTGCTGATGATCTACTAGCAATGGGAAACTACCAAATCTACACTTCATTCTCTTAAACATAATCTCAAGAATCTTGAGACATACCTTGGGCTGGAAGTCAACATAGAAAAATCCTCTATTTGTTTCTCAAAAAATGGCAAGTTTGTGGAAGAATTCAAAAGAAGGATTGATATCAAGCAAGGTTCATTCCCTCTGAAATATCTGGGACTCCCATTGATTAAAGGTCCAATCAAATTGGTGCATTACAACCCCCTCCTTGATAAATTGAATGCTTGGTTAGTCGGCTGGAAAAGTAAATTCCTCTCACTAGGAGGTAGGCTACAACTGATTAGATCTTCAGTGAACAGCTATTTATCCTACTGGTTTCATTCAATAGCTATACCTAAGGGTATTATTAAGCGATTTGTTCACTAACTGCAAACTTCTTCTATCATTCGGGACAAAACAAAAAACTCCACACCATCTCTTGGGATCGTACCACTCTACCTAGGGAAAAAGGGGGAACCGGTCTCATCTCTGCTTCTTCCCTTAACATGATCAGTAAGATTAAGATTCTATTGAAAATATGTCAGGGAGAATCCTTATTTGCTAAATGGTGTAAAGCTAAATATGATTCAGTTTGGAACCCCTTACTTCTAAATATATCTCCCCTTTGGAAAGAGATCAAGTCTATGGCAATGAGATTCATAGGTAATTTTACATTCAAAATTGGAAGTGGTAGAGGACTTTCTCTATTTCATGATCCCTGGTATGAAGGCTCTTCTCTCTCTAATGTCATTGGAGGTAAAGGTATGCATCTTATGGGATTACCTAGTGATGCAAAATTAAATACAATCATGGTTAATGGGCATTGGAACTTACCTCAGGGTTTCATAAAAGCTTTTCCTAGAATAGCCAGCAAGATCATTTCTATCACTATCTTAGGAGGTGAGGATGAAATCCTTTGGCACAATCAAAAGTCCACAACAAACAAAGAAATTGCAAAGGCTATTTTTGATCCTCATCCCAATGTATGCTGGGGCAAAGCAATCTGGTTCAAAGGGTTTGCAATAAATTATGCCTTATATTGCTGGATGGCATTCTGGTGGTCTAAAACTTGAAATTCTTGTTACAAGGGTTTTAGCACACCTATATCTTGCTATTTTTTGCTACAGCCAACCTGAATCCCACTCCCATCTATTTTTTTTGAGTGCCCTTATTCAATGAAATTAATTAGGAATCGCTTCTAATGGGCAATTCTTCTAATGTACCACATTAAAGCAAATTCTTAGCAATATAGATGAATGCTCTAACAAAGCAAAAGATTGCATTATCTTATAACCAGTTTTGGTTTATACTTTGTGGAGAGAAAGAAATAACAAGATTATGGCAAAGACATCTGCTGCATATACTGATCTGATAGAGCTAATCAAAACAAGGGTTGCTGCTAAACTCCAAAGGTGGAAGATGAAAGACACATGGCCTGGTTATGTCTCTGATCTGATAAAGATGTGGAGCAATTACAAGCCCCCATGAGCTCCCAGCTGATCTTCTCTATGTTGCTCTTCTCTCTCGATTTTTTTTCATTTTTTCTTCTTCTTCCCTGATCGATATGGTTCGATCCGATGACATGGATGGTAAATGGCGATCCTTTGTTTTGTTGGATGACAATTGTTATATCTCCCGAACTGGTGATAACCTGCCTGGATGGCCTCTCAGTAACCTGGGACCCTTCCTACCCACTGGATGGCTGAATCGGAAACCACATGATGTCTTCTTATGACTATTTTGTTTATGATGAAGGAGCTTACTGGACTTTCAGTATTGTTGGTCTGAGTCCCCATTGGCATTCTAACATGTTGTTTTTTCCTTTTTTTTTCTTCTGGTTTTGTGAATTAGTCTATTTGAGATTTTGCCCATGTTTTTTGTTTAGGCTAAGAAAAGATCCCATGTGTTGATGTCCTCTTAGCCCTTTGGGGCTGATTCATTGTTTGTACTTTTATAGTATTGTTACTTTACATTTGGAATATATTGGGCTATGCCCTCAAATTTTTTTCCAAAAAAAAAAAGAAAAGTTCCAACTTTGACAGCATTATTTGATAGCATTAGATAATATAGAAGAGAAAAATGATTGCGGTCTTCCCAAAACTTCAAATCTTCTGAACCAACTCTTCGGATCTTCATATTTCCCATTACATTTTCTGATATCACATTAAAAAACCGTATCGTCAGCTTGAAGCCCAAAATCCAAATTCACGTTCATATCTTATTTCAAACAATTATAATTTAATGGCGACAAGATACGATCCAGTACATATGTCCAAGTATTTCTTAACAAGCAGATTTCGCTATGGTGGGAGTCGCTCACTATTTGAACTTATGACGGGTTATGATCTGGCAAAGACTGGTTGAAAATTAGTTCTGGACTCTTGTGAGAAAGTAATTTTTTTATAGCTGCTGAGAGCAATATAAATCTTTTTTTTTTTTGTCTAAAAAAATTGGGACATTAATTTATTAATAATTGCTATAATAAATTTAGTTATGAAAAAATCCTTCTCAGGATTAAAAATTCGAAGAAATAGGAAAGAAATAGTCAAATATATAAGATAGTTTCCTGTAAAATAAAGTTGTGAATAACTCTCAGAAATGAAAATTGTTGTTGCTTTGTTTAGCTGAAAAAGATTTGAACATAACCTTTTTTTTACATTTATCAAATCCGAACATATATTATTATGAAAAAAATCCTTCTCATTACAAGATTTTTTTTTTATATAAAATAAGAAAATTATAATAAAATAACAATATGGCAATCATCCCTAAAGTTCTAAGAAGACTTTGACAAGTAAAAGATAATTAAAATCCGTTTTGATGGTTAGAAGCGTCGTAAAACCATTTGTGAAACTCTTGTAAAAATAAGATACTCTGTAGTTGCTAAACAGTCATTATATATGATCATATAAATCAAATATTATGTGTCGTATTATCTCCCTATCATGCGCCAAAGTAACCAATTAAACAGCTGCAATGAATAACCATATGGAAAGAACATAAAACAAACTAGCACAAGTTGAATCAACAGTAGGAAACCAAATAACCGTAGCCAAAACAATGCAAATACCTTCATTTCTCTTTGATGAAAATAATGTGGGATGGAAAAATATTACTGCAGCTTCAAGCAAAGATGTACATGCTTATGATCCTGAGCTTGAACGTAGCTTTGTAAGCCAATGGTGGTGGATATTAAACACACACACAAAAAAAAAATAAAAATAAAAAAAGATTTTTGTAACATTAATTCAGCGCTAATAAGATATTAAAAGATGTGTCGTATAACTTTAAAATTTTTTGTTATATTTATTCTTGCTTAATTTTACAAATTGAAACATCTACTGCACAATACTCTAAAACAGCTGAGAAGCTGTAATGTTACTGGAGAGTATTCATTGAGACATGTATTACATCTGAAGTCGAATTTTACATCTGGACTAATTACAATGACATAATTATATTAAAAATATATAAAAATTATTTAAACTTATGTTCAAATTTTTTTGTATCCGTAGATGGTATACATTAGTGGCTTGGTTTACAAACAAATATTAAGATATCAATATGCAGAGAATAAGGAATATCTAAAACAGAAGTAGAAGTTTAGGACCTCTTTGAAATAAATTTTGTTTTGTATTATTTTATTTTTATTTTTATGTTATTTTGAATAATATATTTTTTTAATTTATTTTTTAATTGTTAAAAAAAACAAATAACATAATTATTAAAAAAATTCAAAATATCTAAAATAATTTTTAAATATTTTTAAAAATAACTATTACACAGTACACTTATGCCTATTTCTTTGGCATGGTGAATTATTTTCTTCTGCTCATGATTTATAATTATGCATCTAGAATTTCACACTAGTATTTGCGTTATTTGATTTCTTTATTATTGCTTCATGAATATATAAGATGGTTTGAGAAGACATTGACCACCGAGAAAGGACCATCAACGAAGAAATTATTTAGACCTCTGTATGACACTGGAGATGAACAGGACACGAAATAAATTTCTTATTATTGGAGAATAAATTGGTCGATAATCGATCTTACTTCTTAAAGTATTTAGAAAACTTTACTATGACAATGAATAAAAATAGATCCTAGCGATGTTAAATATCTCAAACAGCGAAATTGAATGGAGAAAACACAACTGGATGTTCTTTTATTAAAAATCTGTCATTCAATAACAATTAATGTTATTTACCGACTATCTTAGCTCCACCCAAAAAATTGGATTCAATAAATAAATGGAATTAATTTGTCTTGATATTAAAAGCTAACGCAACAGGAGATGTTTCATGAAAAATTTGTTGATTTTTGGAACTATTTTGCATGTGTACTCTCTGTTCTTTTATGAGAGTACACCACATTTTTTCAAAATTTTCAACTATGAGTCATGTCATATGTTTACTATATCCTATTGTAAGATGTTTGGAGATGTTTCATGAAGAATTTAGGCATTTTTGGAGCTATTTTGTATGTGTGCTCTGTACTCTCATGAGAATTTTCAAAATTTTTTAGCGTGAGGTTTATCATATATTTATTATATCTATTGTAAGATGTTTGGAGATGTTTCATGAAGAATTTCTGATTTTTAGATCTGTTTTGCATGTATACTCTATGTACTCTTATTTAGGTACACCTCATTTTCAAAAAAATTGTCGCTTGTCATATGTTTAGTATATCCTATTGTAAGATGTTTGGAGATGTTTCATGAAGAATTTAGTAATTTTTGAAGCTATTTTCCATGTTAACTCTCTGTACTCTTATGAGGGTACACCATTTTTTTTAATTTTTAACTATGGGACTTGTCATATGTTTATTATATCCTAGTAAGATGTTTGGAGATGTTTCATGAAGAATTTTGAGTTGTTTTGCATATATACTCTGTACTCATGAGGGATCCCATTTTTCTAAAAAATTTTCAACTGTGAGGCTTGTTAGATGTTTACTATATTCTATTGTAAGATGTTTGGAGATATTTCATAAAGAATTTGCTGATTTTTTGAGCTATTTTGCATTTGTACTCTCTGTACTCTCATAAGGGTACACCCCATTTTTTTAAAATTTTTAACTATGGGGCTTGTCATATGTTTAGTATATCATATTGTAAGATGTTTGGAGATGTTTCATGAACAATTTACTAGTTTTTAAAGCTATTTTGCATGTGTACTCTTTGTACTCTCATGAGGGTATACCTTTTTTTAGTTATTTTTAACTGTGAAACTTATCATATGTTTAGTATAATTGAAGATATTTTATGAAGAATTTGCTAATTTTTAGAGTTATTTTATATGTGTACTCTCGGTACTCTCATGAGAGTACACCCCATTTTTTTAAAATTTTTAACAATAGGGCTTGTCATATGTTTACTATATCCTATTGTAATATGTTTAGAGATGTTTCATGAAGAATTTGATTATTTTTTGTAGATATTTTGTATGTATACTTTAATCTCATAGGTACACTCTATTTTTCAAAATTTTAGCTTTATGATTTTTCATATGTTTAGTAAATCATATTGTAAGATGTTTGGAGATGTTTCATGAAGAATATGCTAGCTGAGTTGTGTTATGTGTACTCTATACTCTCATGAGGGTACATCCTTTTTTTTTCAATTTTTTTAAATGTGGACTTGTCATATGTTTAGTACATCCTATTGTAAGTTGTTTGGAGATATTTCATGAAGAATTTAGGTATTTTTGGAGCTATTTTACATGTGTACTCTCTATACTCTCATGAGAGTATACCCTATTTTTAAAAATTTTTAACTGTGGGGCTTGTCATATATTTATTATATCATATTATAAAAATTTTGGAGATATTTCATGAAGAATTTGGTGATTTTTGAAACTATTTTGCATGTATACTCTATACACTCTCATGAGGCTACACCGTATTTTTTAATTTTATCAATTTTTTTAACTGTGAGGCTTATCATATATTTAGTACATCCAATTATAAGCTATTTGGAGATGTTTCATGAAGAATTTGGATATTTTTTGAACTATTTTGTATGTGTACTCTCTATACTCTCATGAGAGTACACCATATTTTTTCAAAATTTTCAACTATGGGGCTTGTCATATGTTTAGTATATCTTATTATAAGATGTTTGGAGATATTTCATGAAGAATTTGGTTATTTTTGGAACTATTTTGCATGTGTACTCTCTGTATTCTCATGAGGGTACACCTTATTTTTTCAAAATTTTTAACTCTGGGGCTTGTCACATATTTAATATATCCTATTGTAAGATGTTTGGAGATGTTTCATGAAGAATTTGGTAATTTTTGGAGCTATTTTCCATGTGAACCCTTTGTACTCTCATGAGGGTACACCCCATTTTTTTTAAAATTTTTAACTATGAGGCTTGTCATATGTTTATTATATCCTAGTAAGATGTTTAGAGATGTTTCATAAAGAATTTTGAGCTATTTTGCATGTGTACTCTCTGTATTCTCATGAGAGTACACC
This sequence comes from Cymbidium sinense, assembly GCA_021442155.1. Lineage (NCBI taxonomy): Eukaryota > Viridiplantae > Streptophyta > Magnoliopsida > Asparagales > Orchidaceae > Cymbidium > Cymbidium sinense. The sequence continues at coordinate 7,287,713 of CM038228.1, read as the reverse complement.
TAATTTTTCTAAAATTTTTAACTGTGGGTCTTGTTATATGTTTACTATATCCTATTGTAAGATGTTTGAAGATGTTTCATGAAGAATTTACTGATTTTTTGAGCTATTTTGCATTTATACTCTATGTACTCTCATAAGGGTACACCCAATTTTTTCAAAATTTTAAACTGTGGGGCTTGTCATTTGTTTGGTATATCCTATTGTAAGATGTTTGGAGATGTTTCATGAAGAATTTGGTGATTTTTGGAGCTATTTTGTATGTGTACTCTCTATTCTCTCATGAGGATACCACTGATTTTTTAATTTTTTCAACTGTGGGGCTTGTCATATGTTTACTATATCATATTGTACGATATTTGGAGATATTTTATGAAGAATTTGGATATTTTTGGAGCTATTTTGCATGTGTAGTCTCTATACTCTCATGAGAGTACATCCTATTTTTTCAAAATTTTCAACTGTGAGACTTATCATATATTTACTATATTCTATTGTAAGATGTTTGAAGATGTTTCATGAAGAATTTGCTAATTTTAAAGCTATTTTGTATGTATACTCTTTGTACTCTCTGTACTCTCATGAGGGTACACTATTTTTAATTTTTTCAACCGTGGAGCTTGTCATATGTTTAGTACATCCTATTGTAAGCTGTTTGGAGATGTTTCATGAAGAATTTGGGTATTTTTGGAGCTATTTTGCATGTATACTCTCTATACTCTGAGGGTACACCTATTTTTTTTTCAAAATTTTAGTTATGGGGGTTGTCATATATTTACTATATCCTGTTATAAGATGTTCGGAGATGTTTCATGAAGAATTTGGATATTTTGGAGCTATTTTTCATGTGTACTCTTTTGGCCTCCATTGTGTAGATAATGTTCTCATTAATTCACTTTTCATTTTGAAGTTTAAAATATTTAGGAAAAGGATAACTTTCAGATGCAGGCCAACCAACATTACAGCAGTGTTTGATACTATTTCAGACCGCTTTACTATTGAAGTACTTGTCATTTTAAGAAATCTACATGTGCATTAATTCATTAGAATGCATGGAATTCAGCAAGATTCGGCTGCCATCAATTTGATCATGTCCTATTGGAATATAGAAAAGCAGACATTCTATTTTGGTGCCCAATGCATTCCTTTCACCCCCGATGAAGTTGCATTAATTATAGGGATGCCAAATAGAGGGGAGAAGGTCATATGGTAGAAATCCCACTTTCCAAGTCCAACTCAATCAATTTTAAGAATAAAATTGAGAAGTTGGATCGCTCGTTGATTGCAGCACAATTTGTGCAGTTGTACATACAATTTTTACTTTCAAATATTTTTTTATATATCATCATTATAGAGTGGCATCGGAATTGATAGCCTACGCCAATGACATAAAGAGATTTGTTGATTATAATTGGCTAGAAGCCATCTAAAGCTTCATGGTTTCATAGTATGATGGTATTACATCCAAAATTTTGACACAAAAGGTACTCGAGTAAATGAGTGGCTTTGTCATTCTTCTAATGGTACGTTTTACATCTTTATATTTATATTATTTTATGCATTGAAGCTAAGTTATGTAAATCTTCATTGTAGATCTGGGCGATAGAGCACATAGGAATCATAAGGCAATCTATTCCTTTTGCAAAGCCACGTATGTTATGATGGCCAAAAATAAAGTTTACAAATGATTCCTTTAGTGGTTTGCAAGGACACCAGGTGATGCAAACTAAAATAACTTCATTTACCTCAGAATGTATTTATTCATATTAAAAATCATCATATTTTCTTATTGGTGTAACACAGGTATTGCTTTTATTTGAGGACATATCAGAGGAGGAGACCTGGCTCCTTGAAACAGTGCCCCTTGTTCAGTAGACACCACATCGAGCCCTATTCCAAGTTCAAGGAGTGGAGCCCCCAGTGGATCTCTGTATGTCGCTCCTCGATATTCTCCCCCATCCAATGTATCTAACCTGTCATCAGCTAGTACCCATCTACAAAGCTTTGCAGTAAAGAAGATAATTTCAGGTTTCAGGGCCCTAGGGGAAAGAGTATCATTTTTTAAAGTTTCAATAACTGTGAGAGTCGATGGTATTGATTTGCGGGTAGCTGAAATTGAGGTGATGGTTGCTAGATAGAAGGGTCATAGCATGGGGGAAGCTCCTGTGGAGGCTACCACAGGGGAAGCTCTTAAGAGGCTACCATAGGGGAAGCTCCTGAGGAGGCTACCATAGAGGAAGCTCTTATGGAGGCTAGGAAGCTCCCAGAGGCTACCCTGGGAAGCTCCTGAGGTGGCTACCATAGGGGAAGCTCCTATGGAGGCTACCATAGGGGAAGCTCCTGTGGAGGCTACCATAGGGGAAGTTCTTGAGGAGGCTACCACAGGAAAAGCTCCTAGGGAGGCTTCCACTGGATAGGAAGATGCTGCTCAGCCTTTACTAGTCAACATTAAATGTGGTGTGAAGGCTAGGCAGCTGAGGAAGAGGAAAGTTGTATCCTTCCTATTCACACAAACTTACAAGAAGACACACAACAAAATAACTCTTGCTGTTACTGCCACACAGGATGTACAAACAATAAAGGAGGTATTACTTTGCTTTCTTTTTATTTTAATCTAATAAAAGCTGATTTCAATAATTTTTTATGTAGGTTAACAGAGAGGTTCTAATATCACTAGATGAACCAATGACTGCTGTCATTGTGGTTGAGGAGCATAAGGCGGAGGTATTCTTCATCTTAGAAGATTCTACTTTAATTCACATTGAATCTAGCTTTTAAACATTGTTAAGTTCTTGAAGCCAGCTGAGGCACATGATATTATAGACTTCTCATCAAGAGATGTCCTACCCAAGCCAATGTTGTAGCTCATTGACACCTCATGCACTCGATTCAAGGACAAGCAAGTCATTGCTTAGTCTATCTCATTCAATATACATCAAATCACCTTTACATTTAGTAATGCTCACATTTCCATACTTCTAACATGCAGGAGTGATAGCGTATTCTCGATTGGGAATATCATTACTGCGAGAGGCCAAATTGATGAGTTTCTCATAGATTAGTATCAGTTAGATGCACATGCTGATGCCTTCACCTATTTACTGACTGAGAAGTATACTATTTGTCATGGGCTATATGTACCCTATCTATATGTCTCATGCATATACTAGGTGAGTTAGTGCACAGAGTTTTGGGTTATACGATGCCTTCCAAAGTTTTGATAATTATAAGCTACTAATTTTTAACTTTTTCTTGAATTCTTGTAGAGTTATGCTAAATATGGCCTACAAAAAAAGTAAAATATTCATCCAACATGTTACTACAGATAGTGTTTCAGAGGCTGATTTACTCTTAGTTCTAGTTATCAATAATCAGTATTGGATACTATTGGTGGGGTATATTTAGATAGAGCTTGGTATTTCTATGACTCACTGCCAAACCCAACTCATAAGACCATTCTTATAATTTTTTTTTTTCATTTTAGTTCTAAGTGCATATTTTGTACCAACTCTGACCTTTATTTTAACTCTTTAGATCAAATTACTCATCCAAGATGCTAGCCAAGCTTTTGAGAGTGATCATATAGAATGGCTAATCGAAGTGATCATTGGTCTACCAGTTCAAAAAAATAATGTTGATTGTGGAATATTTGAAAAAATACATGAAAATGTCAAAAACCCTATGGACTAGATGAGCACTAAGATTGGCCAAAGAAAATGAATTGCTTCAGGGCTGAGTTTTCTTATGCTATTTTTTGTTTAAGTAGGAAATAATTGAGTTGTAAAATATTGAGTACAAGAAGGTTGTGCAAACTTTTAGAGTTATTTTTTTTTGTAATTAGTTTCTTTATTTTCCCAATTTTTTTCAACTGTGGGACATGCCATATGTTTAGTGCATTCCATTGTAAGCTATTCGGAGTATAGTCCTTGGGAATTAGGTGGTTTATGGACTGGGTTTATGAGAAATTTTAGCTAATCTACATTGCTTCTCAATTATATAGTTAGTAGATATTATATTAAGTTATTTGGAGGCTTCTTCATGGGTTTTAGATGCTTTTATGTGTACTTTCTATAATCTCATGAGAGTACATCCCATTTTCAATTTTTTATGTTATTTTCTTTCATTTATATTTTAGTAGATGCCATTATAAGTTTGGGGGTTCTTGGTGGATATTTGGATCAGTTTTGAATGTGTATGCTCTATACTATCATGCGAATACACCCCACTTTCTTAATTTTTTTAGCTATTCTACCCTTTCTTTTATTTATATGTTTAGTAGATGCCATTATAAGTTATTTGGAGGCTTCTTGGTGAATTTCTCTCATGAGGATACACCCCATTTTCTTAATTTTTTTCAGCTATTCTACCTTATTTGAAGATAAAATGTTTAGTATATGCCATTATAAGCTATTTGGAAGCTTCTTGCTAGATTTTTGAAGCTATTTTCATGTACTTTCTCTCATGAGAGTACACTCATTTTCTCAATTTTTAGCTATTCTATCATTGCTTTCATTTATATGTTTTAATATATGCCATTATAAGTCGCTTGAAGCTTCTTGGTGGGCATTTGGATCTTTTGAATATCTTCATGTACTCTCATGAGAGTACACCCATTTTCTCAAATTTTAGTTATGCTACCCTGTTTGGAGATAAAATGTTTAGTAGATGCTATTCTAAGTATTTGAGGCTGGTTCTTTTGAGCTATTTTTCATGTATACTCTATACCTCAAAGTACACCCATTTTCTCAAATTTTTCAACTATTCTACCATTTCTTTCATTTATATGTTTAGTAGATGCCATTATAAGCTATTTGGAGACTTGGTGGGTATTTGCATCAGTTTTGAATGTGTACTCTATGTACTCTCATGAGAGTACACCCATTTCTAATTTTTTTCAACTATACTATCCTGTTTGAAGATAAAATATTTAGTAGATGCTATTTTAAGCTATTTGGAGTCATCTAGATGGGTTCTTGGATCAATTTTTCATGTGTACTCTCTGTACTCTCATCATAGTACACCCCATTTTCTCAAATTTTTTTAGCTATTCTACCCTCTCTTTCATTTATATGTTTAGTGTATTCCATTATAAGCTATTTGGAGGATCCTTGGTGGGTATTCGGATCAGTTTTGAATGTGTACTCTCTATACTTTCATAAAATTACACCCCATTTTCTCAATTTTTTTAGCTATTCTACCCTTTCTTTCATTTATATGTTTAGTAGATGCCATTATAAGCTATTTGGAGGCTTCTTGATGGGTATTTGGATCATTTTTAAATGTGTACTCTCTATACTCTCATGAGAGTACACTCTTTTTTATCAATTTTTATTTTTAACTATGCTACCTTGTTTAGAGATAAAATATTTAATAGATGTCATTATAAGTTGTTTGGAGGCTTCTTAGTAGATTTTTGGGTTTTGAATGTGTACTCTATACCTCATGAGAGTACACCCTATTTTCTCAAATTTTTTTAGCTATTCTACGCTTTCTTTCATTCATATGTTTAGTAGATGCCATTATAAGCTATTTAGAGGTTTGTTGGTGGATTTTTGGATCAATTTTGAATATGTACTTTATGTACTCTCATGAGAGTACATCCCATTTTCTTAATTATTTTTCAGCTATTCTACCTTATTTTGAGATAAAATATTTATTATATGCCATTATAAGCTATTTGGAAGCTTCTTGCTAGATTTTTGGAGCTATTTTGCATGTGTACTCTCTAAACTCTCATGAGGGTACATCCCATTTTCTCAATTTTTTCATCTATTCTATCCTATTTGGAGATAAAATATTTAGCATATGCCATTGTAAGATGTTTGCAAGCATCTAGCTCATTTTTTGATCTATTTTGCCTCTCATACTCATGAGAGGGTACACCCCATTTCTAAATTTTTTAATTATTCTACCTTTCTTTTATCAAATGTTTAGTAGATGCCATTCTAAGCTATTTGGAGGCTTGGTGTTTTGGGTCAATTTTGAATATGTACTCTATACTCTCATGAGGGTGCACTCATTTTTTCAATTTTTTTCATTATTCTACCATGTTTGAGATCAAATGTTTACTTATGTCATTATAAGTTGTTTGGAGGCTTCTTAGTGGATTGAGCTATTTGAATGTGTACTCTATAGTCTCATGAGAGTACACCCCATTTTCTCAAATTTTTTAACTATTCTACCCTGTTTGAAGATAAAAATATTTAGCAGCTGCCATTATAAGGTGTTTGCAGGATTCTGGATAGGTTTTTGGAGCTATTTTTCATGTGTACTCTCTATACTCTTATGAGAGTACACCCCATTTTTTCAAATTTTTTAACTATTCTACGCTTTTTTATTTATATATTTAGTAGATGATATTCTAAGCTAAATGTGAATCGATAAAATTATCACTCAAATAACTCTTATGAGAGCTTTTTTTCTATATCTTAGATTTCAGTGATAAATTTAAATAGTTAGAATAAAGCTGATTAATGTTGTTACTTGAAAAAAATTATTATGTTTCTTATAATTGTTGTTTAGTCGAGGTTATCAATTAGATGCAATTCAAAATTAGTTTGAAATTAAATTATAATAAAATTTTGAAATATAATGATATTTTAAAATGAACTCTTGCTTAAGGTTTAGTGGTAGGAGAAGGTATGATAAGATTAGGAATGAGAAGCATGCATTATGACTTCTCTCAACCTTCATGATTAATAATTTTGTACATTAAAATTCTTTAAAATAAAATATATTTTGTTTACTTGACTTTTATTTACAAACAAGCCTTAGATAAACAATTTAAATCAGTGATAGTTCAACGCTTTATAAACGTTTAAACCCTTGTTTTTGCAATGTTATGCACAAATATAATAGAAGTATTTTGTTTGAAATGAGTTTGGTTGATTGGTTAATATGCTTAAAACTAGATCCACGTTGAAAATTTAAGATGTTGAGTGTTTCATAAGTTTGAAATTAAATTATAAAAAAAAATTTGAAATATAATGATATTTTAAAATGATCTCCTACTTAAGGTTTAGTGATAGGAGAAGGTAATTTTGATAAGATTAGGAATCGAGAAGCATGTATTATGACTTCTCTCAACTCTTCATGATTAATAATTTTTATGTACATTAAAAATTCTTTAAAATGAAATATATTTTGTTTACTTGATTTTTATTTACAAACAAGCCTTAGATAAACAATTTAAATCAGTGACAGTTCAATGCTTCATAAACGTTTAAACCCTAATTTTTGCAATGTTATGCACAAATATAATAGAAGTATTTTATTTGAAATGAGTTTGGTTGATTGGTTAATATCCTTAAAACTCAAACCGCATTGAAAATTTAAGATGTCGAGTGTTTCATTAGTTTGAGAGCTCCATTTTACTTTTTTACTTTCATTTTTAATAAAATGTCAAGGAATGATTTCAATAAACAAATAAAGTATAAAACTATATATATATATATATATATATAAAAGATTAGTTTGTTTTAAAGTTTGAAATTCCTCACAGTTAGCTGAATACTAAATATGGGAAATTTACATACATACCACGGAATTCTTATGCATTTACATATTTCACACCCAAACTTGAATATTTATAAAACTAGCACTTTCTCTATGCAGAAAAAGGTGCATTTCACTTGGAAAAGTAACAGGTGGTATTTTGATGTAATAATAAAGATTTAAGTGTTATTTAAGTAAATATTCAAGTTTGGGTGTGAAATATATAAATGCATAAGAATTGCGTGGTATGTATGTAAATCCCCCACTAAATAAATATCGATCATGAAAGAAAATAGTTTGATTATCAATATCACTGGAGACCACTTAGTTCATGAAAATGTGACAATTTAATGCAGTCAAAAGAAAATTGTGAAAATAAAATCAAAACCTTCCAAATAAAAGAGAACATTGAAGCTGAAACATACTGAAATAACATAACTAAGACCAAAAGATACTCTAATATATCAGAGGGTAAAACACACAAAAAAAAGAACCTATGCTGCAAACTTTCAAGCAACTTTAGCTTCTTTTCCTTTTTCCCTTCTTTAATGAGCTTTTCCCATCTCTCCGCACTATCAATTATTTCTCCAGTCTTGATGAAGTAACAGACTTTACTTCCATCTTCTAAAACCTTGCTCCCAACTCTTCTAGCTACATTCTGCTCTTTCAAATACAACATGACATTTGAGCTATGAATGGGTGCTTCAATCTATAGATAAATCATTAAATTTTAGTCACATTTCTCAATTTATTAGAAAGATATAGAAAATTACACCTATTTGGGTTGAATTTTGCTATCTATTTTTTATGTTGTCTTTAGAAACATATTTATAAGAAGTGATCCCAAATCACACCATATTTACAAACATTCAAAATAAATTTCAAATATTTTGAGTGTATTTAAAAAACAATCATCACCACCAAACATATTCTATTTTAACCCTAAACATAAATAAAACAAATTGAAAAAAAAGAAAGTAGACAATAAATAAAAGTGATCCCAAACAACTTCTTAAAAATATGTTAACTAAATATATTTACAAAAATAAAATTAAAATTAGAAATAGAAAAAAATAAAGTCCAAATAGATCCTAAATAAACATATTTTTAAAAATAACAAAAAAATTTAAAATAAAATAAAATTGACCCCAAAAGTGTTCAAACATAATTCTTTGTAAAAAAAATATCTAAAAAAAGCTACAAACCTTCATAATTTTCCCTAGCTCGTCTTGCTCTTTGCTCTTTATGTGTTTTGTCATGAAGTTAATGTCTTTTACTATAACCTTGCTATTATGGTGGCATATAAGAGTAATTTCTCTTATTTTACCTTTGTCATCGCCTGCAATGATTTTCATAGTGTCCCTCATTTAACGTGCATCTTATGCAGTACTGGAAGACTATTTGGTTTGCACTCTTTTTACTCCCATCTCTTGAGCTGCATTAAAGTATATACATTCAAAGAACACATGGAAACTAAATGATATCAAACATTATAATGTTTTCTGTAATGATATCCATCATCAGCTTGGTGTATCCTTCAACCGACTTACTGATTATTAAGCTTGAGTTAAATTCTTAAGATAGAACATCATATTAGTTACTGATATGTGATAATAGGAATGAAGTGTTATACATGTATACCTCTGAAAAGTACTCCGGCATAATAAAAAAAGGTGTTGCAATGGGTGACCCTTCATAGTCTCCACCTCTTGTAGCTTGTTCTTTCATCTCTGTAACATTAAAAACATAATGGTTTAAAGGTTAACAACAATATTTAAAGACTATAAATTCAGAGACAGATAGAAAATTACTCTTGGCTTTCTTGTTTCTCTCCCAATATCCTTTCAGCCTTGCATTGGAAACACCCTTTGGACGCTGCTTAATTGGATCCTTTAAAAAGTCAGTTCCTTTATCTATTATAGTAGACTTCTTCTTCTTAACTGTTTTTATCAATTGGAGGTGAATTCCAACATAATATATAATCAACATTATCAAATAATTTTTTAAGGAACCCAACATATACTCCTCAGCTTTCTTATTACCTTGTGTCGTGGTGCTTATTTGATATGCATATCGACTGATGTGGTTTCAAAAAATAATGCCAATTTTATTTCCATCATTACCTTGCACATATTTTAAGTTCCTGTAAGCACTGTCAAAGAAGATATCCCTCTTTGCTCTAGTTGACCATCACATGAGAAGATACTTCTCTGGAATGCGCACAATATCTTCCTAACTCAAAACTCGGATGTAGTGGGCACAAAGCACCCCTATCATTTCAAATTTTTTACATCTACAAGTTACATTTATGCATGTTTTGTTAAAATGGACAGTCCATATTTTGGAAGAATTTTTATTCTCTAAGTTTCTCACCAAATACTCCATGGGATTGTCATCTAACACATTTGTTGCTAATCCACTAACTCCATACAAAAATTCTTCTTCAAATATTATATAAACCTTTTTTGTGTAAAACATAACAGCCTATTTCAATATTAGACTTGTTTTAACAACATAAATAATTGTTAACTAGCTACACTTGAAATCTTTATCATATTCATTTCGTCATTATTTGTCCATAACCTTCTCCAATCCTAAGAAATAATCAGTGATAGAACATGTTAGTTTAGATATTCCATGACATGTGTTATTCGTGGACTCACTATGTTGTGTTGATAAGATACCCATACAGAATGAGTCTTTACAGAATGTCATGGACCACTTGCACCTAATTTTATATAGCTCAGACAACCAAACATGATCATACAAATTACCTTCATCTAGCTTGGTAGACCAAGCTTGCTTAAACTCTTCCTGTGAATCACACTTACTCATGCATGTATAAAAGAGACTTTGTACTATCTTATTACTATTAAAACAATGTACCTTCGAAGGAGCTTTCTTAGAAATATGCCATTGGCACAACCTATGGCGAGTATGCGGTAATGCAATTTCGATAGCTCTCGTCATTTCTGGATCTTGATCAGTGAATATTATTATTGGATGCCTATCATTCATTAACTAAAGAAATGTTTTGATTAGCCATGTGAATGACTCAATTATCTCTTCTGATGGAAAGGCTACTCCCAATAAGATATTTTGCTAGTGATGATTCACTCTAATAAAAGGTGCATAGACAAGATTATATCTATTGTGTAGATAACTTGTATAAAAAATTATGACATCCCCAAAATAATCATATTCTATCCTTGACATGTCATTGCTCCAAAAAAATTGACCAAGCTATCCGACTCATCAACTTGGACATCCTATGCAAATATTTCATCCTCCGCTTGCCTTTCCTTAAACAGTTGTATTAATGCATTACTATCACCATTCGCAATCCTTGATTTTATTTATTTTTGGATGTAATTGAAAGCATCTCTTTTTGTAAAGCCAATATTCTCCACGCCGCCAACTTTCTCACTAAGATAGTTAAATACATCAGTGGCTCTAATTCCAGCCTCTATCATTGACTTCAACACAGTCGCCTTCTCATCACTGATGCCTTTGTATGATCTGAGAAGCTGCAAGCCACCCAGCTTTGCCAATGAATGATTATGACTTTCTATATATTTTTTACCCTTCCAATTCCAATCTAAATCAACAAAAAATCTAATCATGGTCGAACAATCGCTCATCATATCTATTTTTTGAAATTTGACTGAGCAGCTTAGATTGACAGCTTTCTTCAGATCTGCTTTTGCACATTAAAAATCCTTTGATTTCAAATTCTTTGAGTTTGGCCAATAATTAGTATGATCCTTCCTAATGCTAAATCCAGTTTGATGTAAATCACGACAATTCATCGCCTGATTGATGCCGCAAGGAGTTTGCTCATAATTGGTTCATTAGACATAATAGATTCATCATCGCACCGATCATTAACCTTATTCACCTGTGCATACACAAATATGTTTCATGCAAAAAAACTCCAAAAACTAGCAAATTCTTCATGAAACATCTCCAAACATCTTACAATAGGATGTACTAAACATATGATAAGCCGCACAGTTAAAAAAATTTTAAAAAATAGGGTGTACCCCTATGAGAGTATATAGACTACATTTGTAGAATAGCTCTGAAAACCAACAAATTCTTCATGAAATATCTCTAAATATCATATAGTAGGATATACTAAACATATAACAAGCCACATAGTTAAAAAACTAAAAAAATAGGGTATACCCTCATGAGAGTATAGAGAGTATATATGCAAAAAAGCTCTAAAAATCAGCATATTCTTCATGAAACATCTCCAAACATCTTAAAACAGGATCTACTAAACATATGACAAGCCTCATAGCTAAAAAAATTGAAAAAATGGGGTGTACTCTCTTGAGAGTATAGAGAGTACACATGCAAAATAGCTCCAAAAATACCAAAATTCTTTATGAAATATCTCCAAACATCTTACAATAGGATATAGTAAACATATGACAAGCCGCACAATTGAAAAAGTTAAAAAAAATAAGGTGTACTCTCATGAGAGTACAAAGAGTACACGTGAAAATAGCTCTAAAAATTAACAAATTTTGTATGAAACATTTTCAAACATCTTACAATAGGATATACTAAACATATGATAAGCCCTACGGTTAAAAACCCGAAAAAAAAAGGTGTACCCTCATGAGAGTACAAAGAGTACACATCAAAAATAACTCTAAAAATTAGCAAATTCTTTATCAAACATCTCCAAACATCTTACAGTAGGGTATTCTAAACATATGACAAGCCCCATAGTTAAAAATTTTGAAAAAATGGGATGTACCCTCATGAGAGTATAAAGAGTATACGCACAAAATAGCTCCAAAAATCACCAAATTCTTCATGAAACATCTCCAAACATCTTATTATAGGATATACTAAATATGACAAGCCCCACAGTTAAAAATTTTAAAACATGAGGTGTACTCTCATGAGAGTACAGAGAGTACACATACAAAATAGCTCTAAAAATATCCAAATTCTTCATGAAATATCTCTAAATATCTTCCAATAGGATGTACTAAATATATGACAAGCCCCATAGTTGAAAAAAATTAAAAAATAGGGTGTACCCCCATGAGAGTACAAAGAGTACACATATAAAATATCTTCAAAAACTAGTGAATTCTTCATGAAACATCTCCAAATATCTTACAATAGGATTTACTAAACATATGATAAGCCCCATAGTTAAAATTTTGAAAAAATGGGGTGCACCCTCATAAGAGTACAAAGAGTACACATACAAAATAATTCCAAAAGTTACCAAATTCTTCATGAAACATCTTCAAACATCTTACAATAGATATACTAAACATATGACAAGCCTCACAGTTAAAAATTTTGAAAAAATGAGGTATACTCTCATGAGAGTATGGAGAGTACACATGCAAAATAGCTTCAAAAATATCTAAATTCTTCATGAAACATCTTCAAACATCTTACAATAGGATATAGTAAAGATATGACAAGACTCATAGTTAAACATTTTGAAAAAATGTGGTGTGCACTCATGAGAGTACAGAGAGTATGCATAGAAAATAGCTCCAAAAATTAGCAAATTCTTCATGAAATATCTTCAAATATCTTACAATAAGATATAATAAATATATGACAAGCCCCATAGTTGAAAAAATTGAAAAAATAGGGTGTACCCTCATGAGAGTACAAAAGTACACATGCAAAATAGCTCTAAAAATCATCAAATTCTTCATGAAACATCTCTAAATATCTTACAATATGATATACTAAACATATGACAAGCCCCATAATTGAAAATTTTGAAAAAAAATGTGGTGTACCCTCATGAGAGTACAGAGAGCACACATATAAAATAACTCCAAAAACTAATAAATTCTTCATGAAACATCTCCAAACATCTTATAATAGGATATACTAAACATATGACAAGTCCCACAGTTAAAAATTTTGAAAAAATGGGGTGTACTCTCTTGAGAGTATAGAGAGTACACATGCAAAATATCTCCAAAAACTAGCAAATTCTTCATGAAATATCTCCAAACATCTTACAATAAGATATGATAAATATATGACAAGCCCCATAGTTAAAAATACTAGAAAAATGGAGTGTAACCTCATGAGAGTATAGAGAATACACACAAAATAGCTCCAAAAATTGGCAAATTTTTCATGAAATATCTCCAAATATCTTACAATAGGATATGCTAAACATATGACAAGCCTCACAGTAAAAAAAATTTAAAAAATGAGGTGTATTCTCGTGGGAGTATAGAGAGTACACATGCAAAATAGCTATAAAAATTAGTAAATTCATCATGAAACATCTCCAAAAATCTTACAATAAGATATACTAAACATATGACAAGCCATAGTTGAAAATTTTAGAAAAATGGGGTGTACCCTCATGAGAGTACAGAGAGTACACATATAAAATAGCTCAAAAAACTAGCAAATTCTTCATCAAATATCTCTAAACATCTTATAGTAGGATATACTAAACATATGGCAGGCCTTATAATTAAAAAGTTTAAAAATAGGGTGTACCATCATGAGAGTACAGAGAGTATACATGCAAAATAGCTCCAAAAATTATCAAATTCTTCATGAAACATCTCCAAACATCTTACAATAGGATATACTAAACATATGACAAGCTCCATAATTAAAAATTTTGAAAAAAATAGGGTGTACCCTCATGAGAGTACAAAGAGTATACATGCAAAATAGCTCCAAAAATGAGCAAATTCTTTATAAAACATCTGCAAATATTTTACAATAGGATATACTAAACATATGAGAAGCCCCACAATTAAAAAAATTATAAAAATAAGGTGTACACTCATGAGAGTACAGAAAGTACACATGCAAAATAGCTCAAAAATAAACAAATTTTTTATGAAATATCTCCAAACATCTTACAATAGGATATACTAAACATATGACAAGCCACATAGTTAAAAAAATTGAAAAAATGGGGTGTACTCTCATGAGAGTATAGAGAGGACACAAAATAGCTCTAAAAATTAGCAAATTCTTCATGAAACATCTTACAATATGATATGTTAAACATAAGACAAGCCCCATAGTTGAAAATTTTGGAAAAATTGTGTACTCTAATGAGAGTACAGAGAGTACACATACAAAATAGCTCCAAAAACCATCAAATTCTTCATGAAGCATTCTAAATATCTTACAATAGGATATACTAAACATATGACAAGCCCCACAGTTGAAAAAAATTGAAAAATAGGGTGTACTCTCATTGGAGTACAGAGAGTATACATGCAAAATAGCTTCAAAAATTACCAAAATCCTCTTACAAAGAACTCCAAACAGTGTAGAAAATATATATTATATAAAAGAATTTCAAAGAATATCACTAACTGTTTCAAAAAAATTATATATATAAAACGGTTAAGAAAATTTACTGATGTATTTTTATTTAAGACTTCATCCGCTCAATTAGCAACATCAAGGCTACAACTTCCAAATTCATTCTCCATCTTCATAATTCTTCCTGAAAATTGAAATAAGAATTTTTTGTTTCTCTTCTTTGAGCTCAATTCGTCTGAAAAAATATATTATGCCCTAAATCTATTTATATATTACTTTTAAATTTCTGTCGTGCATTCAAAAGGCGTTTCTCTAGTTGCTTTAACGGGACAGATCGGGATAGGCTGGGTTAACATTAACAACATCATTACGTTACAGCGCTATAAAATAAGAAAATCATATTTTCTTACTGTATACGTGTTGCGTTCCAGTCGGCGTCTTGACGTAAAGCTACGTTTGGACTCCGCACGTAATATTTTCTCGTGTTTCACAGAGCTTAACCCTGCATTATATTTTTGAAACCATTCTCTGCCGCTCATTCTTTGGGTAAAATATGATCATTCCTAGCTTGATTTTTATGTACTTTTATTTGCTAGAATCATGAATTGTTCGGTCTATCATTTTGGGTCCATTAATATTTCATTTTTTTGTCTGATTTTTGGCTCGGAGCTGATTTTATTTTACCATTTTGGTGGACATTTATGTTTTTAGCGTTCCAATTTACTACAGTTGAATGGTTGTTGAAGGAATCTTGAATAAGTATTGAGTCCGATCATCTATTGATTAAGTTCATCTTTCATTATTATTTTTATTTATAAGCCTTCTTTTCTCAAATTATTTGAAGTAATTTTTTTGAGGTATTTAAATTACATTTGCAATACATTTTTTTTTCCTTTTTTTGGTATTTAACTTGCAATTGTAATTTTTTTCATCACTATTGTCAATGAAAAGCTTTAGATATGGTCCTCAATTCCTTAAAGAAAAAGTAATAACAACAAATTAAAATGCGCCTTAAATAGTTTTGAATTGTATTTCATAATGAAATTAATATGAAAACTACCCCAAACCAATCTTAATCCAAGGCCTCATTATTTGAGTAAATGCAGGATGGGCTATGATAAATCCAAGGCCTTTATGTTATAGAATAATTTATAGCTTTTGTTTGTCAATTTATTGGGTTAAGGAACCCGTTAGAAGAATTGCATTTGATGTAAAGAAGTCCAGCAAAAATATATATTAAAAATAAATTAGAGATCTCCTTAATAATGAATTCTATAATTTATGATAGAAATATATACTTTGACACTTGTTATCAGTCAATGAAAAAAAGGTGAAATTAAGATCCAAGATGCTTCAAGATTATATAAAGGACACTTTTACTAATCCACTCAAACAAATAATTTTTGACAAGTGGCTAGGGAATTTTTGAGATCACTTTTATTTTGCATTTTATATTTATATTTATATTTATTTTTGTTTACTATTTAATCTAAAATAAAATATATTTGATAGTAATGATTATTTCTAAAAAATATTCAAAATATAAAAAAAATTGTACTTTTGGAGGATGACAAAATTTATTCAATCAAATTTGAGAAATTTTGAATAAAATACAACAAAATTTTTTAGAAATCTTCACATGCAACAATCAAAGTATTGACATCATGAATAGTTGAAATTATAATTTGGGATATATTACTTATAACTGGGGGTGATTCACATTGATGTCTAAAGAGTGGTTGCATCATTTGATTTTTTTTAAAAATATAATTTATGTTGTGAATTTATTAAAGAGTGTACTATATGTTTTTGAATAAAATAACTTTTGTCATCTAAAAATTAGGGAGTAAATTATACATTATCATAAACTTCATTCAATAAAGTGCAAATTCTGATATAATTTTCTAAGTTAAATAATAAAAAATAAATTTAAAAAATATTCATTAGTCGATTTCAACAAATTTATAGTCAAACAAAATATTTAAATTAAACAAACATAACAACACCAATTGCTGTCCAATTTGACTAAATGAGCCTAAATCTCACACTCAGAGCATAATTAAAAACTTTAAGACATTAATTAATATTTCAAACAATCTACAAAGAAGCGGCTCAATAGAAGGAATAAAATGAGTTTAAGATCACTGAATTATGAGATTATTAATGGACTAAAATGCTATCAAATGATCTATTTTCAAAAAATTCAAAATAAATTTTTAAGATTATTGACTAAATTTATCAAAATATATATCTCACAACCTTATAGATAAGACCTTATTCTCTCATGAAGAGATAGAGAGAGAGAGAGAGAGAGAGAGAGAGAGAGAGAGAGAGAGAGAGTAAGGACTTTCATCCTCATCAATGATTGTTACAATCCAACCATTATCATATGACTATACCAACTTCATGGAATATATATCTTTGTTATTCTTACAAGTTAGAAAAAAACTACATCGCATATTCAAATAGTTAACTCTATTATTAGAAACAAATCTACCCATAAATTTATTTTTCCATTTAAAAAGATGGCTATTTTGGTGAATCTAGCCCCTGTAAATTAAAGCATTTGTCTCATAAAAATATGTTTATTAATAAATGGTAAATTTATTTTCCTATTTAAAAAGATGCTATTTTGGTGAATCTACTTCTCTAAATTAAGAGAAAATATTATGTGCCGAGTTCAAATGTAGCTTTACATCAGGACTCCAATCGCTACGCAACACATGTCCAATATTAAAATATGGTATTTTTTCACTTAAAAGTGATGTAACTTGACGGTGCTTAATGATGCTATTTACATTACCCCGGGCTCGGCCCGACCCGTCCCGCTTAAGTAGCAGGAGGAGAAAATATTACATGCGTCGTTCCACATTCTTCATCACAGAATAGTTTAGGAATTTTTTTTTGCACATAAATTTTTCTCTCACCAGCTCCCTCTCGGCGTCGACCTTCCCTCAGAGATTTGCTAAATCTTGGACATTAAAAATTGAGGTATTATAGGCGACTACATGAGGTAGTTCTTGCTGCATTCTTGAACCTTAATGAATTTAGAGTTTTCTCTATTATTCTCACCATTGAATAGGAGAACATTTGGAACATTTGAGTTCTATAATGGAACGGAAACTGCTTTATTAGTTTTTAGAGATATTTTGTATGTGTACTCTCTTTACTCTCATGATGGTACACGTCGTTATTTTCAAAAAATTTAACTGTGGGGCTTGTCATATGTTTAGTATATCCCATTGTGGGATGTTTGGTGATATTTCATGAAGGATTTGATGAATTCTGGAGCCTATTTGGATATAATATGTTCAATTGATGGCATTACAATTTGTTTGTAGGTTGTTTGATGGTTATTTGCTTTAGTTTTGCATCTGTACTCTCTGTACTCTCAGAAGAGTACTACCCATTTTATCATTTTTTTAGATTTTTTACCATTTTGGGATAGGATAATATGATACATGGCTTTTACTGTGAGAGGAAGAGATGAATTGATTTTAGATTTACATTTTTGTGTACTCTCTTTAGAGTACAACTTATTTTTTTAATTCTTTTCAACTATTAAACCCTATTTGGAGATAATATATTTAATAGAATCCATTAGAAGTAATTTGGAGGCTGATCGGTTGATTTTGGAGGTAGATTGACATGTGTACTCTTTGTACTCTCTTGAGAGTACAGCTTATTTTTTCAGCTTTTTCATACTTTTTGGCCGGTTTAGAGAGAATATGTTTATTAGATGGCATTATAAGCAATTTGGAGGCTAATTGGTTGGTTTTGGAGGCAGATTTACATGTATAGTCTCTATACTCTCTGTACTCTCTTAAGAGTACAGACCATTTTCTCATTTTTTAAAGATTTTTTGGCCTTTTTGGAGAGACAATGTTTATTAGATTCTATTAGAAGTAATTTGGAGGCAGATTTTTATGTGTACTCTTTGTACTCTCATGAGAGTACAAACCATTTTCATATTTTTTCTAGATTTTATTGGCTTGTTTGGAGAGACTATGTTTATTATATTTCATTAGAAGCAATTTGGAGGTTGATTGGTTAGTTTTGGAGGTAGATTTGCATGTGTACTCTCTGTACTCTCTTGAGAGTATAGCTTATTTTTTCAATTTTTTTAGCTATTAAACCCTATTTAGAGATAATATGTTTAATATATTCCATTAGAAGTAATTTGGAGGCTGATTGGTTAGTTTTGAAGGCAGATTTCTATGTGTACTCTCTATACTCTCATGAGAATATAGAACATTTTCATATTTTTTTCCAGATTTTATTGGCTTGTTTGGAGAGACTATATTTATTAGATTCCATTATATGTAATTTGGAGACTGATTAGTCAATTTTGGAGGCAGATTTGCATGTGTACTCTCTGTACTCTCTTGAGAGTATAGCTTATTTTTTTCAATTATTTTAGCTATTAAACTCTATTTGGAGATAAGATGTTTAATATATTCCATTAGAAGTAATTTGGAGGCTGATTGATTAGTTTTGGAGGCAGATTTCCATGTGTACTCTCTGTACTCTCATGAGAGTACAGACTATTTTCACATTTTTTTAGATTTTTTTGCATGTTTGGAGAGACTATATTTATTAGATTCTTTTAGAAGCAATTTGGAGGCTGATTGATTGGTTTTGGAGGCTGATTTGTATGTGTACTCTCTTGAGAGTACATACCAATTTCTCATTTTTTTAGTTTATTTGGCCTATTTGGAGAAAATAAGTTTAATACATACTAGTTGAAATAATTTGGAGGCTGATGGGTCAATTTTTTGAGTAGTTTGACATGTGTGCTCTCTGTACTCTCATGAGAGTACATACCATTTTCATATTTTTTTCAAGATTTTTTGGCATGTTTGGAGAGAATATGTTTATTAGATTTCATTAGAAGTAATTTGGAGGCTGATTAATTGATTTTGGGGGCAGATTTACATGTGTACTGTCTGTACTCTCTTGAGAGTACAACTTATTTTTCAACTTTTTCCAAAATTTTTGGCCTGTTTGGAGAGACTATGTTTATTATATTCCGTTAGAAGCAATTTGGAGGCTGATTGGTTAGTTTTGGAGATATATTTGCTTATGTACTGTCAGTACACTTTTGAGAGTACATCTTATTTTTTCAATTCTTTTCACATTTTTCGGTACGTTTGGAGGGAATATGTTTATTATATGACATTACAAGTAATTTGGAGGCTGATTTGTATGTGTACTCTCTGTACTCTCTTGAGAGTACAGACCATTTTCTCATTTTTTTTAGATTTTTTGGCCTGTTTGGAGATAATATGTTTATTAGATTTTATTAGAAGCAAATTGGGGGGTGATTGGTTAGTCTTGGAGGTAAATTTTTATGTGTACTGTCTATACTCTCATGAGAGTACAAGCCATTTTTAAGTTTTTTTCTAGATTTTTTGGTCTATTTGGGGAGACTATGTTTATTTAATTCTATTAGAAGCAATTTGGAGGCTGATTAGTTGGTTTTAAAGGTAGATTTGCATGTGTACTCTCTATACTCTATTGAGAGTACATCTTATTTTTTCAAAATTTTTTAGCTATTAAACCCTATTTGGAGACAATATATTTAATAGATTACATTAGAAGTAATTTGGAGGCTGATTAGTTGGTTTTGGAGGCAGATTTTTATGTGTACTTTTCTATACTATCATAAGAGTACAACTTATTTTTTTCAGTTTTTTTCACATTTTTTGGCCTGTTTGGAGAGAATATGTTTATTAGATGGAATTACAAGCAATTTGGCTGATTGGTTAGTATTGGAGGTAGATTTGCATGCGTACTCCCTGTACTCTCTTGAGAGTACAGCTTATTTTTTCAGTTTTTTCCAAATTTTTTGGCCTGTTTGGAGAGAATATGTTTATTAGATGGCATTACAAGTAATTTGGAGGTTGATTGGTTAGTTTTGGAGGCAGATTTGCATGTGTACTCTCTATACTGTCATGAGTGTACGGACCATTTTCACATTTTTTCTAGATTTTTTGGCCTATTTAGAGAGAATATGTTTAATAAATTCCATCAGAAGCAATTTGGAGTCTGATTGGTTTATTTTGGAGGTTGATTTGCATGTGTACTCTCTATACTATCTTGAGAGTATAAACCAATTTTTTATTTTTTTTCTAGTTTTTTTGGCTGTTTGGAGAAAATAAGTTTAATACATACAAGTTGAAGCAATTTGGAGGCTAATGTGTCAGTTTTTTGAGCAGTTTTGTATGTGTACTCTCTATACTCTCATAAGAGTACATACCATTTTCTCATTTTTTTTCCAAATTTTTTGGCCTGTTCAGAGATAATATGTTTATTAGATTCCATTAGAAGTAATTTGGAGGCTGATTGGTTAGTTTTGGAGGCAGATTTGCATGTGTACTCTCTATACTCTTTTGAGAGTACGGACCATTTTCTCATTTTTCTTTCAACTATTACTCCTTATTTGGATATAATATGTTTTAGGTCTATTTCGCATAAGAGTACATCATATTTTTTCAGTTTGTAAAATTGTGGGTCTTTTCACATGTTTATTATATCTCATTGGAAGATGTTTAGAGATGTTCCATGAAAAATTAATTAGTTTTAGTGACTGTTTTTCTTGTGTACTCTCTGGGCCTCCATTCTGCTGATAATGTTCTCATTAATTGACTTTTCATTTTGAAGTTTAACATGTCTGGGAAAAGGATAACTTCTAGATGCAGGCGTACCACCATTAGAGCGATGTTCGATAATATTTCAAAGACGCTTCTTGATGAAGTTATTGACATTTTAAGGAGGCTTCATTTGCATCAATTTATTAGGCTGCATGGAATTCAGCAAGACTCAACTGCCATCACTTAAATCATGTCTTGCTGGGATATAGAGAAGTAAGCATTCTTTTTTGGCAGCCAATGCATTCCTTTCACCCCCAATGAAGTTGCATTAATTGTAGGGATGTCAAACAGAGGGGAGAAGGTCATATGGCAGAAATCCCCACTGTCAAAGTTCAGCTTAGTGGATTTTAAGAATAAACTTAAGAATTTGGATCGCTCGATGGCTGAGGCACAATTTATGCAGTTATACATACATTTTTTGCAGTCAAATCTTTTTTTTATATATTACAACTATAGAGTGGCATCAGAATTGATTGCCTATGCCGATGACATAGAAAAATTTGCTGAGTATAATTGGGCAGAGGCCATTTGGGCCTTTCTACTTTCATAATTTGATGGTATTACATCAAAGATTCTGACATAGAAGGCACCCGGGTACATGGTCACTCTTATAATGGTACATTCTACATCTTCAGATTTATATTATTTGATGCATTGAAGTTAACTTATATAAATAGTCATTGCATATCTAGGCGGCAGAGCACATAGGCATCATAATGCTGCCCTTTCCTTCTGCAAAGCCACGTATGTTATGATAGCCAAAAATAAAATTTGCAGATGACTCCTTTACTGGTTTGGGAGGACACCATGTGACACAAAATAATTTTACTTTATTTACATTAGAATGTATTTATTCATATTATAAATCATCATATGTTCTTATTGGTGTAACACAAGTCTGCCTTTCATTTAAGGACATATCAGAAGAGGAGACCTGGCTCCTTGAAACATTGCCCCCTACTCAGACAACCCATGTCGAGCTCGATAGTAGCCCCATTCCCAAGTCCAAGGAGTGCATCCCCCACTGAATCTCCATACGTCTATCCTCGATATTCTCCTCCTTCTAATGTATATAGCCTGCCCTCTGCTAGTACCCATTTAGAAAGCTTTACGGTTGAGAGGATACTTATAGGTTTTAGGGCCCTAGGAGAGAGAGTATCATCTTTTGAAGCATCAATAACTAAGAGAATTGATGGAATTGATTTGTGGGTAGCTGCTATTGAGGCAGTGGTTGCTGGACAGAAGGGTCCTAGCATGAGGGAAGCTCCTGTGGAGGCGACCATAGGAGAATCTCTTGAGGAGGCTATCACAGGGGCAGCACCTATGGAGGCTACCTCAGGGGAGGCTCCTGTGGAGGCCACCATAGAGGCTTCCCCTGTGGAGACTTCCACTGGGGAAGCCCTTATGGTAGAGGCTACCACAGGGAAGGCTCTTGTGGAGGCTACCAGAGGGGCTTACCCTATGGAGACTTCCACTGGGGAGACCCCTGTGGAGGCTTCCACTAGGGAAGCCCCTGTGGAGGCCACCACAAGGGAAGTTCCTATGGAGGCTTCCACTGCACATGAAGATGCTACATCCTTTACTCGAAGCATTGAGAGTGGTATGAAGGCTCAACAGATGAGGAAGAGGAAAGCTATATCTTCCTCCTTCACAAAAACTTACAGGAAGTCACGCGAGAATAACTCTGTAGCCTCCACAATGGATGAGTGACAATGAGGATATTTCTTTGATTTTTTTTAATTTAACTAATAGTAGCTAATTTCACTAAATTTTTATGTAGGTTAGCAAAGATGCTCCAATATCAGTGGATGAACCATCGACTGTTATCATGTGATTGAGGAGAATCAGGTGGAGGTATGCATCATCTTAGCAGATTAAGACTTAATTCACAATGACGTGAATTTGGCTCTTCATCTTAATTTCTTGCGACTAATTTTCATATTGTTGACTTCTCATCAAGAGATGTCCTACCTAAGCTAATGCTGCAACTCATTGACACCTCAAGCTCCGGCTTCAAGGAGATGTAAGTCATTTTTCATTCAACTCCTTATGTATACATAAAATCACCTATTCATTTAATTAGACTCACACTCTCATATTTCTCACATGTAGGGGTGATAACTTATTTTTGGCTAAGAATATTATCATTGCACGAGGCCAGATTGATGAGTTGCTAACATATCAGTATCTATCAGATGCACACATCGATTCCTTCACCTTTTTATTGGCCAAGAAGTACTCACTATGCCCTGGGCTATATGTCCCATATCTGTATGTTTCATGCCTGCATTGGGTAAGTTACTCTATAGAACTTTAGGTAATACAATCCATTCCTAGTTTAGACAGATAGAAGCCACTAATTATAAACTTTCTCCTCACTTCTTGTAGAGTTATGCAAAATATGGCCTATAAAAGGAAAGCAAAATGCTCATCTAGCATGTCACAACAGATAGTGTTTCAAGGGCTGTGTTACTAGTACTTTTAGTTATAAACAATCAACATTAGACACTTTTGGTCGGGCATACTAAGCAAGGGGCTTGGTATTTTTATGATTCATTGCCAAACCCAACTCATAAGGCCATTCTTCTTGAGATTATAAGAATTGTTCTCATTTTATTTTGCCTAAAGTGCATATTTTGTGCCTAATTATTGACTATAGTTTTTACTATTTAGATCAAATTACTTGTCGAAGATACTGGCCAATCTTTTTAGTGTGATCCCATAGAATGACCAATCAAAGTGATGAGTGGGCTACCAGTCCAAGAAAATAGTGTCGAATGTGGGATGTTTGTTTGCAAATATATGGAGGCAGCAATCAGCAAACCTCCAGTGGACTGGGCTGACCACTAGGATTGGCAAAAGAAGATGAATTGCTTCAGGGCTGAGTTCGCTTACGCTATCTTCTATTTGAGTATGAAAAACCTGATTTGACAAATGTTGAATTGAAGTTTGATAAGTTGGAAATCAATTTCTTTAGAAATGTATCTGTGTGGTGTGTTTATGGATGCCATTAGAAGTTATTATTTCTGCATTTAAACCCTTTCTAGAGATAATATGTCTAGTAGATGCCATGTTTAGTAGGTAACATGTGTGGAGCTTTTAACTTCTTTTTTAAGCTATTTTTTAGCCTCTTTAACCTGTTTGGATATAATATATTTAGTATATGACCTTATAAGTAGTTTATAGGTTGCTTGATGCTTGTTGGTTTGGTTTTGCATGTGTACTCTCTATACTCATAGAAGAGTAGAGACCATTTTCTCATTTGTTTCCACATTTTTTAGTCTGTTTGGAGAGAACATGATTATTAGATTCCTTTAGAAGCAATTTGGAGGTTGATTGGTTAATTTTGGAGGTAGATTTTCATGTGTACTCTCTTGAGAGTATAACTTATTTTTTCAATTTTTTCAGCTATTAAACCCCATTTGGAGATAATATGTTTATTAGATTCCAGTATAAGTAATTTGGAGGCTGATTGGTTATTTTTGGAGGCAGATTTGCATGTATACTCTTTGTACTCTCTTAAGAGTATAACTTATTTTTTCAATTTTTTTCAGCTATTAAACCCTATTTGGAGATAATATGTTTAATAGATTCCATTAGAAGTAATTTGGAGGTTGATTGGTTGGTTTTAGAAATAGATTTGCATGTGTAGTCTCTATACTCTCTTGAGAGTACAAACCATTTTCTCATTTTTTTTTCTAGATTTTTTGTCTTGTTTGGAGAGAATAAGTTTAATAGATTCCATGATAAGGTGATTGAAGCATGAATTTTAGCTTTTTGAACTACTTTGTAGGTGTATTCTCTGTACTCTCATGAGAGTATAGACTATTTTCTCATTTTTTTAGATTTTTTGTCCTTTGGATGGAATATGTTTAATAGATTCCATTACAGGTTATTTAGAGCTTGAATATTAACTTTTTTGAGCTATTTTGCAGGTGTACTCTCTGTACTCTCTTGAGAGTACATACTATTTCCTGAATTTATTTCACTTTTTTTGGCCTATTTAAAGAAAATATATTTATTACATACCATTTGAAACAATTTAGAGGCTGATGGGTAGCTTTTTTCAGCAGTTTGACATGTGTACTCTCTGTACTCTCATGAGAGTACAGACTATTTTCTCATTTTCTTCCAAAATTTTTGGTATGTTTGGAGAGAATATGTTTAATAGATTCCATTACATATTATTTGAAGCCTAAATATTAACTTTTTTTTGAGTTATTTTGTAGGTGTACTCTCTGTACTCTCTTGAACAGACTATTTCCTCATTTTTTTCACTTTTTATGGCCTGTTTAGAGAGAATATGTTTATTACATATCATTTGAAGCAATTTGGATGCTGATGGGTAGCTTTTTTTTAACAGTTTGGTATGTGTACTCTCTGTACTCTCATGAGAGTACAGTATATTTTCTCATTTTCTTCCAGAATTTTTGGTCTGTTTGGGCAGAATATGTTTAATAGATTCTATTACATGTTATTTGGAGCCTAAATACTAGCTTTTTGAGCTATTTTATAGGTGTACTCTCTGTACTCTCTTGAGAGTACAAATTATTTCCTCTTTTTTTCACTTTTTCTAGCCTGTTTAGAAAGAATATATTTATTACATACCATTTGAAGCAATATGGATGCTGATGGGTAGCTTTTTTCAGCAGTTTGGCATGTGTACTCTCTATACTCTCATAAGAGTATATACTATTTTTTTTTTTTTTTTCAATTTCTTTGGACTGTTTGAGAAAATATATTTAATACAAACTAGTTGAAGCAATTTGGAGGCTGATGGGTAGCCTTTTTCAATAGTTTGGCATGTGTACTCTCTGTACTCTCATGAGAGTACAGACCATTTTTTTATTTTATTCTAGAATTTTTGGTCTATTTAGAGAGAATATATTTATTAGATTTCATTAAAAGCAACTTGGAGGCTGATTAGTAGCTTTTTTGAGCTATTTTGTTGGTGTACTCTCTGTAGTCTCCTGAAAGTATAAACTATTTTCTCATTTTCTTTCACTTTTTTTTAGCCTGTTTGGAGAAAATATGTTTACTACATATCATTTGAAGCAATTTGAAGGCTGATGGGTAGGTTTTTTGAGCAGTTTGACATGTGTACTCTCTGTACTCTCATGAGAGTACAAACTATTTTCTCATTTTTTTTACTTTTTTGGCCTATTTGGAGAAAATATGTTTATTACATACCATTTGAAGCAATTTGGAGGCTGATGGGTAGCTTTTTTGAGCAGTTTGGTATATGTACTCTCTGTACTCTCATGAGAGTACATACTATTTTCTCTTTTTTTCTAGTTTCTTTGGTTTGTTTGGAGAAAATATGTTTAATGCATACCAGTTGAAGTAACTTGGAGGCTAATGGGTAGCTTTTTTTAGCAGTTTGGCATGTGTACTCTCTGTACTCTTATGAGAGTACATACCATTTTCTCATTTCTTCCAAAATTTTTGTCTGTTTGGAAAGAATATATTTATTAGATTTCATTAGAAGCAATTTGGAAGCTGATTGATAGCTTTTTTGAGCTATTTTGTAGGTGTACTCTCTGTACTCTCCTGAGAGTACATACTATTTTCTCATTTTTCTCTTATTTTCTCATTTTCTATTTTATTTGATTTTGAAATAAAATAAATTTGAGATACTAGAAATGTATTTGAAGTTTCAATAAATATTACATAAATTATATGTATAAAATAATGATATATAACACTCATCGAAGGTAAAATAGTTATTTTTAAAAAAATTTACATTAAAAATATTTTGAATATTTCTTAAACTATACTTTGTTTATAAAAATAGCAATAAATGATGTAGTATAGATAAACTAATTAATTGAATTTTTAAATATAAAATATCAAATTTAAGATTAAAATATGTAAACATAATTGTGGATACCTTTTTTGGGCTTTATAAAATACATTGATAAAATATAGTAGATAGTCAAAATAGTTTATCCAAACTTACAATCATGTCTCATAAATATCATGCATGTTAAGAGCTATTCCATTTACTCATACTTATTTCGATCAGAGTTGAAAATCATGCTTTATTTTATTTTATTTTATTTTTTTAAATGGAAAACAGTTTAAGAGCAGTACCATTTACCAAAACTCAATGTCACAGTCCAATATATTCTAATAATTTATTAAATATTATTTATTTTGGTACTCATAGAGCTAAAATTTAATTGAAAGTTCTACAAAAATTCAAAAAATTCTCTTTCGAATCTGATTGGCTTCCTGGTAGATTTTAGGGGCTGTTTTGCACCTGTACTCTGTGCACTCTCATGAGAGTACACTAGCTTTTAGCATTTTTCCCATTTTTGTTAGTTGTTTGGCCATGTTTGCAGATAAAATAATTTGTAGATGCAAATGCAAGCTGTTTGGAGGTTCTTTTGCCAATTTTAGGAGCTATTTAGCACATGTACTCTGTGTACTCTCTAGAGAGTACACCCCATTTTTCCCATGTTTGCTAATTATTTGGCCCTATTTGCAGATAAAATAGTTTGTATATGCAAATACAAGATGTTTGGAGGTTCTTTTATCTCCTTTTCTGCCAATTATTTGGCCCTGTTTGTAGATAAAATTGTTAATAGATACAAATGCAAGCTATTTAGAGGTTCTTTTGTCGATTTAAGGGGCTGTTAAACCCTTGTACTCTCTATACTCTCCTGAGAGTACACTCCATTTTTCCCTTCTATGTCAAATGATCTATCCTATTTGCAGATAAAAAATGTAGAAGATGCAAATATAAGGTGTTTGGAGGTTATTTTGCATGTTTGGAGATAAAATGTTCAATAAAATTTGGTTATAAAATGCAGAATCCATTGATGGGAATTTTAAGTTGTTTATACTACAGAATATCACCACCACATTAAAAATAAATCCAACAGATGTCGAAGTACAAAGAATAGTCACCAAGTACATAACTGACACATTGTCAATCGAATCAACATCAAAGTATGTACAGTCAAAAATCACACAACTAAATGATATCATGCATTAAAATGTTTCCCTGTAATGATACCCATCATTAGCTTAGTCTACCCTACAACTGACTGATTGATTGTTGAGCTTGAGTTAAATTTTTAGAATAGAACTTCGTATTAGTTAATGATATGTAACAACATGACTGACGGGTTTTTCGTGCATACCTCTGAAAAGCACTCTGACATAACAGAAAAAGGTGTTGCAATGGGTGACTTTACATGTTCTCCACCCCTCTCATATTGTTCTTTGATCTATGTAACAACAAAAATAGGATGGTTTAAAGTTTAAAAGTAATATTAAAATACTATAACTTCAGAGGAAAATAGAAAATTACTCTTGGCTTTCTTGGTTCTCTCCCAATATCCGTTAAGCCTTGCATTTGAAACACCCTTTGGCCGCTGCTTAACTGGATCCTTTAAAATGACATTTCCTTTATCTGTTGTGGTTGACTTCTTCTTCTTAGTTGTTCTGTCAACTAGAGGTCAATTCTTATATAATATAGAGTCAACATTATCATATAGTTATTTTAAGGATCCAAGCATATACTCCTTAGCTATCTTATTACCCTGTGCCCTGGTGCTTATTTGATATGCATATCGACTGATGTGGTTCCAAAAAATAATGCCAGTTTCATTTCCATCATTGCTTTGCACATCTTTTAAGTTCCTATAAGCACTATCAAAGTAGATATCCCTCTTGGCTCTGGTAGACCATCACATGAGAAGATACTTACTGAAATACGTATAATATCTTCCTGACTAAGAACTTGGATGCAGTGGGCACAAAGCATGATCATGCAAATTGCCTTCATCTAGCATGGTATACTAAGCTTGCTCAAACTCTTCCTATGAGTCACACTTGCTTATGCATGTATAGAATAGACTTTATATTGTCTTATTACTATTAAAGCAATGTACCTTTGAAAGTTCTTTCATTGAAATATGCCATTGGCACAACCTATGATGAGTATGCAGTAATGCAATTTTGATAGCTCTCTTCATTGCTTGATCTTGATCGAGAATATTGTTATAGGATGCTTGTCACTCATTAACCTGAGAAATGTTTTGAATAGCCATGTGAATGACTCAATTGTCTCTTCTAATAGAAAGGCTACTCTAAATAAGACATTTTGCCAGTGATAATTCACTCCAATAAAAGGGGTACAGACAAGATTATATTTATTAAGTCGATAGCTTGTATCAAAAATTATGACATCCCCGAAACAATCATATTCTATCCTTGGCATGCCATTGCTCAAAAAAAAAAAAAACTAACCAAGCAATTTGACTCATCAACTTGGACATCACATGCAAACATCCCATCCTCCGCCTGCCTTTCCTTGAACAATTGTATTAATGCATTACTATCACCATTCACAATCCTCAATCTTCTCTCTTTTTGGATGAAATTGAAAGCATATCTTTTGGTGAAGCCAATATTCTCCACGCTGCCAACTTCCTCACTTAGATAGTTAAACGCATCAGTTGCTCTAATTCCGGCCTCTATCATTGTCTTCAACACAGCCGCCTTCTCATCGCTAATGCCTCTAGGTCACCCAGCTTTGCCAATGAATGATTATGACTTTCTATATATTTTTTTAACCTTCCAATTCCTATCTAAATTAATAGAAAATCTAATCATGGTCGGAAAACCACTCCTTGTATCTGTTTTCTGAAATTTGACTGAGTAGTTTAGATTAACAGCTTTCTTCCGACCTACTTTTTCACATAAAAAATTATTTGATTTCAATTTCTTGGAGTTTGGCATATAACTAGTATGATCCTTCTGAACACTGAACCTAGTTTGATGTGCATAATCACAGTATAGTGCATACACCTCTTTTTTATTGTGAACAGTGGTGCCAAGGAGTTTCTCTACATTTGGGTCATTAGACATAATAGCTTCATCATCCCACCGGTCATTTACCTCATTCACCTGCTCAAACACAAATATGTCACATGCAAAATAGCTCCAAAAACTAGCAAATTCTTTATGAAATATTTTCAAACATATTACAATGGGATATAGTAAAAATATGACCCTCCCCATAATTGAAAGTTTTAGAAAAATGGGGTGTACCTTTATGAGAGTACACAGAGCACACATGCAAAATAGCTCCAAAAGCTAATAAATTATTCATGAAATATCTCCAAATAGATTACAATGGGATATAGAAAATATATGACATGCCCCCACAACTAAAAATTTTAGAAAAATGGGTTGTACCCTCATGAGAGTACGTAGAGTACACATGTTAAACAGCTCCAAAAACTAGCAGATTCTTCATGAAATATCTTCAAACATATTACAATGGGATATATCAAACATATGACAAGTCCCATAATTGTAAAAATTAAAAAAATGGGGTGTACCCTCATGAGAGTACACAGAAGACACATGAAAAATAGCCCCAAAAATCAATTACTTTTTCATGAAACACCTCAAAACATCTTACAATGGGATATCTTAAATATGTGACAAGCCCCATAGTTGAAAAAAATTGAAAAAATTGGGATGTACTCTCATGGGAGTACAGAGAGTACACATACGAAATAGTTCCTAAAACTAGCAAATTTTTCATGAAACCTCTCCACACACCTTCTAATAGGTTATGGTAAATAAATTACAAGCCTTATTGTTAAATTTTTTGAGAAAATGAGGTGTACTCTCACGAGAATACAGATGATACACATGCAAAATAACTCCAAAAACTAACAAATTCTGCATGAAATATCTCAAAACATCTTAGATTAGCTTATGATAAATATATGATAAGCCCCACAGCTGAAAAAACTGAAAAAATAAGGTGTACTTTCATGAAAGTATAGAGAGTACACCCAAATAGAGTGCCCGCTGGAGAGGTACCACTAAGGACTTTATCTTGGACTCTGTAAAAAAAAAGCTTATAACTATATGGTGGCCAACTTTAGGAGAAAGCTTGTAGACCTACATCTGCCATGAGTGGTGCATCCACTAGATGGGTCGCTATTAGCATAGCAAGAACCAACCAACCTAAGGTTCCTGTCAGTGTTCGATGATCAATATGAGAAGAAGGCTTGTAAACTTACATCTTCATAGATGGAAATGATCATCAGGATAATTTATCATCGGCAGGATAGGTGCTATCCAACCTAGGGCGACTACTAAGTGGGAAGTCCTGTATGACTAGACCCAGACTTGAAGTAGCTAAGAGGAAAAGATGCCATTGGGAGACTTATCTTAACCCTCAAATATACTCTACCCAGTCAGTGCATGATGGCTAGTTCAAGAAGAAAGTGTCTAGGCTTACATCCTCTTAAACAAAGTCAGCATGAGGTCGCTTATCGGCTGCACAGTAAAGCTTACCAAACTAATAAGGCGCTCATCGGTTTGCAATGGTCAAGTTAAGAAGAAAACTTGTAGATTTACATTCTCTAAACAAGGAACCACTGGGGGGTGACACACTAGCAGGGTAGCATGTTAGCCCGACCTAGAATAGCTAATGAGTGAGTGCCACAGAGGGATTTATCCCATATTATAGTTGCCTAAGATAAAAGATATGTGTTTTCTTTATATGTGGTTGTGTGTAGTTTGTGTTGGTGTTGTGTTGCAAAGAATAGGACGTGGCTTGAGTTCCTCTCACATACCCTAAACACATCTTGGCGAATTCATAAAAAAAGATGTTTTCAAAATATGAAGATATGGGATTTGAGATGAAAATAAGTTTTATTGATATTTTTTTTTAAAACAAGATTTATGGATAATATTTTTTTAAGTAAAGCCCACTGATTGGAAGCATTGGGCACTCTCCCTTATAATTTATAAGCCGGTAAGATCCTCCTTGGTAGGCCTTTCCAAGTGGGTTCAAACTTGTCTCTCATCTTTCGACGGGCAAAAATTGGTTTCCTTAGAACTGAAACAAGTTCTCCTACTTGAAAACCTCTAGGATGGACCAACTTATTATGAGCTTAAATAATTTTAGCTTTATACAACTCGAGGATCTAGCTTGCCCAGAGGCATCTCTCCCCCAAACCTTCGAGCTCTTCTAATCACAACTTGGCGTTCATCTCCATTGTGATCTTGCTACCCACAGTTCTCCTTAGTGATGGGAGTTGGACTTCTAATGGTAGACTCCCATACACACTAAGAAAGGGGTAGACTGAGTTGGAGTTCTATATGTGGTACGGTAAGCCCACAAGATTTCAACTAACTGCTCATGCCACTATCGCATGTTATCATCGAGTGCCTTCTTTAATATCTGGATGAAAGTTTTATTGAAGGCTTCTACCAAACCATTTGCTCTTGGGTAATAGATGGTAGATTATCTTCAATCTATGCTGTCTTCAGGAAAACCTGTTGATTTTGCTGCTCTTGATTGCAGCACCATTACCAGATATAATTCATCGAAGCACTAAGAACCTATATACGTTATGGTTCCTGAAAAATTGGAGAACATACTGAGTTGTGGCCTCTTGGGATTCTGCCTTCAAAAGTCTAGCTAGAATGAATCAATGACCCTTGGAAGAAGGAAGATCGATCGGGCCCACTATGTCAGTGCCACAACACTAAAATGACCTTGAGGCCAATGTAGGGTGTAGGATGTTGGGTGGTTGGTGTTGGACTACACTGTGCACCTAACATTGATGGCATCTCCTAGTTACGTCCATGTAGTCTGTGATCATTGAAGGCCAGTAGTATCCTAGTCTCTTAATCTTGGCTTTCATCTTCAAATTGGATTGATGAACTCCACATTAACCTGAGTGTACCTCAATCATGATCTTACATGCTTCATGTTTTTTTCAAATAATGTAATCACAAATGATCGAAGGACTGCTGGTATAAGGTGTCATCTATGAGAGCATAGGAAACGGCTCTCTCTTCCACCTGATGTGCTAGGGACTTCTCTTGAAGTAGTTTATCTATATTTAGATAATCCATGAATGGTTGCCTCCAATCTGACTCATCATCCTTTTTTGCAATGGCAACCTCCTCTTCAAGAGAGAGTCTCTCAATGAGTTCAGGATCAATAAGGGATACGACTTATCTATTTTGGACCCTTATTAGTATGGACTCATCTTTCAGACATGCCAACTCTTTAGAAAGCTTGGCTAATGCATTTGGTATAACATTCTCTCCTCGAGGAATCTTATAAATGGTAACCTCTAGGATTTGGGCCAACAATTCAATAGTGTACTTATGGTAGTGATGGAGCTTAGGCTTTAGAACTTTATCAGACTCAACAATTTGGTTAATGACTAATTGAGAATCTTTGAAGATGTTGATATCTTGGATGCATAGTGTAATGACTAACTCAAGACCGACAATCAGAGACTCATATTTGGCTTTGTTGTTAGTGCATGGATTGGACAGATGATACGAGAATCTCATCACATCATGGTCTAGAGCTAGGAGTACTATTCCTACCCTGCCTTCCCTGGAAGAGTAAATCGTAGTTCTTCTCCCTTCCAAAAGGAAGCCACACCATAAAAATACATCTCCCAGTGGTGAATGCTAGTGTCCCATAAGTTCATGATTTGTTCATCGGGGAAGTCATTACTAAGCGGGGAGTCAATAGAAAGTGGATGTGTTGCTAATAAATTTGCTAGTGCTTATCCTTTCACTGCATGAAGGGGTACGAAAGTGATGTCAAATTTCTAAGATAGTAGAGTGCATTCTCTTTCCATTCAGCATTGGTTTAGGCCAACAAAGCACCAAAGGAGTCATCTAACGTAGAGTGTAGAGTATCAATGGATTGCCCGGGATAGGGCCTGCTATAACTGGTGACATCATCAGGTAGTGCTTGATGTCTTTAAAGGCATGTTGGCACTTGTCATCCCACTTGATCTTGGCATCTTTTTTTACAAGTGTTGAAAATGGTTGGCATCTTCCTGATAGGTTGGAAATGAAGCGTCTTAGATATGCCAACTACCCTTGAAATGATTTGAGTTGAGTTAGACTTTTAGGAGGTGGCATTTCTAATATCGCCTTGATCTTCTCTGGATCGATTTCTACTCCACGATGCTGGACAACAAACTTAAGGAATTTCTCTGAAGTTACTCCGAATACACACTTCAGGGGATTCATTTTAAGGTTAAATTATCTTAACCATTTGAAAACTACTCTCAAGTCAAAGAGATGGTCTTCCTTTTCTTTACTTTTGACTATGAGATCATTGACATAACATTCAATTTGATGATGAATGAGTTTATTGAAGATTCGAGTCATGGCCCATTGGTAGGTAGCACCGTCATTTTTAAAGCTGAAAGGCATGACCCTCTAGCAAAAGATTCTAATCGGGGTTTGAAACACAATGTTTCTTTCATCTTCAAGGGTCATCTTTATTTGGTTATATCCACATGAGCCATCCATGAAAGCGAAGACTGCATGAGATGAGGCAATGTTCACCATCAGTTCCGTGATTGGTAGAGAAAATTCATCTTTTGGACATATCTTATTTAGTTTCCTAAAGTTGACACATAAGCAAATTTGGCCATTCTTTTTCTTAACTAAGACGACACTGGCCAACGAAGTAGGACATTTTTCTTCACTGATAAAGCCAACATTGATCAATTTTTGACTTCAGAAATGACATGCTATTCAATATCTAATTGCATTCGTCTAGAAGCTTGCTTGATAAGGTTAGCACTATGCTCTATTGCTAATTTTTGGATTGTGATGTCAGGAGATAAATCAGGCATCTCTTTGTAAATCTATGCGAAGCAATCCTTAAACTCAGTCAACAGCCTAACTAAGTCATTGGTTTTAGAATCATTCAATAAAGAACTGATGTATGCCTAACATAGATTGTATTTTTAAGTTGATTTATTTGAGCTCATCGATGGTAAACTTAATCTCCTCTTCAAACTCTAGCAGTGCATCTTTGACTTCAAAATCATCTAGAGTATCTGAAGTTTTTAAACACACCTCCTCATATGAGTTAGCATGATTTGAAAAGAACCTATCAGATTCCAAATCATTAGTGATGACTAGGCAATAATCTTCATCATCGACTGGACCCTCAATACCAAATTCTAATTCTAGTCTTGATTGAGGATGTATGCTTCGGTTATCCCATAACCTTTCAAAGTAATTCGCCATGTGTTTAGACCAAGTATGTGGGATTAATCTCTTTTTTGCTAAATTAAGAATGCAAGATGAGTACCAATCAAAAGGTAATTATATTAAATTTGTATATGAATCATCCTCAAGTTCTACATCAACTTCCTGACTTGAGGATGACGCTCCTAAAAAGAATCTCTGAGTCTTCCCATTTATGGATGACTTTGGGGCTTCCTTAACTACCAAACCCTCAACTTTTTATGACAAAAGTGGGGTCAGAGCTAAGGTTCCTAACTGATGCCTTATCATTTCATATATAGACTTGGATACATTTATGCTTTGCTTTGGATCCTAACCTTCATCACTATCCTGCTCAAGTGTAGCTCGAAAGGCATCTGTTGTTGAGAAGAGTTGGTTGGTATGCTAACCATATAAGACTCATCCTCTGAACTAGATTTTAAGTCTATGTGTATAGCAGGTGTACTCCTGGTGACTAAGACATACCTCCAATTGGGTGGCCAATAGGGAGGCTTTCCACCTTGGAGCCTGCCTCTAAATTTTCCTCTTCCTCTGCCTGGTGGAGGTTAGGTCATCTTACCTATATGTTCGAATGGAGTAATGAACTATGGGTGGAATCTAATGTCAGGCTATATATCTTCCCCTGAGTCCATATCTTGCTCTCTTTTATTTTCTTTCTCTTTTTCTTTTCTTTTTCTATTTCTTTTTCCTTCTCTTTTCTTTCTTTTTGTCCCTCAAGGGGATCTTGATTAGATTCACGAGAATGGACTTGTTGGTTTTGAGGAAGAAAATAGGTTGCATCCTCACATATTCTGACCTCATGAACTATGAATAGTTTGAGATCTTCTTTGATGCAGTAGAGAGGATGGAACTATGTTATTTTCATGTATCCATGGTCTCCCAAGCAAAGCATTGAAAGATGTATCCGAGTTGATATGAAACTTGGCTTCAGTCTTCCAATCATCTATCTCCAATGACAACACTATAGAGCCTAAGGCCCTCTCGCCTTGTTCATTGAATCCTCTCAACATCATCCAGTGTTTTTGGAGTTTGGAGATATAGATCCTCAAGTAGGCAAGGGTTCTTAAACTCATAATGTTGATTGATGCACCTTGGTCAACCAGAACTCTTGATAACATGTATCTACCAACATCCACTGTAATGTAAAGAGGGTGGTTGTGCTTGGCTGTCCCTAGAAGTAAGTCTTCATCACTGAAAGTAACTCCTAAGATATCCTTTCAGCTATGTGCCTCTTCTTCAGTAATAGTCAGCTGAGCTAAGCATATCTCTGGATCAAGAAGATCCTTGATTATAGATTCCCTCATCACTTTGGATAAGATAAGGGTGTCATATTATCTTCACTTAGCTGGTAACTTTCTAAGATGCACTAGGACGTTGTAATCAACTTTGGCTTGATCCTCCACAAGCATATCCATAGGTGGAGCATCCTGTGGAGGGGCCATCTACTCACTGGAACTAATGACTTGTTTACTCTTATCCTGAGGTGCTACCCTAGGAGGTAGAACTTTTCCACTGTGCAAGTTGACTTTAGTAACATCTTGAAATGATGAACTTCTAAAAAGTTCTACCTTCTCATCAAGTATACCTACAACTTCTCTTATGGGATCCTCAGAGTCAGTTGACTCCAAGTCAATATCAAGAGGTGAAGCTGATTAATTCAAAAAAGAAAAGTTTGATTCTAAATCAGAAGAGAGGACATCAGAATGACTAGAGCTATTATTGATTTTCAGACTTGGGAGAGTTTTTAATAGGAATAAAATCTAGAGTATTAGAAGTGGACAAGATGTAAGTAAAATCTATTTTCTTCATTAATTTCTTTTTAGGTGAAGGTACTTGATAGAAATCCAATAAAGTAAGTAGATTAAGGGATTTAATGTCCTTGTCCACTGACACAACGCTCCTGTTGGTAGAAGAAGAGCTAGTAAAGGAAGTAGTAGTAGTTGTAACTATGGATGGAGTGCTAGACTTGGATGGTGGTTGCACTACTGAACTATTTCGGGCAAGTATGGTGAGCTGCTGCTACTGCTAGGCTGTCACCTTCTTCAATTTATCGTTGGCAACTTGCAAACCTTCCTTGGTATTGGAGGTTTGAGCTGCCTTAGGCACCTATAAAGAGAGTTTCTTGATCTTAGAAATCACTTTTTTAGATGTTTGAGATAAGTAAATATCCCAACCTTCTTTTATCATAAGAGGATCATAAATATCCCCAAGAATTACCCTAATAGAACTCGATGGTTGCTCTAATAAGTATTCCTTGGGGATAACTTCAATGCCTGACTTGTAGCTATGCTCAGGCAAGTTCTTAAGAGTAATACAATCTTTTAAGACATGGCTAATCATGCGGTGGCAAAGGCAATAGTTAGGATCATTACTCTTTCCCTCTTCCTCCAGCCTCTTGGGCTCTAGTAAATAAAAGTCAGGTTTTTTAAGAGATTTTTAAAGATTTTCCTAACTACCTCCCTCTTGAATGAATATGGCTTATTCAATCTATCAGCAAGAGTATGAGGGTAATAGCTACCTGGCGGTGGATAGGAGTACCACTGCTAGGTATGCTGTTGTGGAGGTGGGAATGGCCATTGTGGCGGTTGATATGACGGCCGAGGTGGTGGCAGAGGAGGTGGCAAAGAAGGCTGTTGAGCTCAGGGTCTCTCATACTAGACTCTGGCTGATTGCTTCCTTCTATCAACTAACATAATTATCCTTGGCTTCTTCTCAAACACCTTCTATGGCTTGGGCAGAGATGATTGGTCAGGAAAGGGCAACTATTTGGCTTTCTCTTGCAGGCTAGCCACCTTGTTTATTAGTTTTTCAAATGTCCTGATGGTAAAGCCCTTAAGCATGAAGGTGATTGGACCATAAATATTCTTGAGAAGATTCTCAATGGCATGTAGTTTGAACAACTATGGCTCATATTTCATGCTCAGGTTGCGCCATCTGAGAATTTAATCAATGAGGGATTCATTGGAAACTTGCTTCGCTATAATGAGGTCACCTACAATCACTCTTTCCTGAGTTCCAACAAACCAGTTGATGAAGAGGTGCTCCAACTTAGTAATTATCCTCACCAAACTGTTGGCCAGTTTGGCGTACCAATCAAATGCAACCCCTACTAGGCTACTAAGAAAGAGTCTGAACAAGAGTGTGCCACTGCCACGGCATTGCAATAGCCAGCCCTAAAATGTACAATATGATGGTGTGGGTTCCCTTTGTCATCAAAGATCTTGATGGCAGCACAAAACCCTTTGGGGTATTGAACTACATTGAATTCCTCTAGGTATAACATACCCTTTGGAATGGATGAGCTCCCCCTGGCTTGTGCCATCGCTTCCCTCACCTGGTGCTCTACCATATGCTTGATATCTTTTTCATGCATGGAGGTGCCATCTATAATCTTCCTATGTAAGTTACCAACATGGTTCTCTACGGGAGTGCACCTAGGATGATCTAAAGTATGTACCAACTCTAGTCTATCTGCAATCATGGGAGAAGGCTGTGAAACTGACAGGTGCAAATGCTAAAACCACGCCAACAACTCCTCTACTTTCTTCTCCATCATGTCAATGTGATCATCCCTCTGCCTAAGATGGTGGAGGAGGTAATGAGTTGAGTGAGAAGTGTCACCTTCATCGAGCATAACACCTTCCTGGCTAAGCTGATCCCACTGTAAGGACCCCTGTGCATCAACCATGTGGATCTTAGCTATGTCATCCAACATGTCACCCTCATCACGATCAAAGAAAACTCTATCATCCTCCTAAACTGAATGGTCACTCCCAAGAATTCATTTTTTTCTTGGCAAAGTAGTCTGCTAATATGTCATCTATCGATCAGTCTACTATGCCAGGATGGACTGGTACGAATACCCACTACCAACTAGCCATATGACTGTGCTCATCTATCTTTATGCACCAGATGTTGCTTACTATCAAGACTTCCTCATTGGGAGGATCAACTATCATGGGGATTATGTTTATGTCCCTCTCTCTCTCTCTCTTTCTGTGGTGGAGGTGATGCAATGATGATGCTCTTGGGTCGCCACTCCTTTCTGACCATAGCTGAGGTAGAGCATCGAGCAGGGGAGCTCGATCTCACCCAAGATGGAGTGGATGGAGTGGGATCCTAGGCAGCATCACTAGTGGGGATGGTCTTTCCTTAGATGGGGGGCTTTTGAAGCTTGGCGGTGGTGGTAGATATTATAAGCTGAATGGGTGATGATGGACGGTGAGTGGAGCAGTGTTATGGCAACACTGATTGTCTCTCAACTAGAGATCTGCTCCATCAGGGTGGAGGCTACCAACTATCTAGCATACCTCCATCTCTCTCTCTCTCTTGCCCACCTCAGTAGATATTTGAGCCTCCACAGCTCTCTCCTTATGGATCTAACCACTAATGCCTCTACAGATCATAGAACTCAGATCAAACAAGGTACCAAGCATCAGTAAGCTCTACCGACCTGGCATAGAACAGTCCTAAGACTGGCATAGGGCCTCTTACGCTCCCTAGCTGGTGTCTCAATGTGTGTTGGTGGTGGTGGTGGTGCTGAAATCCTCCTATAATCCTCCTCTCAATCTGAGGTTGAGAGGGGGTGAAACCTACTACCACTCAAGAGTTGAGAGGTCTCACGGGAAGAACCCTCCTAAATTACATGAGAGGCAACATCGAACTCCCTAGATGCTCACTCGTGGTCTCAGTTGACCTTCCTATTTTTGTTGTGGTGTTGGGTGCGGGGGAGCAAAGCAAAGTGAGAGGTAGAACCTACCTCGAAGGTAGGGGAGACTATCTCGGAGGCCAAGATAGCCTTCCCCTTTGGGGTGACCAAAGAGGATGTAGTAGCTCTCACTAGAGCTATGATAGAGGAAACTAACTGAACTGGTGCTAAAGCAGCAAATACTAATATAGACACTGAATGGGGTGTGGGAACCATGGAAGCCTTCCTCTTCAATGAGGGGAACTCGGAGTCAGATTGGATGTCAAAGTGGATAAGTGGCCTCTGTCAGCCACCTCCTCCTACTAATAGTTGTGAGGGCTGTCCCCTCATATGTAACTCAAACTCCTTCAAAATCATGGCAAAAGTAAATTAGATGTGTGGTGGCAGTCGGGGTGAGATTGGCCTGATCTAAGGCCATATCTACACCTGAGGGGAAGGAGAAAACAAACTTGCTGAAAGCCATGATCATTGCACTGACTGAAGGCTAAAAAGACTAACTATGCTAAAATCATTGCATTTGTTTAAATTGTAATTGAGTTAGACCCTTTCTTTAATATTTATCTTCAATCATTAACTTATAAACTTGATTTGGAATTTGAACCCATACTTAACAAATTTAGGTATGCTAGGTGGGGTTCATTGAATTTTTTGAGAGATTTTTTACAATGGGAGGAGAGACATTGCCATATGATTTTGATTTAGAGCCTATACTCAAAAAATTCAAGTATGTTGAGTGGGGTTCAAATATTTGGACAGACTTTTAGAGATATATATGTTGTATGTTCTGTTTGAAAATTTATTTGGAAGACCTTTACTTAGCAAATTTAGGAATGCTAAAATGTTTTCAAATATGTGTTCGAAAATTTAGTGAAAACATTTTTGTTTGTGATGATTTGTTATGTCTGTGATATTTGTTGATTTGATTTATAAGTGGGCTTTTACTTAACAAATTTGGTATGTTTAGTAGAGACCAAATGTGTTTGATGTATGTGTTGATTTGAAAATGAGGCTCTCGCTCAAAAAATTTGGTATGTTAAGTAGGAGCCAAGTGTGTTGAATATGTGTTGATTTGTTCTGAAAATGAGGCTCTTACATAATAAATTTGGTATGTTAAGTAGGAGGCAAGTGTATTATGATTTGAAAATGAGGCTCTTAACATATTTGGAATGTTAAGTAGGAGTCAAGTGTATTATGATTTTTGAAAGAGGGAAATCTATTTTAACAAATTTAGGTATGTTAAATAGAGTTCAATTTATTTTTGTGATTTTTGAAAATGGGACTCTCATTTGATAAATTTAGGTTTGTTAAGTTCTCTATGGAGGCATGCCCCCATAGTTAATTACATCCTAAAGAAGGTGAGTTCCTTAGGAATACTCTCGATTAAAGTAGAAATTAAAGTCTCCAAAGATTTCAAGGCTAGACTATCAAAGGATTGGTTATATTTGGAAATTAAAGTGGGAAAACTCATGGAGAAGATTATTATCAAAGTCAAAGGAGATGAATAGGAAATGCTCATGATACTAGGAAGCCTATTGAGCATTTCAATCTATCTTATGGTTGGGATTTATATGTTTGAAATTGAGGTTGAGGTTGACATTTTATTAAAAAATAAGGACTTATAATCACACAACCCAAGATTATGGAATTGCCTAAGAGGTGAGGATTTATGCTTGTAGCCCAAAGAAAATAGCCTCCATGGATCTTGAATCTAGAAAGCTTTAACAAGAGCTAAAGCACAACTTAAATCCAAGCAAATATGGGCATACAGTTTACCTCCACAAGAGAGAATAAATCACCTGACTGCTAGATTTATAACCACTTGGAGTGCCAGCCAGCTAACTCCTCCTACACTTTAAATCCATGAAGGCAAGTCATATGATTTTGCAAGATAGTTTGATTTTATTATTTAAAAAAGAGGCTAAAGTCCTTAAACATACTCCCTAAGAGACTAGAGCATGAATGGTATGAGTAATGGCTTAGTCTAATGCAAATCTTTTCAAATTTTATTTGATTTTGGACACTTCATTTTGACAAAGGCTATAGGATTTTCATATGTAAAGTGCATGTCGAAATGAGTTATGGGTTAAATCAGAGAGAAAGATGTGTTTTCCACCATAGAGGAGACCATCAAAGGTCAAGTCTTCCCCTATCATGCAAGGATGGAAACCCTCTCTTTGCAAGAGTGAAGCAATATGAATGCATGATATTCAACATACAACATTCAGCTAAAGGGTTGTTAAATATTTTAATTATCTTGATTTAATGTCTAGGCTTTATATGAGGTTATGAGTTATTTAGAAAATTTAGTTATGAGTTATAGTTGGGGTAGAAAAATTAAATTCTTTTT
The DNA here is from genome assembly GCA_021442155.1 of Cymbidium sinense. NCBI lineage: Eukaryota > Viridiplantae > Streptophyta > Magnoliopsida > Asparagales > Orchidaceae > Cymbidium > Cymbidium sinense. The sequence continues at coordinate 7,245,151 of CM038228.1, read as the reverse complement.
TTAAGAGCCTAATCGGATCTAGGCCACATGTTAAATCACCATTCATAAAGAAACTATGAAAGAGGCATGTCATTTCTATTATGCATTTTAAACATAACATCAAGCATTTTATAAATCTAACACAAAATAAAAAAAAGCCACTGCGGTTTGGTATCACCGTACAACCCGAGAAAAGAAAATGGGTAGCCGAGTTCTACCCTTATATAGCCCAGAATATGAAAGAATAGTTATACTTTACAAATGAATAAATGTTATGGGGGTCTTCTTATCTTCATTCTTCATACCTCCTTCATTTCTTCATTTGGATGTGCTTGCTTCAAAGGAAACATAGGGCCTCCTGGGATAAAGCTTTTTAGCCACTGCTCATCCTAATCCCCCATAACACTAATTTTAATTCTTAATGAAAAATTATATTAAAAATAGGAAAATAAATCTAACTACATCTCCAAAATAAGTGTTAGCTAAACACACCATACCACCCAAATAATTATATGAATAATTTTAACTTAGCATCCTACACATTGGTAACCAAGCCCACCTATCCTAATTTAGATTATGCTTAGGGGTTAAGCAACTTATAAAAGAGAGCATTTATATTTATTTTAAGCACCCCTTAAGCACAATCTCCTATAAAAAAATATGATTAGGCTAATCACGGCTCACCATCTAATCTATGAAGCATACACCCTAACATCCAGTCTAAAATAATACATCATAAAACCAAACATACATCACTCCATGCACCACCCTAACATATGGCTAGAAATGGTGACTTAATTCTAAAGTGAGTTTATTAGGACTTGTGTTATGCCTTAACTAAGATTTGTTATGATTTTCTAAGTCTTAAAGAGTTTAATTATAAGAAGTTAATTTCATTTTTAAGTGATTTGATTGATTTGAGAAATTTACTTAGTGTTTTCTTTCGTCTCATTTCATTTACACTTAACAACTAAGTGCTATAAAGAGAAGAAAAGAATGATTACTCTCTTTTATGCCTAACTTAAATCACTTCTAAAGCATATTAATTAGTAAGTTCTCTTTGATGAATGGCTTATTATATATTTTAATTAATCCTAGCTTTAGGTTCACTTTAAATGACCTCATTCAATAAGAAAAGGCATCTTAAGATTAATTGGAAATAATTACTATCACATGACACATGTGCATTCATTTCTTTCCACCATATGTAGCATGCACATGATTAAATCCTAAGCATACCTATACATGCAATATGTTTTTAGCACACTTAAATGAAAGATGCATAAATAAATTTTGTAGAAAATGTGATGTTTCACTCATTAGCTAAGTACACATTCAAATGTATAAAAGTTTTAAGCAAGTACTTTGTCATTATGAGCCAGAGGAGTGAGGTAAAAATCTTCTTCGGGCTACTTAATGTGGCCCCTGAATGTCCGACTACATATATATAGATGTACAAATAACTACTTAAATACATATGGATGTACAAATAACTACAAAGGTGGAAAATCATGCTAAAATTCCATTTTTGAAATATTTATCTATATGGAATAAAGTTGAAAGGGGAAGACTTTTATTCATTAGTCAAAAGCACACACAAGTGTATAAAAGTTATAAGCAAGTACTTCACCATTGTTAACTAAGGGAGTGAGGTAAAAATTGCATTGGGGCTACTTAAAGCCATGTATCCCCAGAATGTCTAGACTAGATATACTCGTTATTCTTAGATACACATGAATGTACAAACAACTACAAGAATGGAAGGATCATGCTAAGGTTATATTTTTGAAATATTTATGCATATGGAATAAAGTCTTATCTAAATTCTGGCATTGACGTATGTAAGAATGAAATCAAATAGAGTACATGTCATTGTTAAACTAAGGAAGTGAGGTAATCAAATGACCCCCATGGGGCAAACTGAAGCCTCATATTCTCGAGATGTCCAAGTTATATACCCATTAACATTCTTACTTACATAAATCAATGCATGAATGAAAGACTAAAAACTTCACTTCATACACCTAAGCTCTAATCTCATACACTCCTATGTATTTATAACTAGCATTCATAGCATATATAATCATTCATTTATAAGTTTTGGAAAAATATATTTGCATTTAATAATGATAATAGCCATACATATATTAATTTAAATCAACACATGCAAGCTTGATATAAAAGAAACCATTTCATTTAATTGATTTTGCAAGAGATGAATGGATGAATCAAGTGGCATACAACATTTAATATGATTGGAAAGAAATAAAGGGACATAAGCATATGATTTCATTCAATCCAATTAACTCTTATGGACAATCATATTAAATAAACTCATTTAAAATAAAACAAAATTTCTTAATGTCATTTTTAATTTCATGTTTGATTTGATTTAAGAAATGTAAGAAGAGGTTTTCTAATCCTAATCTCATTCCAATATGTGTGAGTTAATTTGATTTAATGAAAATTGATTCGATTGATTTTATGAATTAATTATGCTAATGTATGAATTAAATCAATTAATTAAACCATTACCTATGTTATCTTAAGATAATTAATTAAATGATTATAAGCCAATGTAATATGCAAATATATTGTAAAATAAATAGCAATGTTCCTATGAAATGAGAGGGGCCTAATTCAATTAGCTCACAATCATTAATTAATTAAGCTTAAGGAACTTAATTATTTTATAGTTTTCTCGCACAAATGAGCTAACCATAATTTCATTAAACCTTTTTAGGTTATTAAACATATAAAGGTCTACCCATGGATCAATCAAGGGAACTCAAATGCAATTACTCTTTTAATTAGGTTAAACTAATCATTAATTCATTAATCTATTTCTCTTTACTTAATTACCAAATTTAACTGATTATCCTTTGAAATGAGATGGGATTAAGGGGAAAAGGTTGGGAAAGAGGTCCCGACCTAATTTCATAACCCTCTTACTTAATCAAACATGATTTGGTATGATTTGAGTTTCAATTTAACTAATTAAGTCATTAATTAGTTAATTAATCTCTAATTATCATTTTGGTTGAAAAGAGAAGAAATCTTAGGGGAAAGATTATGAAGGGGTTCCAATCCAATCTCCTAAGTCTCCCCACTACTCAATAGTGATTAAGGGGTCCAATTTGTTGATTAATTAATGTTCACATGCTTAATTATCACTTAATTAAGCTAAGAAAATAATTATGACTTAAGCAATCAATTTCTCTAATTATTCAACCAATAAATTTCAAGAAAAATAGGGGAGGCAGAGGTCATCCCCCTAAACATTCTTAAAAATTTTGAAATTGATTCGGTAATTAATTAAAGAGTAATTAAGTTAATTAAATTTTTAATTAAATCTTAATTAAGCTAAAATTACTTTTCAAGATTAATTGAGGATAATTTTAATGGATTCCCCTCTAAAATACCTTTAAAATTAGCCATTATTTATATTTTTGGGATTTATTTTACAATTTGTTATGAATTATGAAAGTTTCAGCCTTAAAAATACCTTAATCAATATAATTAAAGCCTTAATCTATTAGTGCCACTTAGCACACTAACACGGCACACTTTCCATGCTGTGCCATAGGATTGGCTATTTAAGTAGTAACATTTGCACGCTAAGTCAGGTGGTAGTGGACTCGATATTGATCTCCACCATCTGATCTCGATCGGATGGCGCAGATCAATCCCATGGCATAAAGGGAGAAAATAGATGGATCTAGCGTGATCTGATCAGAGCCATCTTTCTATCACACGGAACGGATGACCCATGATCATCCTTCCTGCGAGCGATGAACGACGGAGGTCATTCGCCATGCATCGCATTCAATATGAGTTCACCTGTGCTTGGATTCACTATAAAATCAATCCACATCTTAATACGAGGAATCCACAAGGATCTAATGGCTAGGATGGGCTCACATGCGAATTTTCTTCACCAAAGACCAACACCACTTAAGATAGAGCTCATTTTTCATGGAATTACCTCACCGGAGCTAAGATCGATGGCTCACACTCTTGAGGAAGCTTTGTCTAGTAGAGATGAGGCCTTGTTGAGCAGCAATTGAATTTATTCCACTCGGATAGCTTAGAAGGCCAAGGATCGAGCATTGGAGCTTCGATCTTTATCAAAGTCCCTCCATCGACAGCTTTCAAGCTTAAGAAATGGCTTGGGTAGCTTTAACGAAGCATGTGAAAGAGGTGTGTAAGAGGAATTGAAGTTTGGTTAAGAAATGAGCAAGCTTTGATCTGGATCGATCTCCCCTATTTTAGTTGTGCATGGGGGAAGAAAATTTGAAAGTGGGGAAGGCTTAAAAATGCTCTTGGAGTTGCTAGGGCATTTTGTTTTACTCTTGGGAGCTCTCACAAATTGAATGGTATAATATTCCATGTGAATTGAGGGGGTATACCCCTTAATTTGTGAGGTGGATTGATGGGATTACTTTCTATTTTTTGGCCAGCCAACTACCGCCAGAGCACCGGAGGGGTCGCCATCAAGTCCATGTGGCTCGGATTGGTTGGAGGAAGGAGTGAGAGGTGGCTCAAGGCTTGATATGGGCTGGTGGTTTATCCCTTGATCCTTTGGTTCTCGATTTGGGAGGGAGGTGAGTTTGCTCACCTCCCTTTGTTCCATGACAAGCCTTGCCCACTTAGGGTGGGCTAAGTGGTTTAGGTGATCCCCTATTTGGAAGTTTGATGGCTGCCAAGAATGAGAGGAGGGTGGACTTTACCATTAGAGGAAGGAATCCAATATATAAGAGGATCCATGGAGGATTTGCATTAAACTTGGCTCCAAGTGGGTTTGGGCTAATTTTAGGTTGACCCAAGATGGGTTTGGGTTGAGTTTGGTCAGCCTCCAATGGGTCATGGGTTGGTTTCATGGGTTTTGGCTTCATTTGGTCAAATGGGTTAATATTGTAATGTTGGGTTGGGTTGACCAATTGGTCAAATTGGGTTAAACCAAGGAATGGGTTATATTAAAATGATGATTTTAAGAGTATTGGTTCAAGTGATTTCAATTAATTTGTCCTGGGTTTGATTTTGGCCCATTTTGAATCAAATGGGTCAAATGGGTCAAATGGGTCAAGTTGACCAATTTGACCAAATTGACCAAATTGGGTTGGGTTAAGTGTTAGTTCATGTTTAATTGATCAATTGAAAATGATTAGAGGCTTTGGTTTGAATCAATTTGGATTTAATTTGGATTTTGGCCAACTTGACCCTTTAGCCCAATTTGGGCTAGGTTTGGTTAAGTTGACCAATTGATCAAATTAGGCTCAATTATGGCTTTGGCCAAGTTCAATAATCAATTTGGAATGAACTTGAGCCATTGGTTGCAATCAATTTAATTTAGATTTGATTTGACCCATTTTGCCCATTTAGGCCAATTTGGGTCAACTTGGTCAAATGGCTAATTGGACTTGATTTGGCTCAATAGATCATCAGTTATGTTCAAACATTGATCATGGGTTGGTGTATCAATGGTTTCATCCAATTTGGTGTAGAATGAGTTTTGGATAGTTTGGGTTTCATTTGGGCTAATGGTTCACTTGGTCAAATGACCAATTAACTTGGTTTGGCCCAATTCAAAGTGATTGATCATCCTAGGGTGATTGTTGATCATTCTATGAGGCTTGGATGGGCTTGGTTCAATCCAATTTGGGTTGGATTAAAACTTGGCTCGAAAAGATCCTTTAGGCCACTTTCGGTCAGGTGGACTTAAATGGGTCAGTTGGCTTGGTTTTGGCTTGATTTAAGTTTAGTTGAACTTATATATGAGCATAAGATTGAAATATAAATTCAACTGCAATCAATTTGGAGTTCAATGAACTTTAGCTCATTTGGAGTTTTCAAGTTAAAAGAGCTAACTTGGGCTTGACTCGAGTTGACTTGAGTTTTGTTTGATGATTGAAAATTTTATTTATATTTGGATAGATAATTGAGAGAATGATTGATTCAAGAGAAAATCTATTGGTTTTGACTTAGTTTAGGTGGATTTTGGTTAAGTCCAAAAAATTAGCTTAAAGGGCATAAATTGAATTTTGGTTTAAATTTGGATTTGGTCATTTGAATTTATATTTTATTTATATTTATAAATATAAATGATTTATGAGAAAATCACTTGAGTTTGGAATGATTTGGAGGCAAATTTGACCAAACTCATGGATGTAGGACAAAAGGGTTAAAAGGAAATCAATTTAGTTTGATTTATTTTTTATCATTGGAAGGTGGGTTTCATTTACATTTATGAATACAAATGAAGGAGTAATTGAATTATAAATTAACCAATTGATTTTGGGTTGGTTTAGGTTAAGATTTGGTTAAGCTTATGGAGGTAGGTCCATAGGGGATAAAAAGGAAATCAATTTAGTTTGATTTTTTTTTGTCATTGGAAGGTGGGTTTCATTTATATTTATGAATATAAATGAAGGAATAATTAATTTATAAAGAAACCAATTCATCTTGGGTTGATTTGGGTTAAGATTTGGTTAAGCTTATGGAGGTAGGTCCATAGGGCTAAGAAAAGAATTTTGGAACTTGGATTTGATTTTGAGTTTTAATCACTTGGAATTGAGTTTGGATTTGGATTTGACAAATTATTGAGAGATTGAATTGATATTTGAGAAAAATTGAATTGGAATTTAATTGGACTTGGCTAAGGCTAAAGGCATGGAATTCAGTCATAAGGTTTATGGAGAATTTTGAGCTTGGATCTGATCATACGATTGATTATGAGTTTGAAATTTTGGTATGGATTTGGCATGAATTTGAGGTTTGGTTTGAGAAGGAAAGCATAAGTTAGGTTTAAGCTATAGGATAGGCAAGTCTCCCTAAGTCCCTAAGGCATGACCTATCCCTATGGCTAACCCTTCTAAGTCTCTAGGCTTAGGTTAAGTGTTCACCTAATCACTAGAAATGTATTAGGACTAAGGAGCTCTTAGTATCTACAAGAGTCCTAGATCTTTGATGAAGGAAGTTGAGAACTCACTCCAACAGTACGGTCAACACTAAACCTAAAGACTTAGAAGGTTTAGTCATAGGAGTGGGTTATGCCTTACAGACTTAGGGAGACTTGCCTATCATATAGCCTAAACTCAACCCATGCTTTCCTTCTCAAATCAAACCTCAAATTCAATTCAAATTTCAAATACCAAATCAAATTTTCAAAATTCACAATCAACCCCATGATCAAATCCAAGCTCAAAATCCTTCATAAATATTATGATTGAATTCCATGGCTTTACTCTTAGCTAAGTCCAATTCAATCAAAATTTAATTTATTTTCTCCAAGATCAATTCAATATTTCAATCATTTATCAAACTAAAGCCCAAACTCAATTCCAAATGATTGAAACCCAAAATCAAATCCAAGCTCCAAAATCCTTCCTAAGCCCTATGATCCACTCTCATAAGCTTAACCAAATTTTAATCCAAACCAAATCCAAATCAATTGATTTCTTTATAAATCAATTATTTCATCATTTATATTCACAAATAAAAATAAAAAACCAAAAAACCAAATCAAACTAAATCAAACCAAACCAATACCCTTCTTAAGTCATATGGACCAACCTCCATGAGCTTAACCAAATCTTAATCCAAATCAACTCAAAATCATTGATTTCTCTATAAATCAATTATTCCTTAAAAATATTCACAAATATAAATGAAACCAAAATTCCAATGATCAAAACTAAATCAAAAAAATTTCTTCTTAGCTCTTTTATCTTCATTTATATTTTAAATATAAATGAAATATTTCAAATAGCCAAATATAAATCAAAATCAAATCTAATTCAAACCTTTTAAGCCTTTGAACTTGGATAAAATCCATCCAAATCAAGTTAAAATTAATGGATTTTCTCTTAAATCAATCATTCCTTCAATCATTTATCCAAATATAAATGAAACCTACAATCATCTAGCCAAATTGAAATCAACCCAAGTGAAGCCCAACTTAGCCCTTTTGACTTGAAATTTTCAAAAGAACCAAAACCCATCATAGCATAAATTGATTGCAGTTGGATTTATATTTCACTCCTAGGCTCATATATAAAACCAACCAAACCTTAATCAAGCCAGAACAAAGCCAATTGACCCATTTAGGTCCACTTGACCCAAAGTGGCCTAAAGAACCTTTTTGAGCCAAGTTCTAATTCAACCCAAATTGGACTGAACCAACCTAATCCAAACCTCATATCATGATTATTGATCACCCTAGATGATCAATTGCCTTGAATTGGGTCAAACTAAGTCTTAGTCATTTGATCAAGTCAACCCTTAGCACATATGAAACCCAAACTAGCCAAAACCTATCCTACATAAAATTGATTGAAATTATTAATTCACACCAACTCATAATCAATGATTGAAGATGACTTGACCCTCAATTGAGCCAAACCAAGTCCAATTGGTCATTTCACCCATGTTGAACCAAATTAGCCTAAAAGGCCAAAATGCTTAAATCATGATCTAACCCAAATTGATTGCAACCAATGGCTTAAGTTCATTTCAAATTGATTATTGACCTTGACCAAAGCCATAATTATGCCCAATTTGACCAATTGATCAACCTAACTCAACTTAGCCCAAATTGACCTAATGGGTCTAATTGGCCAAAATTCAAATTAAATCTAAATTAATTCAAACCAAATCCTACAATCATTTTTAATTAACAATTGAACTTGAACCAACACCCAACCCAAGCCAATTTGGTCAATTTGATCAAATTGGTCAACTTGACCTATTTAACCCATTTGATTCTAAATGAGCCAAAATCAAACCTAGGCCAAATTAATTGAAACCACTTGAACCAAAACTCTTCAAATCATCATTTGAACTAACCTAGGTTTGACCCACCTAATGACCATTGGTCAACCTAACCCAACATGACCTAATGAGACCCAAATTGAGCCAAATCCTTTCAAACCAACCCATGACATCTTAGGAGCTGATCAAACCCAACCCAAACCCACTTGGAATCAGTCCAAACCCATTTGGAACCAAATCCAAATCCAAGGCAAATCCTTCATGGATCTTTCCCCCACATAGGATTCCATACATTTATGGTAGTCCACTCACCCATCACTTTTGGCAGCCATAAAACACCCCAAATGGGGTTCTACCTAGTCTCTTAGTCCACTCTAAGTGAGCTAGGACTGCCTACATCCCATCATCTTAATGGGATTTTTTACCACCTCCTTGAAAGGAAAAAAAGAAGCCCTCAAAGCACATTATTCTGCACTAGCCACACTCCAAGTGCACCTCTAAGCAACCAACACTGTTTCCCCACTTCCCTTGAGCTAAAGAACACCAAAATTGAGTAGTTTTTGATGAGAAGGCAGTGGCTATTTGTGGATATGACATCCCAAGTGCAAGGAAGAGCCTAGGTTCATCCAAAAGCTTTGTCTTGCACCTAGGAACATGCTCGGATCAGCACCATCATCGAAAATCATCTTTGATGAGGTAACTTTCAAATACTTTAGTTGACCATAGGATCTTTTATTTGCTTTAGTGTATGGGAAATTTTAAGAATTTCCCATAGATTTCCCTTGCATTCTTCATTTTACATCATACTCATGTGAATTGGGGCATTTTTCCGACGAGAATCACCAAAACATCAGACCCCAAATGGGCCAAACTGTGTGGTTTTGCCAGTTTCAACCTCTAGTTTATTAGTCCTGGGGAGGAAGAGTAGCAGCCATCTGATCTCCCTTTGTTAGGGACAGACAGCTGAGATTAAAAACCAAATCCCTCTGATTTATGATCGGATGGTCCGATCTAGTCTGCACAGATGAATAGTTTCCTACTCATTTTAGCCATGCGGAACCGCAGCTCCAATCCACGGTCAACACATGGTGACATGCACCCAATCAACGCCACATGGCGCTAACTGGGTTAAGTAAGAAAATCTAGTATTTCTAATTTTAAAAATTATTTAGATAACCTGAAACTTCAAAAATTCATATAAAATAAAATACCTAAATTATAAATAAGGGCTCATTGGATTCGTCTTTCCGAAAGAAATCCAATGATATAAAAATTCCCAATTTCGATTAGGTATTTTAAGCTTAATTTTGGTTTTAGGCAAAATCAAATTTAACTAATTAAACCAAAAACACAAATCAAATCGATCTAAATTTTCAAGGATTGAAACTAAAGTTATGATATACCTACCATAAAAATTTCAAGTCAAAATAATTTTTGGATAAGGTGATATTGAATAGAAAAATCATAACAAATCATAGAAAAATCACAAAAATATAAATAAATATTTATTTTGAAGTATTTTAGAGAAGAATTTATTTAAAATATCTTTAATTAATTTTGAATAGTGATTAGAGTTTAATTAGAGTTTAATTAAAAATTAATTATATTAATTACTCTATAATTAATTAGTTAATTAACCCCAAAATTTTTTAGATTGTTTAAGTGGATGACCTCTACCTCTCCTAATTCTCTTGAGATTTATTGGTTAATTAATTAAGAGAATTAGCTAATTATGCCTTAATTACTCTTCTAACTTGATTAAAGGTTAATTAATCACATGAATAGTAAATTAATTAATTAATTGGGCTCATTTATCACTTTTTAACAATGAGGAGACTTAAGGATTAAATTAGGTCCTCTTTCCTAATCTTTTTTCTAAGTCAACTTCATTTGAAGGATAGTTAACCCATGTGACAATTAAGTTTAAATTTAATTAAGGAATTAATGATTTCATTAACCAAATCAAATCCAAAACACATCTGATTTTCCTTAATTGATTCATGGGTAGACCTTTAGGTGTTTAATAGCCTAAAGAGATTTAATGAAATTATGATTTGCCCATATGTGTGGGAAAATCATGAAAGTAATTAACATAAGTTCCTTAAGCTTAATTAACTATTAATTGTGAGCCAATTGCATTAAGCCCTTCATTTCATAGGACCATTGCTAATTTACTTTTCAATTCATTTTCATATCACACTGGCTCATAATTACTTTAAGGTAACATAGGTAAGGGTTAATTAATTGATCTAATTCATGCCTTAACTAAATCAATCCATAAAATCAACTTAATTACCTCTCATTAAATCAAATTAACTTACAAACATGGGAAGGGATTAAGATTAGAAAACCTTCCTCTCACTTTCCTTAAATCAAATTAAATATGAAAGTAAAAGTGACATTAAAAAGATTTGGTTGCTTTAAGTAATTTTATTTGATATGATTGTCCTTAGGAATTATTTAATTGAATGAAATCACATGTTTGTGTGTATTTATTCCTCTCCAATCATATTAAATATTATATGTCACTTGATTCATGCATTCATCTTTTGCAAAATTAATTAAATCAAATGATTTTTCTTATGTTAAGCTTGCATGTGTTGAATTAAATTTATAATGTGTGGCTATTATCACTATTAAATCAAAGTTATTTTCAAAAGTTTATAAGTCAACTATAATATTTGGAGTGATGATAGTTATAGATACATATAAGCTTGCATGTGTTTGTGGCTTAGAATATGTGATATGGAGTTCTTTTTCTTTAATCTATATGGATTTACATAAATTTTGAATGTTAACAAGTGTATAGCCCATTGTTGACCTCACTTTTGGAGCGAAGTTCCCAATCTCCTTATTATGTGGAATCTTTAGACACTAAGATCTCTTTAGTCATAAGACACATCTAGTAATTAGATGAACACCTAACCTAATCCTAGAGACTTAGAAGGGTTCAACCATAGGATTAGGGCATGCTTTAAGGATTAGGAAAATCATCTACCTTATATCCTAAACCCAATCCATGTACACCTTCTTAAATTCAATTCAAATCCAAATTTTCAACAAAACCTCAAACTCAATTTCAAATCTAATTCCAAATCCAAATTCAAATTTTAAATCAAATAACTGCAACACATAATAAAATCCAAATCTCAAACCAAACCTCAAATTCAATACCAAAGCCAAATTCAAATCTCAAATCAAATGATTGAAGCCCATGATCGAATCCAAAATCAAACTCCTTCCTAAGCCTTTTGATTTATCTTGTGGACTTAGCCTTGGCCAAAATCCCATCCAAATCCTCACCAAAATCAATTTACTTTCTCATGAATCAATCATTCCTTCAATTATCTATCCAAATATAAATGAAATCCATAATCATCAAGCCAAAATAAACTCAAGTCAAACCCAACCTAGCCCATTTGACTTGAAATATTCAAATGAACCAAAATAATTTGAATCCAAACCAATTGCAATTGAATTTATGTCAATCTCAAATCCATATATAAACTCAATTAAATCAAACTCAACTCAAAATTAAGCCAACTAAACCCCATTGGCTACATGAAACAAAATCAAATTCAATCCAAATCAAAGTGAATTTATCCAATCCAAACTTCATGTCATGATTGTTTATCATCATAGGTTAATTAATTTCCATGAATTGAGTCAAACCAAGTCAACCCTTTAACCCATATGAACTCAAACTAGCCAAATTATAATCTAAATCAAATTGATTGCAACCAATGGCTCAAGTTCATTCCAAAATGACTATTGAACCTGACCAAAGCCTCAATTGAGCCTAATTGACTCACTAGACCCAAAACCCATTGAACCCAACTTGAACTTAAGGGTTAAATTAACCTAAAATATAATCAAATCCAAATTGAACTAACCAAAGCCTACAATATATTCCAAATGAACAACCAAACCCAAACCAAGCCATGATTCAAGCCAATTTGGTCAATTGGGTCAAATTGGCCAACTTGACCCATTTGACCCAAATGAACTTAAATGAGCCAAAATCAAATCTAAACCAAATTAAATCAATCCAATGATACCAATACACGCCAAATGATCATTTGAACTTGATCCAACCCTTGGTTTGACCCAATTTGACCAATTGGTCCAACTAACTTTGATTTGACAATTTAGCTCAAATTGGTCAAATTGGCCCAAATTAAACCAAATGAACTCCAAATGATATGAAATTTGGTCAAACTCACTTTTTACTCATTTCAAATTTGCCCAAATTAAATCCAATGCCAAATGACCACTTTTCTCTTATGTCAAGGGCATCCCATGAGAAAAGACACTTGCCCAAATGATCTTTTCTCTTCCTTGGCCACTTGACACTCATCCATTGGTCCACATAAGCACCAAGGACCGACCAACCCTAACCCAAGGTGGTTGGGGCAGCCATGACTCATGGGGAGGTGAATTCACCTCACCTCTCTTATTAGAACACTTGCCATGAAGGACTTTCACCTCCCCTTGCTAGGACACCCATTTGTCCTTCATGGCAGCCACCTCCCATGCCTTGGCCACTCAAATAAAGCCACCTAAGAAGAATTCCAACCACCCTAAGCCAAGGACATCCACAAGGAGCCAAAATAACAATGAATGAGGTGATTTTCAGCCATTCCAAAAGTATAGAAAATAGAGTGGCAAAAACTCTTCCTCACACTCATTTCATTCTTCTAGAGCTCCAAAACCAACCAACAACCCTTCCTTCAATTTAGAGTGAAAACCATCAAAATCAAGCAGATTCTAGTGAGGAAGCGGTAGTCATTGGTGGATACATCATTCCAAAGGGAGGGAAAGGTCTATATCCATTCCAAAGCTTCTTCTTGAACTCAGGAGCATGCTCGGATCATCACCGCCCCTAGAAATCATCCCTAATGAGGTAATTTTTAAAAAAATTGTAGTCGACCTTAGGCTCTCATGTTTGTGATGATTTTGCACAATTTTAAGGATTTCTCTTAGATAAACCTTGAATTTTTCATTTTATACCATCTCCAAGTAAATCGATAAGTTTTTCGACTAAGATCGTTATGAAATCGAGCCCGTTTAGATAAAATTTTGTTCAACTTTCATGAAAATCGTGAAATCCCATCGATTTCACCGACTGGAAAGTAGTAGCCGTCTGATCTCATGCCTAGGGATCGGACGACTGAGATCTCTTACAGGATTGTGCATTTCTAGCCTTCAAATCATGTGGATCAATCTGGACCATCTGATTTATGATTAGACTATCTGATCTAATCCGCACGTCGTGATTCGCCTTCCCGGTCATGTCGATAGTGTGGCACAGTGCGACCAATTGTGGATGCTGTGTGGCACGACGTGCCATGCATCATGGTGGCACCCAACCACGCATCGATGCACATAAGCGCGATGCCCTGTCAGCGCCGCACGGTGTTGACTTGGTTAAATAGGAAATTCAATCTTTTTTCAATTTTAAAAATTATTTAAATCACTTGAAACTTCAAAACTTCATAGAAAATGAAATACTTAACTAAAAATTGCAAATAAGACTCATTGAATTTGTCTTTCCAAGAATAATCCAACAAACCTAAAATCTCCAAATTTCACTAAATATTTTGGGCTTAATTTAGATTTTAGTAAAAATTAAGTTTCATTAATTAAACAAAAAATATACATGGGATTGATTTGAAATTTTAATGGATTGAAATTGAAGTTAAAATACACCCACCATATAAATTTCAAGTAAAAAGGATTTATGGATTAAAAGATATTGCATTCTGAAGTTCAAATAGTGAAACTAAATTAATGGACTTTACAAAAAATCATGGAAAATTATTTAAATCAGCTGAAACTTTGAAAAATTATAACAAATCATAAAAAATTTAAAAAATATAAATAAACACTCATGTTAAAGGTATTTCATTGGATATTAATTTAAAATTAATTCTAATTATTTTTAAATAGTAATTAAGGATTAATTTAGGTTTAATTAAATTTTTAATTAGCTTAATTACTCCCTAATTACCCAAGTAATTAATCCCAAACTTTTTGAGGTTGATTAATGGGATGACCTTTGGCTCCCATAATTTTCTTAAGATTTATTGCTTGGTTAAATAAGGAAATTATTTATATTAGTCCTAATTACTTTCTTAATTAATTAAATGATTAATTAACATTCTAAACAACAAGAAAACCATTAATTAAGCTTGCTAATCATTGTGGAATAGTGAATAGGCATGGGAAATGAGATTGGGACCTCTTTCCTATTTTTTTCCCTAAGATCATTTCACTTGACTGGAAACTAATTAATTTGGGACTAATTAATGGTTTAATTCATTAATTAAATGGTTTAATTAATTAAATTAAAATCATAATCATCCAGATCTCATATAATTAAGTTTCTTGGGTAGACTCTTAGGTGTTCAATAACCTAAGAGAATGCTAAGAAAATTATAATTAGCCTAACAAATCCAAATGTTTAAACTTAAATGAATTTCTTTTATGTTAAGCTTGCATGTGTTGATTTAATTTAATATATGTATGGCTCATATTACTATTAAATCCAAATATATTTTCAAAAAGCTTATGAATAAGTAATAACATATGAAGTGATAGTATTTATGATTACTTATAAGTTTGCATGTGCTTACAACTTAATTATGTGAATAGAGCTTTATTTTCTTTAATCCATATGTAGATTCACATGCATTTGAATGCTAATAAGTATATAGTCTGGACATCTCAGGAATACAAGGCTTTTGTTAGCTCTAAAGAGGTTATTTGATTACCTCACTTCCCTGGTTTAACGACATGTACTTATTTGATTTCATTTACATAAGTTGCTACATTATAATTGGGATGAAATTTTTTTTCACATACATAAATGCTCTAATCAAATAAAAATATAATTTTTGCATGATTTTCTTTCTCTTACTTACATATACATTCATGTGTAGTGAGATAGCAAAGTATATAGTCTAGACATCCCGAAAACATGAGGCTTTAACTAAGGAGGTCATTTGATTTACTCCTAGTATAATAAAGGCATGTACTCGCTTATTTCTCTTTACTTGTGTATGTATGTGGCTAAAGGATGAAAATCCATCTTTTATATTAAAAAATACATGCATCCATAATAGAATTTTAATTATTATAATTTTCTCTTTACAATACATGTGTTTATGTAAAAGATATAATGAATAGGAGGTCATTTGATTATGTCACTTCCTTGGTTTAATAAACGCATTACCTATTTAATTTCATTCTTATGTATTTTTGGATAAAGCTCTAAATTAACATGATTAAGTAATTCATTCAAATAAGAAATATAAGCTTTAAATATGCACATCTACATTCATCATTTGAGTGTGCTAAAATATGTTGTATGTATAGATACACTTAAGATTAAATCATATGCATGTTATATGTGATAGAAAAGAATAAATTGATGTATGTCATGTGTTAGTAGTTCACTCAAATTAATCCTAAGAAGCCTTTCATGTTGAATGCAATCATTTAAGGTGAACCTAAACTTAGGATTACTTTAAAATGTGTAACAAGTCATTCACCAAAGAGAACTAAATTAATGTAACATACTTTAGAAAGTGGTCTAGGGTAAGGATGAAAGAAATCAATTCTCTTTCTTCTCTTTATAACACTTAATTGCTAACTGTAAGTCATATGAAACCAAAGAAAAAAATTTAAACTTGCCAATCAAATAAAGCACTTGAAGTGAAACCACCCTTTAAATTGAATCTTTCTACACTTAGAAAATCTTAACTCTAAAGCCTAGTTAGGACATACCACATAAGCCTTAATACACACATATTAGATTAAGTCACCACTTCTAGCCTTATGTTAGGACGGTGCATGGTTTGATGTATATTTTTTGTGATGTACTATTTTAGACTGGATGCTAGGGTGTATGTTTCGTAGACTGGATGGTAGGTCGTTATTAGCCTAATCATATTTTCCACAAAGGATTATGCTTAAGGGGTTGTTTAAAAATAAATATAAATGCTCTCTTTGTAGGTTGCTTAAGCCCTTGAGCATAATCCAAGTTAGGACAGGTGGGCTTGGTTACCCATATGCAGGTTGCTAAGCCCAAATTATAAATATCGCTTAGGTTGTATGTGTGCGGTTAACACTTATTTTGTAGGTGTAGTTAGATTTACTTTTCTTATTTTTAATGTAATTTTGGATTAGGAATTAATATTAGTGTTAAGGGGATAAGAATAAACATTGGTTAGAATGCTTTGTCCTGGAAGGACATGTGATGCCTTTGAAGTGGAGAAAACTAAATCTAAGAAGGAGGAAGATACATGAAGACATGAAGACTTGAAGACCCGTCATAGTATTTATCATTTAAAAATTAAAAATTATTCTTTTATGTTCCGGGTTGTATAATGGTAGAGCTCGGCTTCCCATTTCTCTTTTCGGGTTATACGGTGGCACCCGATCACACCGGTCTTTTATTCTTTTATGCTAGTTGTGAAATTATTTGATATTTTGTTTATCTTGCGCAATAGAAATTACATGTCTTTTCATAGTTTTTTTATAATTAGTATTTATTATATGGCCTGGAAGTGATTAGTCTCTTAAAGAAAATAAATAAATCTTTTACCCAACTATAACTCATAACTAAAGTTTTAAATAATTCATAACCTCACAATAAAGCCTATGCATTAAATTAAGATAATTAAAAGATTTAGCAACCCCTTAGCTATATGGTTGTATGTCTAACATCATACATGGATCTTCTACCACTCTTGCAAAAATGAGGGCCTCCATTCTTACACGCATGGGAATCGCTTAAGCTATGAGAGCAACTCCTATTGACGGAGCTTCACCCTCTTTGTCTCTTGATTTGGCCCATAACTCATTTCAACATACATTTAGGCATACAAAAATTCTACGGCCTTTGTCAAAATGAAGTGTCTAAAAATAAATAAAATTTGAAAAGATTTACTTTAGACTAAATCATTACTCATACCACTCATGCTCTAGTCTCTTTAGGGAGTGGGTTTAAGGACTTTAGTCTCTTTCTACATAATAATAATCTAATTATCTTGTAAAATCATATGACTTGCCTGCATGGTTTTAAATGTAGGAGGAGTTAGCTGGCTGCCACTTCAGGCAGTTGTAAGCCCAGCAGTCGGGTGGGTTATCCTCTATTATGGAGGTAAACTATATACTCATCCTTTCTTAGACTTTGGTCGTGCTTTGGCTTATGCCAAAGCTCCCTAGATCTAGGATCCAAGTTAGCTATTTTTTTTAGGCTACAAGCATAAATCCTCACCTCTTAGGCATTTTCATAACATTATGTTGTGGGATCATAAGTCCTAGCTTTCTAATAAAATGTTAACTTTAATAAAATCAATCTCTTCAATTTCAAACATATAAATCCCAACCATAGGATAAATTGAAATGCTCACTGGGCTTCCTAGTATCATGAGCATTTCTTACTTATTCCCTTTAGTTTCTAAAATAAGTCTTCTCCTTAAACAATCGCATTTGATTTTCCAAACATAACCAATTTATTGATAATCTAGCCTTGAAATCGAGACCCTGATAGTCTAGTTTAATCGAGAGTATTCCTAAGGGATCCAATTACTTAAGATGTAATTAACTATGGGTTCTTGCCTCTATAGGGAACTTAACAGACCCAGTTTAAAATAAACCCTACTTTATTTTTTCATGTAAAGTAGGGGAAAAATCTCTGGTACATTCGAAGACCCATCATGCCTTAGGAGTCCTTATTAGGTGATTTGGTCCATTATAGGGTGATGATTTCTATCTTTTGAGATAGTGTGTCATTCCTTAATGTTGCATCTTATCACTTCAATAAGTACCCCCCAAGATCTACGTGGTGTCCCACCATCTCAAAAATAAACATCACACCCATTTAAAAAGGAACAATATTTATTTGAATTCATTCTTATGTATTTCTATGATAGAATTTAGATAGAACTTTAGCTCACATGCATAAATAATTCAATTGAAATAAATACAACTTTTGCATGATTTTCCATTCTTGTAGTCATTTGTACATTCATGTGTATTCAAGAATAGTGGGTATATCTAATCTGGATATTCCAGGATGCAAGACTTTAAGTATCCCCAAGGAGGACTTTACCTCACTCCCCTGGTTAATAATGGTGAAGTACTTGCTTCAAACTATTATACACTTGTATGTGCATTTAATTAATTAATGAAAATATCCTTTTCAACTCCACTCCATATGCATAAATAATTCAACTAAAAGAAATACAACTTTTGCATGATTTTTCATTCTTGTAGTCACTTGTACATTCATGTATATTCAAGAATAGTGGGTATATCTAATTTGGACATTCTGAGGATGCAAGTCTTCAAGTATCCCTAAGGAGGTCTTTACCTCACTCCCTTGGTTAATAATGGCAAAGTACTTGCTTAAAACTTTTTATGTACTTGAATGTGTATTTAGCTAATGAGTAAAAATCCCATTTTCTGCAAAACACACTCATGCATCTTTCATTTAAAGTGTCCTAAAAGAAATATATTGTATGTGTAGGTATACTTAGGATTTAATCATGTGCATGCTACATGTGATGGAAAGGAATAGTTGAATATGTGTTATATAATAGTAATTCAATCAAATTAATCTTAAGACACTTTTCATATTGAATATGATTATTTAAAGTGGACCAAAACTTAAGATTAATTTAAAATATGTAATAAGCTATTCACTAAAGAGAATTGGGTAAATTAATATGCTTTAGATGTGACCTAAGGTAGGGATGAAAGAGAGTAATTCTCTCTTTTTCTTCTCTTTATAGCACTTAGTTGCTAAGTGTAAGTCAAATGAAATAAAAGGAAATACTAAGTAAAATTCTCAAATCAATTAAACCACTTAAAGTGGAATCAACCTCTTATGATTAAACACCCTTTCATATTTAGAAAATCATAACAAAGCTTAGTTATGACATAGTACACAAACCTTAATACACACCCCTTAGAATTAAGTCACCACTTCTAGCTATATGTGAGGTGGGTATGGTATGATGTATGTTTGGTTTTGTGATATATTGTTTTAGACTGGATGTTAGGTTGTATGCCTTGAAGACTGGATGTTGGGCCGTGATTAGCCTAATCATATTTATTGCAGGGGATTGTGCTTAAGGGGTGTTTAAAATAAATGTAAATGCTCTTTTTGTAGGTTGCTTAAACTTCTAAGCATAATCCAAATTAGGACAGGTGGGCTTGGTTACCCATGTGTAGGGTGCAAAGTCCAAATTATACCTACAACTGCTTGGGTTGTATGGTGTGGTTAGCTTACACTTGTTTTGCATACATAATTAGATTTGATTTTATTATTTTTAATGTAATTTTGAATTAGTAATTAGAATTAGTGCTAGGGGGGGGGGGGGATAAGAATGAACATTGGCCAAAAGGCTTAACCTTAGGGTGCCATGTGATGCCTTGAAGTCTACTAAATCAAAAGAGAATAGATGGAATAAATGAAGGAGACATGATGACTTGAAGATTTGAAGACCTCCCATAACATTTTATCATTTGTAAATTGTAATTATCTTTTCATATACCTGGTTGTATAAGGGTAGATCTCGCTTTCTCTTTCGGGTTGCAGGTGCAGCACTAGCCTTTTATTATTTTGCATTAGACTTATAAAATTGATTGATGTTATATTAAAATTACACAATAGAAATGGCATGCCTCTTCATAGTTTCTTTAATGTGTGGCTTGGATGTGATTACCCTCTTAGGAAAAAATTAATTTTTCTAACCCAACCATAACTCATAACTAAAATTTTCTACAACTCATAACCTCGTATAAAACCTAGGCATTAAATCAAGATAATTAAAAGATTTATCAACCCCTTAGTTGAATGTTGTATTTTTAATATCATGCATTCATATTGCTACACTCTTGCTAAGAGAGAATTTCCATCCTTGCACGATAGGGGAAGACTTGACCTTTGAAGGTCTTCTCAGTGGTGAAAAATACCCCTTTCTCTCTGGTTTAGCCCATAACTCATTTCAACATGCATTTAGGCATACAAAAATCCTATGGTTTTTGTAAAAATATATTAAGTCATTATTCATACCACTCATGCTCTAGTCTCTTTCTAAAATAAAAATAACCCAACTATTATGTAAAATCATATGACTTTCCTACATGGATTTAAAACATAAGAGGAGTTAGCTGGCTGCCACTCCAGGCGGTTATAAGTCTAGCAGTTGGGTGGTTTAATCTCTCTTGTAGAGATAAACCATATACCCATCTTTGCTTAGATTTAGGTCTTGCTTTGAATTATACCAAAGCTCCCTAGATTTAGGATCCAAGGTAGCTGTTTCCTTCAGGCTACAAGCATAAATCCTTACCTCTTAGGTATTTCTACAACCTTGTGTTGGTGGATTATAAGCCCTAATAATTTAATAAAAATTCAACTCAAATAAATAATTTATTTTAACTTCAAACATATAAATCCCAACTATATGATAGACTGGAATGCTCACTAGACTTCTTAGTATCATGAGCATTCCCTACCTTTTCACTTTAATCTTGATAATAAATCTCTCCTTTTTGATCTATCCCACTTGATTTTTCAAACATAGCCAATTTATTGATAGTCTTATCCTTGAAATCTTTGGAGACAATAATTTTCTACTTTAATTGAGAGTATTCCTAAAGAACTTACCCTCCTTATGATGTAATTAACTATGGGGGCTTGCCCTCATACAGAACTTTAGAACCCAGTTGAATATAAACCCTACTTTATTCATCCATGTAAAGTATGAGAAAAATCTCTGGTAAATTTGAATACCCATCATGTCTTAAGAGTCCTTATTAGGTGATTAGGTCCATTAAAGGATGATGTCTCTATCTTTCGAGATAGTATATCATACCTCAATGTCATACCTGATCACTTCAATAAGTACCCTCTCAGATCTGCGTGGTGTCCTCCACACATCTCAAAAATAAACAACACATATATATTACATGAAGTTGGAATAGTCATATGATAGGTGGTTTGAAACTCTAAATTTTAGCCTTACTCTCCCTCTCTTTCTCTCTCTTCATGTGAGAATAATTATTTATAAATTTTGTGATGAATATTTTAATAAATTTAATAAATAATCTTAAAAGTTAATTTTGAATCCTTTGAAAATAGATCATTTGATAGCATTTAAGTCTCCTACTGCTCTCATATTTCAGTGATCTTAAGTTCATTATATTCCTCCTATTGCGTTGCTCATTTGTATACCGTTTGAAATTTTAATTAATGCTTTAAATTTTTTCATTATGTTTTAAGTGTGTGATTTGGGCTTATTTAGAGTCAAATTCATGATTTGAAATTTTAATTAATGCTTTAAAGTTTTTTATTATACTCTAAGTGTGTGATTTGGTCTTATTTACATGGAATGATAATTAGATATAGGTCGAACAAAGGCTTCATGCAAGAGATGATACCAACTTATATCGAGGATGAGCTAGATGAATGGTTAGAGTTAAGTATAGTAATAATATTATTTTAAGTACTAATGATTGTGTAACTTGATTTGCCTTATGTTAAGAAAGGTAGAGATAGACCTAAAAAGACTTGGTTATGATATATAAAAAATGATCTTAGTTTATTAAAATTAAATGAGAATTTGACACATAATAAGACACAATGGTGAAGAAAGATTCATTTAGCCGGCCCCACATAGTGGGATAAAGGCTTGTTGTTGCTATTATTCTTATTAATTGTGTAACTTGATTTGTTTTCCTAATATTTATTTTAAATGCTCAGTTTATTTAGTGGCCTTACGCACATCAAATATGCTTACAATTCATTAATATATGCTTAGTAGGAGAGGAGATATGGCTCGATATGATATAGCTCATCAGTTCAAAAAGAATTCAGTGGTACCTCTCTGATCAAGTATTAACAAAATTCAGTATTCCACCAAGAGTTGATACTACATCATGGAACATGTTGCTTTTTAACGAGCAGATAACCATGAGAAGGTGGATATTGAATGGCTCACTATTTAGCAATTGAAGACATGAATGCTTCTTTGCCTTGTCGACATTTCACTCCTACTATATTTTCTTTCATTTACGATATAATCGTTTAGCATCCAAAAAAATAAAAGTAAAATAATAGGATATTTGAAATAAAAATGGTAATTAAAAAAGAAATTTTAAGATGCTTTTATAATGACAGTAAAGTACCACTTGACAGTATATAAATTAGTTGATCAATGTTATTTGATAAAAATGTTAATAAGTTCTTGGGTTGCAAAATGATAATATTGTAGAAATTTCAAAATTTTCTATTTTTAATTCTAATTATTTTAAAATACTACTGTAAAATGTTTATTTATTATCCATAATTTTTAAGAGTGTTTGAAAATATGTTATATATATTCACACTCAAAGAAAAAAAATTTACCTTGATTTGATTCCAAGATTATGTACTCATTTCAACTAATAAATTTATTTTTATAGAGGGAAACAATTGAATAAAATGAATATTAAAATTTTATTTTAACATAAAAAAATGAAAAAAAGAAAAAGAAAACCCATGCCTGGTTGGCCATCATATTAAAAAAAAATTGATTCCGTGCTTGATCATTGGTGCCTTGATAGTGTGCTCCAAAGAGAGCAAAAACTAGTGCTTTTACCTACCATGCTACTTCTATTTGAACCCAATATAAATCAAGCAGAAACTTTATACAGTGTAGCTCAAATAGCGATCGACGGAAGGTTTCGGTTTCTAGACAATGCAATGACTTAATATGTGCTATGTGGAATATAAAAAGTACATTTTTTAATAAACTCAAATGAAAAGCCATTTTTTAAACATTTCTTGACATCATTATATATGATTTAAAGGGCATTCTATCATATATTATTTTTATTATTAATGGCTTAAACAGAAGGTTTGAAAATTGCAAATAATTTGATAATGGGAAGCATGAACGTGAATGGTATATGCAAACTATGTGGTTTGATGTTGGAAGCTCACAAACATCTTTTCTCTGCTTTTTATGGTTCAATGTGGCTTATTTGAGGTTCTTCTTGATGGAAAAAAAAATTCTTTCCCATGAACCTCGGTCAAGTGTTATAAGCTAAGAATACAATGTAAAAAGGAAAATTTTTTGCTTCACTTTCATTCTAGTATATGTGATTTGAAGAGTAAGGAATGGAAGTATCTTCAATGTTTCGAATGCTAGTATATGAGATCGAGAGTTTAATCCTTTTTGTAGAGGGATGGCAATAGATTGTTGGAATGCTAATTATATTATATGATAAGTTGTCTCACTAATAGGATGATATATGCTGGTTTTGTTTTTGATTTTGGTAGATTTGGTCTATCATATTTTTTTCCCTGTTGTTATGTGCAATCGATTTTGTTGGTGGCATTTTCCTCTAGTTTTAGCAGGTTTTGAGCAAATGATGAATCACATGTGCATTGATAATACAGGTTCAACTTAGCATGGAATGACAACTTTTCATTCACACTTACTACTTACAGAGTTCAGATATAAAGATAAATCAAAATAAATTTTTATCATACACTATTGTACATAGTAGTGTGTACATAGTTTTTTTTTGAAGGGTTGAGAGGGTATTTTGAGTGTTGAAAATACCAAAAAATAGTGGGTGTATAGAGATATTTTGAGCATAATAAAAAAATGCAAAAGATACTTAAAATTTTAGGTATTTTTTAATTATGTTCAAAATACTCTTGTACACCCACTATATACTCATATTCATAGTGCATAAGGTACCCTCATAAACTTTTAGAAAATCTAGAGTATATAGTGTTGTGTACAACAATACACTAAAGAATTCAGACATATCTATTGGCACATCATAACAAATATGGGAAACAGGATCTAACAGATCTATCTTGGAATGGAGCTATAATGCATTGGAAGGATATGGAAGACCCCATAAAAAGCCCAAACTCATTGAAAAGATGCTAGAAGTTTTAATAAAATGTTGGACATGGTGAATTCTATGTTGTCTTTGAATTTTTCTAAAGTATTTTGTGGGCTCCAAAAATTCGCTATCAACCACTCAATTAAGAGAGTGTGATTTTGATGTCAGTCAAACTTTCAGAAAGTAGATTAAATAGTAGATAAGACACTACCCTGAGATTTCATTCTTTTTTTTGTGAAGACTTTAGATCTGGTTCCATATTTCCTATAGACGCAACCTCCCAATGCTGAGAGAGAACTTTTGATTAAGGCTAGTCATTAGATTATTGAATGCGTAGCGTATAGTAGCAGTATGTGGAGTTTAAAATTTGTGGTTTAGAATTTATGAAATTCATCATTATTTAACTTAAAGCATATGGTTGGTAGGATGATGACGTGCCTGATCTAAATCCCATGGTTCCATCATCCCGGGCTGTCGTGATCCCTAGTCTACTTAGTCAAAGGAGATAGTCGGCCTAACCTGACTGAAGGATCATTGTCTGTAGCCATGGATTGTGTCATCCAAGTAATCCTTGTAGACCTGGAGTGGTGTTTATCCAAGGAGACAATATTAAATCTACCTTTGCTGACAAAAGGGCTTTGTGTCAATCAAATATACTCTATGATTCATAACTCAAAGGGCTATGCCATTGGGGAACATACGGGCTACAGTTGTGACCGTAATATAATGGTGTCATTTGGTGGCAACTACTTGATAAGAGGACTCCGATCATAACCTCATCATATGTGGAGCCTACTGGCCAACCACGTGAATAGAAGACACGAGCCGCATCTTTACTAGCATGAGATTATTTTAGCTTAAATAAGTGATTCATTTGACTTGACATTAGCTTCTTTGTGAGCTAGAGTTTTCTTAATCTATCATCCCCAACAAATGATGGTGGATGGGTGGATGAATTGTTTGCTTTAAGTATTTAAATGATAAATTTTATTTAGTTTAGATATTTACTTAGTTGAAATTTAGTTTTATGATGAATTAGTTTAGAGTTCAAATATCTTTTGATGATAATATCTCCTCCGGTTGAGATTTTTAATCAACGCGTCCATCATCGAGATATATAAGTTTGCTTAATCATTTAGTTTATTATTTCAGATCCTATCGACTTTATTAATTTAAATATATTTATATTTTGATTATTTTGAATTTAGGAATATTGAATATAATATCATAAATATTTTGATAATAATTACCCCTCTAGTCGATATCTTTGATCAACTCAGTTATCATTGGGGTAGACCTTGTTAACTCTACTTATTTTCTAGTAGAGGATCGGGTCTATGACATATGTGCAATATAAATTCTTTAAGAAATTGATATCATAACAGACCTTGTCAACTTCATTACAAATATAAAGGATTGGGTCTTATGATATAATGTAATTTGGATTTATTTAGAAGTTGATTATTTAGTAGACCATATCAACTCTATTTCAAGCACAGAGGATTAAGCCTACTGTGATCATATTCTATGGTGTTGAATATTTATCTCTTTCATTGATTTGAATTAACATATGGAGACGTTCATTAGTTTAGATGCATATAGTCATAAAGGATTAAATCAATTTGTCATTCTTCCTTTTTTAAAAAAATAACGTGCAACATCCTCAGACACAAAGTTTCAGTGCTTAGTATGAGTGTTGGGGCCCATATCGGTATTTAGTAATTTAGGTACTTTTATTTCTAAATTATGAGATTAATTTCATATTCATTTAATCTCAACTTAGCTTGTTCAGCCTTTTAAGACATTAAAATTTACACTTTAAATCTCTATGTCCGAGCACATGCACGTACTCATGACTTAGATAATTTTATATAATTAATGAAATCATTGATTTTGAAAATCATAATTAGAATAATTTTTTTTATTTTTGGATTGAAGGAAGCTCCATAATTAGTGAATCATTTAATTTAGTATCGTCTTCTATCTGCTAGTACAAAGAATTACAGATTCTGGTGTAGAAGGCATTTTAAATTGTTCTAATATCTTATTAGATCCCTAGGCATAACATATATTGAAGTGCCAAATTTATATTTACTGCCAAAATATTCAATTTGCTTCAAGTTCATAAATCTGTTTGAGTTCAATCCATCTTTCTTTATTTGCAATATAATCTTCAAATTCATTTCAAATTCAATTCAATATCAATTTTATTTTAGCGAGCTTAGGCAGTGCTATTTATTTAGCTTGAATTTTTTTTACAAGTATGAATTTTGGATAAAATTTGACATTTTCTAGATTCGTTTCATCCCCATATGCTCTACATCAACCGCGCTTACCTAGTATGCCCTATTGAGCATAACAGATAGTGTCTTGCGATGCCACAGCCGAGTCTTTATACCCACTAAGCCCTACTGAGCATTAGTGGGGTCTTCGACACTAGCATAAAAGCAAATATATATGCAATTTCAAATCATTCAAATTTCATTTGAGATTATTTAATTTTGATGTGCTCAATTTTTTTTAAAATAAATCTTTATTCTTCCCCCTGTTTTTTAAGTATAAAATTTAATCAAAATTTTGGCAAGATTTCGCATCATCCCCGCAGGCTACATCAACTACTTTGGCTTATGTATGCTTATTGAAAGATAGGATGGTGTCTTGCAACACCACAACCGAGTCTTCATATCCACTAAGCCCTATTGAGCATTAGTGGGGTCTTTGATCACCTACATAAAAGCAAATATATATATATATATATATATATATATATATATATATATATATATATATATATATATATATATATATATATATATATATATATATATATATATATATATATATATATATATATATATATATTCAAATCATTCAAATTTTATTTTAGATTATTTATTTTGATGTGCTCGATTTCTTTTAAATGAATCTTGATTCTTCCCTATTTTTAAGTAAAATAAAATTTTGGTAGTATTTGAGTCATCCTCACATGGGGCTACATAAATTATTTTTACCCGATGATGAGCATGACGGTTAGTGTTTTGAGGCACCTCAGTCAAATTTTAATCTCATTACACCCTAATGAGCATAACAAGGCCTTCAATCACCTATATATATATATATATATATATATATATATATATATATATATATATATATATATATATATATATATATATATATATATATATATATAATTTTTATACATTGAAACCTCCTCCCCTTTTTTTTAAGTTTCAAATTTAGTCAAAATTTTGATAGTATTTCGAGTATTGCATCATCCATGCTACATTAGAATAGCGCTTACTTTACACTCTATTGAGCATGAGGATGGTGTCAGTGACACCACAATCGATCTTCATGCCCACTAAACCCTATTGAGCATTAGTGGGGTCTTCGATCACATGTAGAAAACATATATAATTTTTACATATTTAAGCCTCTTTATGTTATACCTTTGCAATGAGCAATGATGATGATTATCAAGTGAGTTGACCCGCCCGCTACACTCTATTGAGCATAGTGGGGTCTTCAAACCTACTACGCCCTATTGAGCTTAGTAGGATCTTTGATCACCATGGCATGCACATGAAGGTTTGCTGAGGTTGTAGTACAAAATATGAACAAGGGATTGCTACCATGTACATGCAAACAAATTCACCGCAATCTCCACATAATAAGAGTAGTATCGCATCCAAAAGCTCTTTTGTAAGTATGAGCTTCATCAATTACAATGAGCTTGAGGTTGGATAAGATCCTTTGAAAATTTCATGGATATCGACATATGCAATATGTTCGGGTTTGAAATCAACACTGGGCATTATCATGTATCCAAGAATGATGCATTTGAGAGGTATCTCCATCATAGATGCTAACATTGAAGCAAATGTCTAACCCGCTTGTCATCTCTAATAAAGCTCTCATTTGATCTTGTGCTAACACCTTCATTGGAAATATATAAAGACCACATGCCTCCATATCTTTTGTGAGTTCCTCAATAATAGGAATATTGTAGCAATTGGATTTTCCACTAGAAGTTGATGTTGCTATACTAACATTCTTTCCAAAAAGAGAAGATTTTAAAGCTTCAGCCTAATGGATGTATAATCTGGATATTCCTATCCTTCTCAAAGCTGCCTTGGAGACATCTGCAAGACTATTAGGAACCTCCACATGGACAACCAATTTCTCATTAATTTCTTCAATGTGAATTATCAGCCCAAAGATACCCATGCCCCTTCTTAAGTGGTCAACCATCTCAGGAGGCTTCAAGTGATCTATACTATAGCATCTTGATGTCAAAGTTCCAGGCTTTGTTTTTTTAATATTAATGTATCCTTCAACACACTTAGAACCTTTCAGAGTTATAATGTCCTCCAAAGATGACATACTAGGTATGATAGTGATAGAGTGTCTATTTTTCATGAAGCATTTGAGAAGCTGCCGCAAATCTGTTCTAAAGGCCACCATTCATTTTTCTATTGCATTGATAACTGTGGAAGGAGGCAACCAACAGCTCAAGGTTCTTTTGAAATTTTAGGTTGATCACTTGATTTGGTGGTAAAGTCATAAATTATAATAGTTGATCCTTGAGAAGTTACAATATTTTCTGCATTGTCTAACACAACTACTACCTTTGGACAAAGAAGTGAAAGCTTCTTCACATAAGAGATCCACAAGCTATCAAGCTCAAAGATGTTAGGTTGCTTGAGTGCTCCAACTGCAAAAATTTGACCAGCCTACTCAATTAGCACGTTACCTTATTGATGGCAAGGCCCATGTCATAGGATCAGTAGCTTGCAAACCACCATCCATTTCTCTTAAAACTTTTATTTGATGCATAAATTACCTTGCTTCTCACTCTAGATGTGTCTAGTGATCATTCTATAAAGAAGAATATACTTTTCTGGCAGTAATCTACTTATCTTCAGTTATAAAATCAAAGTCATAGATTATGTATCTTCATTCATCAGCAGGAAGGCTAGCAATGGAATCTTCACAAATTAGAGTAGGCTTATCCACCTTCTCAATGATAACTAGTTTCAGCTTCTCCTCAATCAAATAAATTATGAATCATTGGGTTCTTCTTGCCATCAATTCCAGTAATTATAACTTACACATCATGCGCAACCATTCTTGATTCCTCTTTAGCCATTTTTGTGGCTCTAGAGCTGTATGGTTGCTGAAAGAGGTCATGGGAGAGCATTTAGGGTTGCACCAGAGAGAGCTTAATGGATGCCTTTTTTTATCCGGGGAATGAGGGATTGAAAAGGGGATTAAGACCCTAATTTTCTAATTAGTTTATTTCTTAAGAGTTTAGGTGAGAATTTCAAATTTTTGGGCCAAATTAAGGTTGTTTAGGACTCAATTTAGTCTCACATTAATTCTGAAATAAAATTATTTATAAAAATTGTGTTTACCACTGTGGTCAAATTTTTTATATAAGTATTCTTGCCTTCATCTATCTTTTTTTGAAAAGAGGATAAATGAAAATATAAAAATATATAACACCTTGTCGGGACACCACGTAGATCCTCAGATGTTCTTATTAGGGTGATTGGATATGACATTAAGGAGAGGTGTACTATCTCGAAAGTTAGAGGTCACCACCTTACAATGGACCTAATAACCTCAATAAGGACTATGGGTCTTCGGAATGTACCAGATATTCTTCCCCTACTTTACATGGTAAAGTAAAGCAAGGTTTATTTTAAACTAGGTTCATTAAGTTCCTTATAGGGGCAAGCCCCCATAGTTAATTACATCCTAAGGAACATGATTCCTTAGGAATAATCTCGATTAAGGTAAATGATTATTGTCTCCAAAGATTTTGAAAGGTAGGACTATCAACCGATTAGTTTTTCTTAGAAAATCAAGTGAGATCGATCAAGAGGAGAGAGTTCTTATCGAAACCAAATGAAGATAAGTAGGGGATGCTTAGGATACTATGAAGCCTAGTAAGCATCCCAAACTATCCTATGATTGGGCTTTATATTTTTGAAATTGAATTGATTTATTTGAGTTAAATTTTTATTAGAATGCTAGGGCTTACAATTTCATGACAGATGGTCATGGAAATGCCTAAGAGGTGAGGATTTATGCTTGTAGCCTTCAAAGGGGAGAAGCAACCTCAGAACCTAAATCTAGGGAGTTTGGCGAGGGCCAAACGCATGACCTAAATCTAAGGTGAAAATGGGTATTTGGTTTACCTCTACAAGAGAGGATAAACCACCCAACTGTTGGACTTTCAATCGACTGGGGGTGCCCGTCAACTAACTCCTCTTACGATTTTTAATACAAGTAGGCAAGTCATATGCTTTTCCAAGATAGCTAAGCTATTATTTATTTAGAAAGAGACTAAGACCTTAAATACACTCCCAAAGAGACTAGATCATGTAGGGCATGATTTAATGACTTAAATCTAATGCAAATTTTGTCGCATTTTATTTTCTTTTTAAACAATCAATTTGACATAGGCTTTAGGATTCATATGCCTAATGCATGAGAAATTAGATTATGGGCCAAAATCAGTAAAATAAAGAGGTGTGTTTTCACCATAGCTCTCAAAGGTCAAGCCAAGTCCTCTATCAAAGGTGAAAGCCCTCCAAGTCAAGAGTGAAATAATATGCCTTTTATGCATGATGTGAGAAAAGTAATATAACATCCAGTTAAGGGGTTGCTAATTCTTTTATCTTGATTTATAACCTAAGCTTTGGATAAGGTTATGATTTATTTTATTTTTAGTTTGAGTTATTTTGATTGGATAGAAAATTTATTTTCCTAAGAGCCTAATCATCATCTAGGTCATACATCAAAGCAAGGAAGAAACTAGGAAAAGATGTTATCTTAACGCATAAGCTAAACAAACATCAATCAATTTATAGAGCAACGCAAAAGAATAAAAGGTCATTTGTGGTCGGGCTCCACCACACAAACTCAAAACTAAATTGGGTAGTCGAGCTCTACCCTTATACAACCCGGATTATAAATGAATTAAATACAATCAAGAAGGAATTCATTGTTATGGGGGTCTTTATTCTTCATTTCTTCTTTCTTCTTTCTTCTTTCTTCTTTCTTCTTTCTTCTTTCTTCTTACTTCTTTCTTCTTTTGGTTAGTTGGAATGTGGTTTCTCCAAAGGCTTCACATGGCACATATGACCTAGTCTTATAACCAATGTTCATCTTAATACCCCATAACAATCATTCTAAAATCCTAATTACAAAATTACATGAAAATGGGAAAAAGGAAATCAAACTAAAACCTGTAAGATAGAGATTAGCCAAACAAACCATACAATCCTAAGAATGTATATATATGAATTGGACTTAGCACCCCACATAAGGGTAACTAAGTCCACCTGACCTATTTTGGATTATGCTTAGGGGTATAAGTACTTGCATAGCAAAACCTTTTTTATATTTTTATTATAGTGCCCCTTAAGCACAATCCCCTACAGAAGACAATGGTTAGACTAAGATCGCCCTACCATTCAGTCTATGCATATACACCCTAACATCCAGACTAAAATAATACATCAGAAAATAAAAGGAAACATCAAACCATGCACCACCCTAACCTAAAGCTAGAAATGGTGACTTAGCCTAATGTGTGTGCCATTTAAGGTTTGTGTGGTATGATTAGCTAGGCTTTAAGGTTGAAGTTTTCTAAGTATGAAAATTTTCAACTTAGAGGGTGGTTTCATTTAAGTGATTTAGTTGATTTGACTAATTTTTATGTTATGATTTGATTAGGTTTGAATGAACCTACAATTAATTACTAACTATTATAAAGAGGGAAAAGAGAAGAACCTTAAGCAATTTCTATGGTAGATTCATATTTGATTATTATTTAGTGAATGTTTTATTATTCATTTTAATTAATCCTAAGTTTAGACTTTTCCCTAAACAAATCTATTCAAAAATAAAGGCATTTTAAGATTAAATAAAGTGAAATACTATCACAAAACACACAACACTTCATTTCTTTCCCAACATGTGTAACATGCATATAAATGAATCCTAAGCATATCTATACATGCAAATGGAAGTGTTTAGCACACCTTAATGATGAATGCTAAGAGAGTTACTTAAGAAAATTGGGATGCTTCATGATGCATGATTTTGTTAAGTAGAAAAAGAGTGATTCTTTTATCCATTTTTCATATGCACATTTTCAAGTATAAAAGACAGAAGTGAGTACGGCACCTTTGTTAGCACCAGGGGTGTAAGGTACAAGACCTAATATGGCTACTTAAAGCCTCGCAACCTCGGGTTGCCTAGACTAATATATCACTTTTTCTTAATTACATGTGCATGCCAAAAAGAAATGCATGGAAAGAGAATCATGCAAAAAGTACATGTTTGTTTGTTTGATTTGTTTATGAAATTTACATATGCAAGTGTGAATATCCTTCTTAAGTGATAACATAGGAATGAATAGGAATGGATTTAAGCAAGTGTTGTGTTCTTTTCAAATGAACTATACACTTTGCAAAATTCTATTCAAAACTATGCTAAAATAGAAGAGAAAGAAAGTCGCACAATGCACATCTTTATATTTACACTCACATGCGAACTTATAAATAATTATAAGTAGCATACCTTTCAGTTATGATATTTGGTTTATAAGTTTTTTAAAATAATTTTGGATTTAATAGTGATAATAGCCATTCATATTCTTACTTTAGCCAAAATATGCAATTTGACATAAAGGAAACATTTCATTTTTAATTTGATTTTTAAAAGGGAATGAATGCACGATTTTCATATGACATATACATTTAGCATGTTAGGAAAGAAATAAAGTGATGAAAGCATGTAAATTCATTCACCCTAATTAATTCTTAAAGATAATCTTATGAGATAAGATTATTTAAAGTAAATCAAATTTATTTTATAGAGATTTTTAGTTTTATTTGAGTTTGATGAATTTAAGAAATGTTAAGAGGTTTGCTGGTCCTAACCCATTCCCACATGTGTGTATTGCATTAGTTTAATTTTTAGGGTGATTAGGTTAATTTTATATTTTTGTTAGGTTAAGGTGTAGATTGAGCTCATTAATTACCCCTTATTTGCACCTCTTTAACATATTTAACCAAATAATTATGAGCCAATGTATGACATAAAACCACACAAGGAATTTAAGATATCAATGCACCTAAGAAAGAAAGGGTCCTAATGCAATTGGCTCATAATTAATTATTAAGTAAGCTAAAGGGTTTAATTTAAGTACTTTCATAACTTTCCCCACACATGTAGGTTTGATTTTGATTTCCTTAAGTTACTTAGGTTATTTAACACCTAAGCACCTACCCAAGATGAATTGATTAAGTTCTGGAATGTTTTAATTTTGAAAAGTTTGATTAATTAAGTCATTTAATTAAGTGATTACAACAACAACAACAAGCCTTAATCCCACTAGGTGGGGTCACCTACATGAATCCTTCGTCTCCATTATGTCCTATTATGTGTCAAATTCTCATTTAATTCAAGTATACTAAGATCATTTTATACATCTTAACCAAGTCTTTTAGGTCTACCTCTACCTTTCTTAACATAGGAAAATCTAATGCATTTACTCCTAATCGGTCATCGGACGGTGACGCTTATGTAATAAACCATCTAAGGCGACTCTCCTAATCTTATCTACTTTGAGCTACTCCAACTTTTCAACATACTATTTTGCATTCTATCTCTAAGAGTAAAGCCACTCATCCATGAGCATCCTCATCTCTAACTCTTAACTTAGTCTTATGCTTCTTTATTAAACATTCTCGCACATAAGTCATTGGTCTTACCACCATTATAAAATTTTCCCTTAAGTTTATGGAACTTTTCTATCACATAATAGGTCGATGCATTCCTCTACTTCAACCATCCAACTTGAATTCTACTAATAACATCTCCATCTATTTCACCATCATTTTGAACAATAGAGCCTAAATATCTAATCGCCACTATTATTAATGACTTGATCACTTAAAGTCACAACATTATCACTAAAACTTCTACAACTAAAATTACACTCATATATTCGTTTAGATCTACTTAAATGAAAACCTTTAGACTCAAAGTTGACCTCCATAATTCAATTTTATTGGACTTCTCTAGTCTTATCAACAAGAAGAATGTCATAAGCAAAAGCATACACCAAGGTACATCTTCTTGTAAATGCCTTGTAAGAACATCCATAACTAAAGTAAAAAGATAAGGGCTTAATGTTGATCTTGATGTAATCCAACCGAAATAGGAAAATATTTTGTCAATCCTCCTTATGTTTGGACACAAGTAGCTCTAGTATACATATCCTAATGACTTGAATATAACCAATATTAACTCTTGTCTAGAACTCTCCAAAGAACATCACTTGAGACTTTATCATAAGCTTTCTCTAAATCAATAAATATCATATGTAGATCATTCTTACTTTCTCTATGCTTCTCCATCAAACCTCTTAACAAATGTATAGCATCCATAGTAGATCTACCTGGCATGAAACCAAACTAATTGTGAGAAACTTCTGTATCACATCATAACCTATGCTCAATTACTCTCTCCCATAATTTTAATGTATGACACATTAACTTAATTCCTCTATAATTTGCACACTCTTGTGTATCACCTTTATTCTTAAATAAAGGAACTAACAAACTCTTTCTCCACACATCTGGCATCTTTTTAGTCTTTAAAATAACATTAAAAAGATTTGTAAGCCAAGAAATTCCTTGATCTCCTAAACATTTCCACACATCTATTGGAATATTATCGTCTAGCTTCCACATTTCATTTTCTTTAAAGCTTCACTAACTTCGATTTACTAATGACGATAGAAATGAAATTCTATTTTGTTTAGGTATTAAGGTTGCTAAAATCAATCGATTTTCAGATCCTTCATTGAAAAGTTTATCAAAATACCTCATCCACCTATTTTCAATATCTTTTTCTAAGAAAAGCACTTTATTATTTTCATCCTTAATACCCCTCACTTGAACTATGCCTTTACTTCTCATATCTCTTTGCTTGGCTAACTTATACATACATCTTTCACCTTCTTTGGTATTTAATCTATTGTATAAATCACTAAAAGCTAAATTTTTTGCATCATATATTGCTTTCTTAGAATCTCTAGTCATTTTATATCTTTCCCAATTCTCAAGTTTTACATCTAAACCAAGTTTTATAATAATGCTTCTTATTTCTTGTCTTTTCTTGCACACTCGACTCCACCACCAACTATTCTTATTAAAAGAAGCTTTTCTTTTGACTCACCAAGCACATCTTTAGCAACTTGCTAAATTTCACTTGATATTTTTTCCCACATAACGTTAGCTTCCTTATGAACATCCCAAACTCTAATTTCTTGTAGCTTGCTCTTAAAATATTTTATTTTTATTCTTTAAGTGTCCCCATCTAATTAGGACAATAATTTAGTTTATTTTTTCTCTTACAACCTTTCATCTTAAAATCTAAAACTAATAGTCGATGTTGGGTACTTAAAATTTCACTTGAATGACCTTACAATCTTTACATTCTAAACGATCTATTTTTCTTATAAAAAAAATAATCAATCTGTGTTTTACTAGATTCATTTTTATAAGTAATAATATGTTCATCTCTTTTCTTAAATAAAGTATTAGCAACTACAAAATTATAAGCTAATGCAAAATCTAATATAATCTACATTCTTCATTAGTCACTCCGAATTCATAACCACCATGAATACTTTTAAAATCTTCTACCACTTTACCAACATGTCCATTTAAATCTCCCCAATAAATACTTTTTCTTTTTAAGAGGTATCTTTATATTAATCCTCTAATTCATTCCAAATTTTCTTTTGAGCTTACCTCCAAACCTACTTGAGGAGCATAGACACTTATAACATTGATAATCTTAGTATCAACAATAATCTTTAAAGCTATAATTCTATCTCCACATTTATTAATACTTATAATATTATCCTTTAAACTTTTATCTATAAACATACATACATCATTTCTAGTTCGACTTTTACCTGAATACCAAAGTTTAAAACCTAAACTATCAATCTCCTTGGCCTTCTCACCAACCCATTTAGTTTCTTGAACACATAAAATATTTATCTTTCTATGAACCATAATATCTATTAATTCCATTAATTTATATAAGAGTCACCAACCATTTAATTAAGTGATTAAACTAATTGTTTTGATGATTGAATTTTGTGTTTATATTTGGATTCATGATTGAAATATTGATCAAATCATGAAAAAAAATCAAGGGTTTGGCTTGATTTGAATTTGATTTGGCTAAGTTCAAGAATTTGACTTCAAAGGCTTAGGTTGAATTTTGGTTGAAATTGGATTTGATTTTTCAATTTAGTTTTGGTTTGATGATTGAAATTTATATTTATATTTTGATTCATGATTAAAGGAATGATTGAATCATGAAACAATTCAAGGGTTTGGCTTGATTTGAATTTGATTTGGCTAAGTTCAAAATTTTGACTTGAAAGACTTAGGTTGAATTGTGGTTGAATTTGAATTTGATTTTTTTTTTTAGTTTAGTTTTGGATATTTGGATTTATATTTCATTTATATTTGTGAATATAAATGAGAATATAAATGGGTTATGAGAAAATTTCTTGAATTTGGACTGAGTTGGATTTGATTTAGGCTAAGTCCATAAGATAGCATCAAAGTGACTTAGGAAAGATTTTCTTAAGTTAGAATTGATTTGAGTTTGGTTTGAAATTGATTTGAGTTTAAGGTTAATTTGAATTTGGAGTTTGATTTGAATTTTGAAATTTGACTTGAAGGAAGGAAGTGCGGATTTGGTTAAAGCTATAGTGTAGGCAAATTTTTCTAACACCCCTAAGGCATAACCTATTCCTATGGCTAACTCTTCTAAGTCTCTAGGCTTAGGTTAAGTATTCACCTAAACACTAGAAGTGTATTAAGACTAAAGAACTTCTAATGTCTAAGAGGAGTCCTATGTCTAAGATGGAGGGGTTAAGATCTCATCCTAAAAATGAGGTCAATAACCATATTGAAAATAATTATCAAAAGTTTCCTTATCTTTATATGACCCGATTGCATTGAGATTTGTGTGAAATCTTGCCAAAATCAAACCTACATAGTATGGGTATCATTTCTAAGTAAAATCAATATTCTAGTTTCTTGTAATTAGAGGTCATTTGGTTCAAGTCAACACTTAATCGGATCAATTTTAGTTTAAAAATGCACATTATCACTTTCGACTGCTCAACATTCATGCAGACTCGTCTGAATTGAGCACAGACAATCTCATTTGATAGGTTTCAAGGTTTCAATGCTAACAGTGTGATAAATTTCATGAACGAAGATTGTTTGGGCATCATCACAGCTTCCTGACATTGATATGCATGTGTTCGTGTCAACAGATTGTTGACCTACATGTATGCTCCATCAATCAAGTCGAGGTCACAAGCTGAATTCGATGAACTTCAGATGCAACAATGCACAAATCGCAACTGAAATACACTCGATGTCGCCAAAACTAGTCGACATGATCTCCAATTGATGATCTCATGTTTGTATATATTGATCCGCGTTGTTATATATCTATATATATATATATAAGCGAGATTGATGATGCCCAATTGGATGAGTGCTGCGAATATTGAGCGGTCGGAAGCGCTGACCTTAATCAAATGGACTCCAATCGTGAAACTGATTATGCCGTTGAATCCAGAACATAGAATTTGCCTAGAAACAACATCCATAATGCATGAGATTAATTTCGATGACTTTTTCGCATAGATATGGCCATAAAAAAACAACTAAATTCAGATATTTATTCTAATTTTGATCAAATATGATTTCTTAATATCCAAATTATTTTAGAATCAATTCAAAAAAATTTGGGTATAAGTTATTTCCAAAACAAATTCGATCTTATTCAAATTTTTTTTAAAAAAAGAATCCCCCCTAAACTCATAAGTAACTAATATGCAATTAAGAATCTTAATCCTTTTTTTATTTCTCTCTGGTGGAAAGAAAAAAAAAAGGAGACCACTCGCGAACCCAGCAGAAAGGAGCCCTTGCTTTTTTTTTTTTGGCTCTCAATTCGTTCAACAGAAACTGCTATCTCCAGCCAAAGGTGGCGCTCCATGCCCTCTTCCGTTCGTTTCCTCATTCGCCATTCTCGCTAACTCTATTCTCTTCATCCATATTTTATAATCTCTCTCTCTCTCTCTCTCTCTCTCTCTCTCTCTCTCTCTTGCATGGATTTGAGAGTTGTCCATCTTTATCTCCCTTTGACCAGTAGAGGCCTTTCCTTTGATCGAAGTTTGCATTTTTCTTCTCAATGTGTTTGGACTACATTAATCCTAAGTGTTTGCCCTCTTTTTGTTCTAATGTCATTTTTCCCTTTTGGATTCTTCCATTCATGGGCTTTTTTTTGGGCTTTCAAGTGCTCATTACCTTCAAGTTTGGATCTTGGTTTCCCTCCAGTTGCCAATATTCTTTCTGTGATAGTTGTTGTTTTTGTTTCCTGAATTTGCATTCATGTCACAACTTCGAATATGAAGGCACAACACATTTTGTTTAGAGTTGTCTTCATGTCGTCTTGATATTCAACGACTAAATAGACTCGATAGAATGTAAGATAATTTAGCCCCTCTTTCTTTCCTTGCAAGTGACAAAAATTGAGAAGCAACACTGTCATCAGGCGGGTTCTCCTCTAGGTTTCTGGAGTTTCCATTATTCCTGCAACCAAACAGCCCCTCTTTTCTTCCTTGCAAGCGACAAAAATTGAAAAGCAACACCATCATCAGGCAAGCTCTTCTCTAGGTTTTCAGCGTTACCATTATTCCTGTAGCCAAACAACCCCCTCTTTCCTTCCTTTCAAGCGACAGAAATCGAGAAGCAACACTATCATCAGGCGGGTTTTCCTCTAGGTTTTCGGCATTTTCATTATTCCTACAGCCAACAACCCCCTCTTTCCTTCCTTTCAAATGACGGAAACTGAGGAAGAACATTAACATCAGGCGGGTTCTTCTCTAGATTTTTGACATTTTCTCACCTATTCAGTCTAAATAATCAACCCTCCAATATCTCCTATTCAATCTCTACTAGTCAAACCCACGCAAAATCATTAGTGTTGTGGATTGTGGATGTATGAAAATATGGGAAAACTATATGCATATGCTTGTGCTTCTTTATCCAGGTTTGAAGGCCTCATCATGCTCATCGGGAAGAAACGAGATGAAATTCAGCTGTGGTGTCGCAAGACACAACTCACTACACTCAATAGGGTGTACCGAGTTGTTGACCACACTTTTAGAGTGAGCCTTCAACTTCTCCATCTTAGACATAGGACTCCTCTAGACACTGAGAGTTCTTTAGTCTTAAGACACTTCTAGTGATTAGGAGAACACTTAACCTAACCCTAGAGACTTAGAAGAGTTAACCATAGGAATAGGTTATACCTTAGGGGTATTAGAAAGACTTGCCTACCCTATAGCTTGAACCAAATCCTTACTTCCTTCTTTCAAGTCAAACTTCAAACTCAAATCAAATCTTAAATGAATTTCAACTCAATTGATTTTCTTAAGTCATAAGTCAATTCCAAGATTTAAATCATGAATCAAATCTTAAATGATTAAAACCCATGATCAACTCCAAATCCAAAATCTTTCCAAAGCCTTTTGATTTCATCTAATGGACTTAGCCCAAATCTAATTCAAATCACTCCAAACTCAAAATATTTCCTTATAACCCATTTATATTCTCATTTCTATTCACAAATATAAATGAAATATAAATTCAAATAACCAAAACCAAATTTAAAACACAAATCCAAATCTAACTTAAATCCAACTTATACCCTTTCAAGTCAAATCCTTGAACCTAAACTAAACCAAATTTAAATCACTCCAAACTCAAAAAGATTTTCTCATAACTCATTTATATTCTCATTTATATTCACAAATATAAATGAAATATAAATTCAAATAACCAAAACCACATTCAAAACTCAAATCCAAAATCCAACTCTCTTTCAAGTCAAATCCTTGAACTTAGCCAAATCACTCTCAAATCAATCTTAACCCTTGGATTTTCTCTACAAGCAATCATTCTTTCAATCACATGCCTAAATATAAATAGAAACTTCAGTCATCAAATCAAAATAAAACTAACCCAAGTCAAACCCATGTTCATCCTATGAACTTGAAATTGTCAAATGAACCAAAATCCATTTGACTCCAAATCACTTGCAATTGGATTTATATTTTCGTCATAAGTCCATATGTGAGTTCAACCAAACTTGAATCAAGCCCTGATCAAGACAATTGACCCACTTAGGCTCACTCGACCCAAAGTGACCTAAAGCACCTTTTGAGCCAAATTCTAATCCAACCCAAATTGGATTGAACTAAGCCCATCTAAGCCTCACATTGTTAGTAACAATCATCCTAGGATGATCAATCACTCAAATTAGGTCAAACCAAGTGAAACCTAGCCTTTGAACAAGTCAACACTTAGCCCAAATGAAACCTAAACTAGCCAAAATCCATGATAAGCCAAATTGATTGAAACCATTGATTTAAACCAATTCATAATCAATGATTGAACATGATAAAGCCATCAATTAAGCCAAACTAAGCCTAATTGGCCACTTGACTTAAGTTGGCCCAAGTTGACCTAAAAAGTTAAAATGGGTCAAATCTTGATCTAAGCCAAATTAATTGCAACCAATGGGTCAAATTCATTTTGAATCACTTGTTGAACTTGACCAAAGCTTCAATTGGCCAACTAGACCCAACCTAGCCCAATTGACCATGAACCCAACTTGACTTAAAAGGTCAAATCAACTTAAAATCAAACGAAACCAAAATTGATTGTAACCAATCTTGCAATATATTTTAAATGATCAACCAAGCCTAAACCAACCCATGACTTAACCCAATTTGATCAAATGGGTCAAATTGGTCAACTTGATCCATTTGACCTAAATGAACCAAACCAAATCTAAACCAAATTGAACCAAACCAAAGACACCCATAGGCTCTAAATGATCATTTGAACTTTACCTAACCCATGGTTTGCCCCAATCTGACCAATTGGTCAACCTAACCCAAGTTTACCCAACTTAACCTAAATAGGTCAAATTGAACAAATTCAAACCAAATGAACTCCAAATCACTTGAAATTTGGCCTAACCTATTTTTGAATCATTTTAAATCTGTCCAAATCAAAATCAAGGCCAAATGACCATTTTACTCCTAGTTCAAAGGCTATCCCTTGGCCAAATTCACTTGGAATTTGGCCAATTCCTTCTCATGGCTACTTAGCATCTTCGTAGTGGTCCACTTGGACACCAAGGGAGGTGGTGAACATGACCCAATGGGTTTGGGTCAGCCATGACCCAACCCAATGCCAAACTGACCCCTCTAATGGGAATTAAGCATTTGGATCACTCCATACACTCACCTAGCACATGTGCACTCCCTATCCTCTACTCTTTGTCTAAAATGAATCACATGGAGTGTCTAACAACCCAAACTGATCAATAATTCAAAACAATTGAGCTAAAATGGTAAAGCTAATCTCGGCCATCTGATCCAAGGAGGGGGAGATATACTCCCACTCATTCCCACTCAAACAACACACACTGAATTCGATTGAGCCCTAGGAACCAAAACCAAGCTTCTCCAAGCCTTGGCAAGCATTCCTCAGCTCCCCCATTTTCTCCTTCTCAATTTTCTTTAAAGCAGAAATAGGGGAGATCCAAATCAACTCCAACTCACTCAATTCTCCATCAAATCCAAATTACTCTTGCAAGCACCATCAAGGGACCAAGTCAAGCTCAACCAAGGTGTTTCCCAAGTCACCAAGCCATGGGAAGGGGGGACTTCGATCAAAGCTGATTTCCATTGAAGGGGAGCTTGATCAATTGAGCCATCCACTTCAAACCAAGGCTTGATACTTTCAACATGGCTTCATCTCTACTAGACAAAGCTACCTCCTTCGTTGGAAGCACCGGTGATAGCCTCCAGTGAGGTATTGTTCAAAATCGATCCTAAAATAAAAAAAATGCTTGGTCCTTTGAGAAGGGAATGGTAATCCCAATAGATCTAGCTATTGAATCTCTTGCTTGTGTTCCTCCAAAGGTTTGGGGTGAGTTTGAACTCCATCAGAGCTCAGGTGAGCTCGGATCGAGCGATGATCAATGAACGACATTCATCTCTCACCGCTAGGGAGGAGATAGATCACACACCGTCCATTCCACATGATTAGAATGGATGGCTATGATTAGAACATGCATTAGCCACTTTTAATTTAAGCTTAAACTACAGGATTAATCATGGTTGTCCGACCATGGAGAAAGCGCATCCACCACCAGCTGACGTGATAGCGTATGTGACAACTTACATATCCTATCCCATTGCACCACATGAAAAGTGCGCCGCGTTAGTCGTCACATGGCCTAACAAGATTAGGGGGTTTAATTAGCTTAATTATTCCAATTTTAATCATGGAACTTCCAAAAGTCATAATTAGTTGTAGAAAAATTCAAAAACTATGAACTCAAGTTCATTTTATAGATAATTCAATGGAGAATAATAAAAAAATTAAGTTTAATTGATTTTGAACATTAACCTTCACTCAATTTGAGTTTTATTGGAAATGTAATTAGGCTAATTACTCCTTAATTATTTCAGTAATTAATTCCAAACTTCTTAGGGTTAATTAGTGGGATGACCTCTACCTCCCATGATTTTCTTGGAATTTATTGTTGGATTAATTAGGGTTCGCTTGTTTCATCTAATCACTTTCTTAATCAATTAAATGATTAATTAACCTATTAAATAGTGATAAATTCATTAATTAAGTTTGTTAATCATCAAGAAATAGTGAATAGACTTAGGGAATGAGATTAGGATTCCTTTTCTAAATCTTTTCCCCTAAGTTTATTTCATTTGGATAAAGACTTAATTAATTTGCAAATTGATTAATGATTTAATCACTTCATTAAATGGCTTAATTAACTTAACTCAAAACCAAATTATTCTAGAACTTAATCATCTTAATCTTGGGTAGATTCTTAGGTGTTCAATAACCTAAGAAGCTTCAAAGAAAATTATAATCAAACTACATGTGTAGGATGGTTATGAAAGTACTTAATTAAACTCTTTAGCTTAATTAATCAATAATTATGAGTCAATTGCATCAGGCCCCCATAATTTCTTAGGTGCATTGCTAATTTAAATTTCATGTGATTACATATCATTTGTTGGCTCATAATTATTTGTTTAATTATGATAAAGTGGTATAGGTAAGGGGTAATTAATGGACTTAATTCACACCTTAACCTAAATAAAATATAAAAATCAACTTAATTGTTCTAAAA
The DNA here is from genome assembly GCA_021442155.1 of Cymbidium sinense. Classification (NCBI taxonomy): domain Eukaryota; kingdom Viridiplantae; phylum Streptophyta; class Magnoliopsida; order Asparagales; family Orchidaceae; genus Cymbidium; species Cymbidium sinense. The sequence continues at coordinate 7,201,114 of CM038228.1, read as the reverse complement.
TTAAACTAAACCAATTCACATATGGGGGAAATGGGTTAGGACCAGCAAACCATGCATTCACCTCTTTTGAAAAATTAATTAAATAAACTATTTCCTTTTATGTCAAATTGCATATTTTGGATAAAGTTAAGAATATGAGTGACTATTATCACTATTAAATCAAAACTTATTTTCAAAACCTATAAACTAAAGATTATGAATGATGAGATGCTACTTATAAGTAGTTATAAGTTTGCATGTGATTATAACATGAGATGTGTTTTATATTATTTTTTTCTCTTCTCTTAACATTGACTTGTATAGGATTTTCAAAGTGTATAGATCATTTGAAAAGAATATAACACTTGTTTAAATCTAATCCTACGCACTCCCATGTTATGACTTAAGAAGGATCCTCACATTACACATGTAAATTCTACAACCAAATCAAACACAAAAAATCTTCTGCATGATTCTTCTTTCATTTATTTCATTTTGTACATTTTAATGTATTTAAGAAAAGTGGTATATTAGTCTAGGCATCCTGGGGTTGCGAGGCTTTATGTAGCCCCAAGTAGGTCTCGTACCTTACACCACTGGTGTAGAAAATAATGGCATCATACTCACTTATGTCTTTTATACACGTGAATGTGCATTATGTTAAAGAATAAGGAATTCCTCTTTTCTACATAATAAAAATATACATTCATGGAATGTCCAAATATCCAAATCATATTTCTTAGCATTCATCATCAAGTTGTGCTAAAATTTTCATTACATGTATATGTATTCTTAGGATTATGCATATGCATAGTATACATGGTGGAATGAAATAAATGGTTGTGTATAATGTGATAGTTATTCACTTTAACTAATCCTAAGATTCCTTTCTTATTGAATAGGTTTATTTGGAGAAAATCTAAACTTAGGGTTAATTGAAACACATAATAAAACATTCACTAAAGAAAAGAATCATTAATAAATATACCTTAGAAATTACTTAAGGTAGGGATGAAAGAGAAGTTCTCTTCTATTTTCTTCTCTTTACAACATTTAGCAACTAATTGTAAGTTCATTCAAACATAATCAAATCACCAAATAAAATTGACAAATCAACTAAATCATTTAAAATGAAACCATCACTAAGTTGAATCCTTCACACTTAGAAAATTTCAACCTTAAAGCCTAGCTAAGACATGCCATACAAGCCTTAAATAACACACACATTAGGCTAAGTCACCATTTCTAGCTCTATATTAGGGCGGTGCATGGTTTGATGCCTGATTTTTTTTTGTGATGTAATATTTTTAGATTGGATGTTAGGGTGCATGTGAATAGACTGGATGAAATGATGATCTTAGTATAATCATGTCTTCTACAAGGGATTGTGCTAAAAGGGCATTGTAATAAAAATATAAATACTTTTGTTGTGTAGGTTGCTTATACCCCTAAGCATGATCCAAACTAGGACAGGTGGACTTGGTTACCCATGTGTGGGGTGCCAAGTCTAAATTATTCCTATAACTGCTTGGGTTGTGTGGTTTGTTTAGCTAATATCAATTTTGCAGGTTTAGTTAGATTTATCTTTCCCATTTTGATGAAAATTTTGCAATTAAAATTTAGAATGAATGTTATGGGGGAATTAAGGTAAACATTGGTCATAAGACTTTGTCTTATGTACCATGTGAAGCTTTGAAGCAAACTACATCCCAAGTCAAATCAAAAGAAAGGAAGAAATGAAGAATGAAAGAAATGAAGAACAAAGAATGAAGAATGAAGACCCCCATAATATGAATTCCTTTTAATTATAATTTTTCATTTATAATCCAAGTTGTATAAGGGTAGAGCTCGACTACACATATTTCTTTTCAGGTTGTGCGGTGGTACCCGACCACATCGGTCTCTTATTCTTTTATGTTAGCTTTATAAAATTATTTGATGTTTGTTTAGCTTGTGCATTAGGATGGCATGATTTTTCTAGTTTTTTAATTATTTGGTGATTGTTGAATGGCCTAGATGCGATTAGACTTTTAGGAAAAAATAATTTTTTTATCTAATTAAACAACTCAACATGAAATTTAATAACTCATAACCTCACTTAAAGCCTAGAACATAAATTAAAATAATAAAAGATTTAGCAACCCCTTAGCTGGATGTTGTATGTCTCACATCATGCATAAATCATATTGCTTCACTCATGCTAATGGAGGGCTTCCACCTTTGCCAGAGAAAATGGCTTGACCTTTGAGAGTCATGGTGGAAGCACACCTCCTTCTTGCTAATTTTAGCCCATAACTAATCTTCTTGTGCATTATGCATATGAAATCCCATAGCCTATGTCAAATTAATTATCCAAAAATCAAAATAAAACTTAACAAAATTTACATTAGATTTAGGTCATTATTCATGCCCTACATGATCTAGTCTCTTAGGGAGTGTGTTTAAGGACTTAGTCTCCTTTCTAAATAAACAATAGCCTAGCTATCTTGCAAAGCATGAGACTTGCCTACATGTATTTAAAATCATAGGAAGAGCTAGTTGGAAGCCACCCCCAAGCAGTTGTAAGTCCAATAGTCGGGTGGTTTTTCCTCTCTTGTGGAAGTAAACCATATACCCACTTTTCTCCTTAGATTTAGGTCATGCTTTGGCCCTCACCAAAGCTCCCTAGATTTAGGATCTGAGGTTGTTGTTTCCCTTTGCGAACTACAAGAATAAATTCTCACCTCTTGAGAATTTTTACAATCTTGTATTATGGAGTTGTATGCCCTAGATTTCTAATAAACATTCAACTCAAACATATAATCCTCTTCAAATTTCAAAAATATAAAGCCCAACCATAGGAAAGTTTGGGATGCTCACTAGATTTCCTAGTATCATGAGTATCCCCTACTCATCTCCCTTTGGTTTTGATAATAACTCCCTCTTTTTGATCAATCCCACTTGATTTTTCAAAAATAACCAATTTATTGATAGTCCTATCTTTGAAATCTTTGGAGACAATGATCAATTACCTTAATTGAGAGTATTGTTAAGGAATCTCATTCCTTAAGATGTAATTAACTATAGGGGCTTGCCTCCATAGAGAATTTAACAAACCCAATTTAAAATAAACCTTAATTTACTTTTTTCTATAAAGTAGGATAAAGATCTCTAGTATATTCAAAGACCCATTGTCCTTAGGAGTCCTTATTAGGTGATTAGGTCTATTGTAGGATGGTGACTTATGTCTCTCGAGATATTACATCATTCTTCAATGTCACACTCGATCACCCTAATGAGTACATTTATGGATCTACGTGGTGTCCTAACAATAATAATATATATATTTATATTTCAAATCCCAAAGTTTGAGAAATAAAACACCACAGATTTTTCTAGTGACTCTGTTAGGGATGGTTCCTCTCCATCTTTGGTAAATGATCATTGTCTCCAAGTATCGATAGTGGATTTGTATTTTATATGAATTCAAGACTATCCTTCTTTTCTATTGGCACTTGGTTTATTTCATTCTTAAGCTAAGCTAGCCATGTTCCTTTAGGTTTTAGGACCTCACTCCGTGTAGGTCTTAAAACTCCAGTTGGGTCCCCCAATAAGTGAAAATAAAATTTAATAAAAAGAAATGACTAAAAACTTTGTTGAACCTCTCTGCCATTTCTATGGTAAAGTAAAGTTCATTCTACAAATAAGGAAAATAAATCCATAATAAAAATATCACTTTTCAAAAGCACTTTTCCAAAATACACATAATGAAATACTTGCACTAAAACTTTAATAACTTAACCTCATCTAACAATTTTTTTATATTACATGTAGGATCTTTTCAAAAATCAAAGTTAAAAAATCATCTTTCAAAAAGAACAAATGGACATTTCATTCCATATACCCAAATTTATTGAATGAAGATTTTATTTTCAAATAAAATCAAAATCATCTTCCAAAAATCACAAATGAACATCCTCATTCAATATACCCAAATTTATTTAATGAAGATTCCATTTCAAAATAAAATCAAAATCATCTGTCAAAAAGCACAAATGATCCTCATTCAATATACCCAAATTTATTGAATGAAGATTTCATTTTCAAATAAAGTCAAAATCATCTTTCAAAAATCACAAATGAACATCCTCATTCAATATACCCAAATTTATTGAATGAAGATTTCATTTCCAAATAAAATCAAAATCATCTTTCAAGAATCATAAATGAACATCCTCATTCAATATACCCAAATTTATTGAATGAAGATTTCATTTTCAAATAAAATCAAAATCATCTTTAAAAAAAAAGCACACATGAACATCCTCATTCAATATACCCGAATTTAAGCTGTCATGTCCAAAACAAAATCAAAATCATCTTTCAAAAACACATATGAACATCCTCATTCAATACACCCAAATTTATTGAATGAAGATTTCATTTTCAAATAAAATCAAAATCATCTTTCAAAAATCACAAATGAACAATCACATTCAATATACCCAAATTTATTGAATAAAAATTTTATTTCCAAATAAAATCAAAATCATCTTTCAAATAGCACAAATGAACATTCACATTCAATATACCCAAATTTATTAAATGAATATTTCATTTCCAAATAAAATCAAAATCATCTTTGAAAAAGTACAAATGAACATCCTCATTCTATATACCCAAATTTATTGAATGAAGATTTCATTTTCAAATAAAATCAAAATCATCTTTTAAAAATCACACATGAACATCCTCATTCAATATACCCAAGTTTGTTGAATGAAGATTTTATTTCCAAATAAAGTCAAAATCATCTTTAAAAAAAAGCACACATGAACATCCTCATTCAATATACCCAAATTTATTGAATGAAGATTTTATGTCCAAATAAAATCAAAATCATTTTTCAAAAAGCACACATGAGTATCCTCATTCAATATATCCAAATCTATTGAATGAAGATTTTATTTTTCAAATAAAATCAAGATCATCTTTCAAAAATCATAAATGAACACCCTCATTTAATATACCCAAATTTATTGAATGAAGATTTCATTTCCAAATAAAATCATGTCATAAAATTGAAAGTCCATCTCAATATATCTCACATATGTTGAAGTTGGAGTTTTTCCTTTTCAAAAATTACAAATTTGAAGATAAACCTCTTCATTCAATATATCCAAATGTGTTAGATGGAGGTTTCATTTTCAAATAAAATCATACCATTTGAAATTCCACTCAACACACTCTACATGTGTTAAGTTAGAATTTCTTTCTTTTCAAAAAGCAATAATGAAACACAAAAATATCACCTTTGAAAAATAATATATAATTGACTTCCATTTTACTTGCCCAAATTTGTTAAATGGAAATCTAAGATCAGTAATTCCTCATAGCGTAGGTGAGCATATCCGGAAGGAGAAAGCTAGGGAGGCTCATCTATAGTGCATGTTACTAGCATAGAAAGGCGAAGGTATGCCAGACAGTCAGCTGTCTCCTCCCTTCTTGATTTCCTTGATCGGCATGCTACCCGCACTGGTCATCCTTATATTATTCTATTGACTGGTACTACCCACCATGGGAGGAAAGCTCCTGCATAGAGAGAGTCGGTGTTGTCTCCATCACACCACTCCACTCCACGTCTGCCATCTCTAGTGCAGGTCCCATCTTCCACAGTTCCATCTAAGGCCATGAAGGCAACATCAGGGGAAAAGAAAGCCCTAATGGTGATCCGGCTACGGCCAAGAGATCCCATTTCATCTACACCGCTGACTGAGGTGAGGCTGAGCTCTCCTACTCAACCTCCTACATTAGTTGTGGTGAAGAGGGAGTGGCCACCTTTTAGCATCGTAGTCGTTCCATCACCACCACCACCTCAGCAAATCATGGACATAGCAACATTAGAGGGATAAGGAGACAGTTCAGTTGCCCCCATGGCGATAGATTCTCCTAGGAGTAATACTCTACCCATGACAGATAATAGCCATGAGCATGTATCCTCCAGTGAGCATAGCCCTCAAAAGATCAGTATCCCGATAGCAGGGGAGGTCAGATGTATCTCCGTTCATGAGCATGATCCCACCATCAGTCAGCCATGATCATTTGTACCTACAACATTTGGATTGCTCCCTAGATGATATAGTAGCACAGTATCGCACTGAGAAGATGGAAATCCTAGGGAATGACTGGTCTGACCTAGAGGAAGAGAAGGTTAGCTTTGATCCCAATGAAAATGATTTATTGGAAGACTCAGTACAAGTGCATATGATTGACACCAGGGGTTCCCTCCTTTGGGACAACTAGAGTTTGGAAGGTATTGAGGATGAACAGGAAGATACTACTTATTCGACCCAAGACCTCCTTCAACAACTCAAACAAAAGAATGAACAAATTGATAAGATGGGAAAGAGGCTTGAAGATTTACTAGTGGTAGTTCTAGAACTTCAGAATCAAGCTCTGGCAGCACATCCTACTATTATGGAGACTGGTAAGCCTAAGTTATTCCATGTCTTAGATCAACCTAAGAGTTCACCTCTAGTAGAGCAGGGCAACACTACCTTGTATAGGAAGGTAGTGGACAGTACCTCCGTACAAGAAAAATATATTAAACTCATGGTTGAACAACAAGTTAGAGAAGCATTGGTGCAAGCCTGAGGTGGTTCATCAATTCCAAAGGGTAGACCCTACCCATAGGAATTTGATGTTATCCAATATGCTAAGCATTTTGTTCCTCATTCTTTCAAAAGTTTTGATGGTAGCGGGAACCCATGCCAGCATATAGCGAACTTCAGGGCCAGCTGTTGCAACGCTGGTGGCAATGATGTGCTATTATTCCATCTTTTTGTTAGCAGTTTAGAAAGCATAGCCTTTGATTGGTACACTGAGCTCCCCAATAGTTTAGTAAAGACTTTTTCTGAGTTGGAGCAACTCTTTATTAAGAGGTTTGCTGGAGCTCAGCAAAGGATAACTTTGGGCAATCTCATTGCAGTAGAACAACACCCCGATGAGTCTCTTATTGATTATATTCTTATATATTGCAATTTGAGTATGAAATGTGAACCACAGTTGTCTAAACATCATGCCATTGAAATTCTACTAAAGAATATTGATGGCCCGATCACCTTCATACTCAAAGGTTTCACCATCAAGGTGTTTGAGAAGCTAATCAACAAGACGACTAGTCTATAATGAGAGGCCAAATCATTACCTTTTCAAAATCAATCAATAAAGCCAAAGCCATAGAAAGCCTATGAAAAGAATCCAGGGGTAGTAGCAGCATTGGATAAGGGGAAGCAACCGGCCAGAGATCAGTATGAGAGATCTTGTGCCCTAAATCCATCGCTTCCACCTCCTTTACCACCTCATAGGTCATCCTACCGGCCACCACAGCAGCCTCCACAACCTTCGCCGCCTCCTCCTCAGCCATACTCTCAGCAATGGTACACATACCTGCCCCTAGGTAGCGATCATCCACCTACTATTTTGGATAAACTAAATAAAACTTATTCATTTAAGAGGGAGGTAGTCAGGAAAATCTTTAAGAACCTCTTAAAGAAATTTGATTTTAGCTACTCGATCCTGACTTTTGCCCATACCACCACATGCTAGGCCAAGTTTTGGAGAATTGCTTTACATTTAAGGATTGGCTTGAGCATAGTTACAAGTCAGGCGCTATAGTTATCCCTAAGGAATATATAGTGGAACAATCATCCAGTTCTGTTAGGGTAATCCTTGGGGATACATATGATCCTCTCAAAATAAAAGAAGGTTAGGATATCTCTTTATTCCAAACCTCTAAAAAGATTATTTCAAAAATCAAGAAACTTTTCTTGCAGGTGCCTGAGGCAGCTCAAATCTCCAACATCAAGGAAGGTTTGCAAATTGCCAAAGACAACTTGGGAAAAGTGGGAGCTCAGCAGCAGCAGCAGTATCCCATACTTTCCCAAGATAGCCAAGTAGCGCAATCACCGACTGAGCCCAACCACCATTCCATTGTTGCATCTATTACTTCAGCCGTCATTTCTACTTCAGCTAGCTCTTCTTCTAGTAGACATCTTGTATCAACAGACGAGGACATGAAATCCCTCATCTCACTTACTTTACTAGATTTTAAATCTAAGAAATTGAGGAATAAAGTTAGTTTGAATTACATCTGTGTCACTTCTGATGGGTTGTCTGACTCTACTCTTTTACAAAACTCTTTAAGTCTTAATAATAATTATAACAACTCTAATCATCCTCTTTCAAATTTAGAAATGGACTTTCCTTTTCTGAATACTATGGGTTCACCTCTTGAGATAGACTTAGAATTATCTGATTCCAATGGTCCTGTAGTAGAAGCTGTAGGTATTGTTGATAAGCATGTAGAATCTTCCACTAACTTGCCATAAGAGGTCACCAAGTTAACCTCCAGAGGGGTTCTACCTCCTAGGTAGAACCTCAAGATAAGAGAAAATAAGTCATTGGTACCAACGAGCAAGAAACCCCTCCACAGGATGCTCCACCCATAGATATGCTTGTGGAGGATCATCCTAGAGTTGATTACAATATCCTTGCCCACCTAAGAAAGTTGTCAGCTAAACTAAGCATATATGATGCCCTTGTCTTATCCAAAGAGATGAGGAAATCATTAATCAAGGCTCTTCTTGATCGAGATATGTTTTAGCTCTGACACTGTTGGAGAGGAGGCACATTATTCAAGAGAAGCCTAGGGAGTCACATTCACCAAAGAAGACCTTCTTCTAGGGGACATGGAGCACAAACATCCCCTCTACATCACAGTGGATATGGGCAGATTCAGACTTTCTAGGGTTTTAGTTGATCCAGGTGCATCAGTGAACATTATGAGTCTAAAGACCTTTGCCTATTTGAAGATTGACATCTCTGCTCTCCGAGGAGATCGAATGATGTTGAGAGGATTCAATGAACAGGGCGAGAGGGCTTTAGGCTCTATAGTGTTACCTTTGGAGATAGGTGACTAGAAGACTACAACCAAATTCTATATAATTGATTTGAATACATCATTCACTACTTTGTTTGGGCCTTGGATACACCATAACAAGATGATTTCATCCTCCCTTCATAAGTGCATCAAGTTTCAAAGAGATGGAATCGAATACTGTGTCAAAAGAGATGAAAAGCCATTTTTAATTAAAGAGGTCGAGATATATGAAGATGCAATGCACTATCTTTCTCAAAATCAAAATATCTATTTTTGCAAACTTGGTCAAAATTCAAATGCAAAGAAAAAAATAAAAAGAAGAAAAGAAAAGAAAAGAAAAGAAAAGGAAAGTACAAGTAAGCAAAAAGGGACACCAAGGAAGAAGTAGAGCCACATGTTACATTCCACCCACATTGTTCCACCATAGACATATGGGTAGATGACTGACCTCCACCAGAGGGAGGTGGAACAGAGGTAAATCAGGTGGAAGACCCCTAGTTGGCGCCAGCCAATAGGGGTTACCACAGAGTACTCAGCTATTCACATAGACTTGGAATCCAACTCAGGACAGTCTCATGTGATTAGCACACAACCCTCTCAGGGGTTTCATTGGAGGTGACACTAGAGCCAGACAATGATGAAGACCAGGCCTCTAAGCAAAGCATGAATGTATTTGAATTAGGTTTACGTAAAACTATTAGGCAGCAGTTGGGAACTTTAGCTCTAACCTCGCTTTCTTCTCAAAAGATTTAAGGTTTAATAGTTAAAGAAGCCCCTAGGTCTTCTATGAATGTCCAAAGATTCTATTGGGATCATTATCCTCATGTCCGTTGTAGAACTTGGGATTCAAATAAAGATTTAATAAAATTACCTTTTGATTGGTACTTGTTGTTTCATAATCTTGCAAAGAAATGTTTTATTCCTTACATGGTCCAGTAAGTTTTTAGAAGTTGTGGAACAAAAAAGGGAGGATGCACAGACGTGACTAGGATTGATATAGTGGTTCCAATTGATGATGATGGTTACTCCTTAGTTGTCACCAATCATTTGGAGTCTGATAGGATCTTCTGAAACCACACTAACTCTTATGAGCAAGTGTGTTTAAAAACTTTAGATGATCCAAATGATCTTCAAATCAAAGATGCACCTCCAAAATTTGAAGAAGAAATCCATTCAACTATCGAGAAACTCAAAGAAATCAACCTTGGGACAAAAGATCCACGCCCGACATACATCAGTTCCTTATTGAATGAAGAAGAAACCAATGACTTAGTTAGGCTATTGATTGAGTTTAAGGACTACTTTGCATGGAGCTATGAAGAGATGCCTGGATTACCACCAAATGTAGCAGTCCACAAACTAGCAATAAGCATTAACGCTAACCCTATCAAACAAGCTCCTTAACGCATGCGATTAGAAATTGAACAACTGGTCATTTTTGAAGTCAAGAAATTGATCGATGTTGGTTTTATCAGAGAAGAAAAATACCTTACCTGGTTAGCCAGTGTCATGCCAGTTAAGAAAAGAATGGCCAAATTCACATATGCAAATTAGGGACTTAAATAAGGCATGTCCTAAGGATGAATTTCCACTTTCTATACCAAAATTAATGGTGGACATCACCTCATCTCATGTAGTATTCTCCTTCATGGATGGGTTATTTGGCTACAAATAATTCAAGATGGCCCTCGAGGATGAAATAAACACTACTTTTCAAACCCCGATCGGAATCTATTATTATAAGGTCATATCTTTTGGCCTTAAAAATGCCAGTGCTACATACTAGTGGGCCATGACTCAGATATTCAACGAACTCATTCATCATCAAGTTGAGTGCTATGTTGATGATCTAGTAGTCAAAAGCAAAGAAAAGGAAAAGTATCTCATTGACTTGAGAGTAGTTTTCAAATGGTTAAGATAATTCAACCTCAAAATGAACCCCTCAAGTGTGCATTGAGTAGCTTGGGAAGTTCCTTGTTTTGTTGTCCATTGGGGAATAGAGATAGATCCAAAAAAGATCAAAGCTATCTTAGAAATGAAACCCTCTAAAAATTTAACACAATTCAAATCATTCCAAGGGCGGTTGGTGTATCTAAGATGCTTTATCTCCAATCTATTGGAGAGATGCAAGCCATTTTCAGCACTTATCAAAAGGATGTCAAGTTCAAGTTGGATGACAAGTGCCAGCATGCTTTTGAAAATATCAAGCAATATTTGGTGAAGCAGCCAGTTCTAGTAGCCACTATCTCGGGCAAGCCGCTTATCTTCTACACTACTGCATTGGATGACTCCCTTGGCGCTTTGTTGGCCCAAACAAACAACAAAAGGAAGGAGAATGCTCTCTACTATCTCAGTCATCATCTGATTCCTGCTGAAGCAAACTACCCATCGATTGAGAAACATTCCCTAGCTTTAATATTTGCATCCCAAAAGTTACGGCACTATATGCTTTCTCATATGGTAGACTTGATTTCAAGAATCAATCCACTGCAGTATCTCATGACATGGCCAACATTATTCAAATGGTTGGCACATTGGTCTATTATTCTCTTGTAGTTTGATATTACATTTGTACCCCTCTGTGTGATGAAAGGATAGGCACTAGCATATTTCTTTGCATCACACCCACTTCCTATTGATTCCCCGCTCAGTGATGATCTCCCTAATGAACAAATCATGAACTTAGGGTAGGTTGACATTCGCCGCTGGGAGATGTATTTTGATGGTGCGGTTTCCTTTTAAAAAGGAGAAGAACCATGATCTACTTTTCTAAGAAAGGCAGGGATAGGAATAGTTCTCTTAACTCCAAACTGCAATGTGATGAGATTCTCATACTATCTCTCCAATCCATGCACCAACAAAGAAGCTGAGTATGAGGCTTTCATTACCGGTCTGGAGTTAGCTATTACAATGTGTGTTAAAAGAATCAACATCTACGGGTACTCTTAGCTGGTCATCAACTAGATTGATGGGTCCTACAAAGTTCTAAAACCTAAGCTTCATCATTACCACGAGAACACCATGAAGTTTTTGGCCCAAATCCCTGAGGTCACCATCGACAAGGTCCAGAGAGAAGGAGAGAATAGGAGATGCTTTGGCCAAACTTACCAAAGAGTTGGCATGTTCGGAAGATGAGTCCATTCCAATAATGGTTTAAAATAGATAAGTCCTATCCCTTATTGACGCTGAACTCATCGAGAGACTTTCTCTTGAAGGGGAGGTTGTCGTTGCCAATAAATATGATGAGCTAGATTGGAAGCAACCATTCATAGATTACTTCAGCATAGGAAAACTACCTCAAGAGAAATCGTAAGCCCATCAGATGAAGCAGAGAGCTCTCTCCTATGCTCTCGTGGATGGCACCTTATACCGATGGTCTTTTGATCAAATGTGGTTACATTGTTTAAACAAACTTGAAGCCCATAAGATCATGACGGAGGTACATTCAGGTCTATGCGGAGCACATCAATCCAGTCTAAAGATGAAAGCAAAGATTAAGAGACTAGGATACTACTGGCCTGTGATGATTATGGACTACATGAATATAGCTAGGAGATGCCATCAATGTCAGGTACACAGTGTGGTCCTACATCAACCACCCAACATTCTACACCCTACATTGGCCTCATGGCTATTTGAGTGCTGGGGTACCGACATAGTGGGTTTTATCGATCCTCCTTCTTTCAAGGGTCATCAGTTCATCTTAGCATGCCACCACTTTCTTTCCAAGTGGCAGGCAATCCCACTTAGAGAGGTCACAAACATGTGCTCCAATTTTTTAGTGAACCATATCATATGGTGGGGTGCCTCGACGAATTCTATCTGATAATGGTACTGCAATAAAGAGCACTAAGATCAACAGCTTTGCCCGGAGATACAACATAGATTGGAGATATTCTACAATCTATTATCCTAGGGCAAATGGCTTAGCAGAAGCATTCAACAAAACTCTCATCCATATACTAAAGAAGACTCTTGATGACAACAAGTGATAGTGCCATGAGCAGCTAGTTGAAGCCATGTGAGCATACCACACCACATACAGAACTCCAACTCAATCTATCCCATTCTCCTTAGTGTATGGATCCGAAGCCGTTATACCCTTAGAAGTTCAACTCCCATCACTAAGGATAGAAATGGGTAGTAAAATCACTACAGAGAAGAATGCCAAGTTGTTGTTAGGAGAGCTCGAAGGTTTGGAGAAGAGATGCCTACAGGCATGCCAAAACCTCGAGTTATACAAAGCCAAGATGATTCAAGCTCACAACAAGCCCTAGAACTTTTCAAGTATGAGAGCTTGTTTTAGTTTTAAGGAGACCAATTGTTACCCTTCGAAAAAAGGGAGGCAAGTTTGAACCCACTTGGGAAGGCCCTTTTATCATAGAGAAGGCCTACCAAGGAGGATCTTATCAACTGATTGATTGTAAAGGGGAACACCCGACGCTTCCAATTAATGAGCTCTATTTGAAAAAATACTACCCATAAAATCATGTTTGAAAAATAATTATCATCAAAAATTTCATTCCAATTCATCAAAATATTCTCCTCATTCGAAACATTATTTGCTTATTTACGAATCTACCATGACGTGTTTAGGGTAGGTGTAAGAGAACCCAGAGGCATCATATCCTTCTTTCACAATACGAACACAAATTAAACATGATTCCCCAATGTTACTAGAATTGGTGTGAGAGAACCCAAGAGGCATCCTATTTCGATTAGCACAACCAAGTTACGTGTGAGAGAATCCAAGTAGCATCCTTTCTTGGTGGAATCACAACTGTAATTCGTGATACCATTTCATCAACTTTTAAGCATATTTTAGGATAGGTGTGAGAGAACCCAAGCAACATCCTATCCTCCTTTAACTCAAACACAAACATAAACATAAAAATAAACACATATCCTTTATCTTGGGCTATTTTGATGTGGGAGTAATCCCCTTGTGGCACTCACTCATTAGCTGCTCTAGGTCAGGCTAACATACTACCTTGCTAGTGTGTCACCCCAATGGTCATTTGTCTGGCGAATCTGAGTCCCCGCACTTTCTTCCTGACCTGACCATTACAAATTGGCGATCACCTTATTAGTTTGGTAGACCTCATTGTGCAGCCAGTAAGCTACCTCATGTTGACTCCGTTCTAGAGGATGTAAGCCTACATGCTTTATTCTTGAACTGGCCATCATGCATTGACTAGGTCAAATATATTTGAGGTTTATGATAAGTCTCGCAGTGGCTCCTTTCCTCTTAACTACTCTTAAGTTGATATAAGTCCCCCAGTGGCATTCACTTAGTAGTCGCCCTAGGTCGGATAGCACCTGTCGAGCCGAAGACAGACTATCCCGATAATTAGTTTCACTGTAGAAGGTTGTGAGTCCCCAATGCTTTCTTCCTAGGCTAATTGTTGCAAACCAATGGGCACTTTAGGTTGGTTGATGTTCGTTATGCTGAAAGGAACTCACCAGGTGGATACAACACCCTTTGGTAGATGTGTGTCCCCGCACTTTCTCCTTGAGTTGGCCAATACCAGAGACTATCTTCTTCGTGGTTTTGGATAAAGCCCAGTGTCCCCTCCCCTGTGCACCGGATTACATCCTTTGCAAACCCCATCTAGACACTACTAATTACTCTTAGATTGGACAATCCCTCTTCCTAGTAGCCACCTGTAAGTTGGAGAATTTGTTCAACTGATGACTTGGTTTAGTAAATTTAAGATAGGTCTAGGCTGATATAAGCTCCTTCTCAGTATGATCCCTCACAAATCAATAGAGTCCATGATAAACAAAGAAACAAAATAAACAAACAAATCTATTCAGTTGTGGATTAGGAATTCAAGCCCTTTCCCAAGCGCATCCTATCTTGGGCAATGTCAGAGAACTCCTATAGGAATTGACTAGTTGAGAAGTCCCCTGTTGGCAACTCTGTAGTCACCCCAGGTCGTTCAATTTTTTTTTCCACAAATAGGTTACTCTGACGATCATTTTTCTTTGGAAGATGTAATTCTACTATGCATTCTTTCTAGCATGACTGTCGCAAACTGATGGGCAGCCCTAGGTTGGGTTGACATATTACCTTACTAATGTTTCAGTGATCTTTCATTTAGGAAAGATGTGAGTCCTCGCTTTCTTAACTAATTTAAAACTAAAGGCAGCCCTTTGTTGATAGTACAACTATGTGGTTGGTAGACCCCCCTGGAATGGTAAATCTGAAGTAGACCTATTCCTACTGTAGTCATTGCAAACCAATAGGGTCCATCTCAAAATTAAAAATACAAAATCTAAAACAAAGTCAACCAACTAATCTCCCCTAGTGGAGCCAAATTAAATAATCAAATCAAGCAACCTTCCCCCAATGAAACCAAATTAAACAATCAAATCAATCAGCTTCTCCTCAGTGAGATGCAAATCCTTACAAATTCCTTAGTGGAATCAACTCAATCCAACCCAAACATATTCCCTTAGTCGAAGGTTCACATCTCTATCTCTGGTGGATTCCAAATTTTAATCCCGTAGTGGATGACTTGAACCTGCTTCCCAAGTGGAAGGTTCACATACTCCATCCCTAGTGGATTCCTCCTTCACTCTCTTATGTCTTTGACATAAGAGTCACATTGCACTATAATCTTGACTACACCTCAGTTTAGAGTAGATCATTTATGTTAGTGCTTGTGTTCAGACATTTTTGTTCATCTTGGTCAACACCAACACGCATGTATTCTTCACACCACACCTATTAGGCACCCTTTGTTGACCTCTTTTAGAGTGAGCCTTCAACTTCTCCATCTTAGACATGGGACTCTCTATAGAGAGTTCCTTAGTCTTAAGACACTTCTAGTGATTTAGTTACCCTAACCCTAGAGACTTGGAGAGTTAGCCATAGGAATAGGTTTGTGTGTAAGACTTACTTACCCTATAGCTTGAACCAAATCCTTGCTTCCTTCTTTCAAGTCAAACTTCAAACTCAAATCAAATCTTAAATCAATTTTAACTCAATTGATTTTCTCAAATCATAAATCAATTAAAGATTCAAATCATGAATCAAATCTCAAATGATTAAAACCCATGATCAATTCCAATCAAAATATTTCCTAAGCCCTTTGATTTCATCTTATGGACTTAGCCCAAATCTAATTCAAATCACTCCAAACTCAAAAGATTTCCTCATAACCCATTTATATTCTCATTAATAAACACAAATATAAATGAAATATAAATTGAAATAACCAAAACCAAATTCAAAACTCGAATCCAAATTCAACTTAAATCCAACTTATACCCTTTCATGTCAAATCCTTGAACCTAAATCTAACCAAATTCAAATCACTCCAAACTCAAAATATTTTCTCATAACCCATTTATATTCTCATTTATATTCACAAATATAAATGAAATATAAATTCAAATAACCAAAACTAAATTCAAAACTCAAATCCAACTTATGCTCTTTCAAGTCATATCCTTGAACTTAGCCAAATCACTCTCAAATAAATCTAAACCCTTGATTTTCTCTCAAACAATCATTCCTTCAATCACATGCATAAATATAAGACATAAACTTCAATCATCAAACCAAAATCAAACTAACCCAAGTCAAACCCTTGTTCATCCTTTGAACTTGAAATTGTCAAATGAACAAAAACCCATTTGACTCCAAATCACTTACAATTGGATTTATATTTCCATCATAAGTCCATATGTAAGTTCAACCAAATTTGAATCAAGCCTTAATCAAGCCAATTGACCCACTTAGGCTAACTTGACCCAAAGACACCTAAAGCACCTTTTTAGGCAAATTCTAATCAAACCCAAATTGATTCAAACCCATCTAAGCCTCACATCAACAATCATCCTAGGATGATCAATCACTCAAATTGGTTAAAACCAAGTCAAACCTAGCCTTTGACCAAATCAACACTTAACCCAAATGAAACCTAAACTAGCCAAAATGCCACTATAAGCCAAATTGATTGAAACCATTGATCTAAACCAATTCATAATCAATGATTGAACATGATCAAGCCATCCATTGAGCCAAACCAAGCCAATTGGCCATTTGACCTAAGTTGACCCAAATTGGGTCAATTCTTGATCTAAGCCAAATTGATCACAACTATTGGGTCAAATTCATTCTAAATCACTTGACCAAAGCTTCAATTGGCCAACTCGACCCAGCCTAGCCCAATTAACCATGAACCCAACTTGACCTAAAAAGTCAAATCAACTTGAAATCAATCCAAAACAAAATTGATTATAACCAAAACTTACAATAAATTTTAAATGATCAACCAACCCATGACCTAACCCAATTGGGTCAAATGGATCAAATTGGTCAACTTGACCCATTTGACCTAAATGAACCTAAATGAATCAAAACCAAATCTAAACCAAATTATACCAAACCAAAGACACCCATAGGCTCAAATGATCATTTGAACTTGACCTAACCCATGGTTTGACTTAATTTGAATAATTGGTCAACCTAACCCAACTTGACCTAAATAGGTCAAATTGAACCAATTCAGACCAAATGAAGTCCAAATCACTTGAATATTGGCCCAACCCATTTTTGAATCATTTCAAATCTGCCCAAATCAAAATCAAGGCCAAATGACCATTTTATCCTTTGGTCAAAGGGTATCTTATGGCCAAATTCACTTGGAAATTAGCCAATTCTTTCTCATGGCCACTTGGCATCTTCCAAGTGGTCCACTTGGACACCAAGGGAGGTGGTGAACATGACCCAATGGATTTGGGTCAGCATGACCCAAGGCCAAACCAACCCCTTCAATGGGAATTAAGCATTTGGATCACACCATGCACTAACCTAGAACAAGTGCACTCCCTCCCTCCACTCCTTTGCATAAAAATGAATCACATGGAGTGTTTAACAACCCAAATTGATCAATCAATTCAAGCAATTGAGCTAAAATAAAAAAGCTAGTCTCACTGCTCGATCCAATGAGGGGAGATATACTCCCCTCATTCTCACCAAACCATACACACCAATTGATTGAGTAAGAACAATACCAAGCTTCTCCAAGCCTTGGCAAGCATTCGAGCTCCCCATTTTCTCCTTCTTGGTTTCTTCAAATCAAATAGGGAGAGATCCAAATCAACTCCAACTCACTCAATTCTCCATCAAATCCAAATTACTCTTCCAAGCAGCATCAAGGGACCTAATCGAGCTCAACCAAGGTGTTTCTTAAGTCACCAAGCCACATGAAGGGGGACTTTGATCAAAGTCGATTGCCACTGAAGGGGTGCTTGATCAACCGATCCATATACTTGAAATCATGGCTTGATACTTTCAACAGGGGTTATTCTCTACTAAATGAAGCTACCTCCTCTATTGGAAGTGCCAATGATAGCCTCCGGCGAGGTATTATTTAAAACCGATCCTAAGATAAAAAATGCTTGGTTCTTTGTGAAGGAAATTATCCCATTAGATCTTAGCCATTGGATCTCTTGCTTGTGCTCCTCCGAAGGTGTGGGGTGAGTTTGAACTCCATTCGAGCTCGGGTGATCTCAAATCGAGTGAAGATCGATGGATGACATCTATCTCTTGTAGCTCGAGAGGAGATAGATCACACATCATCCATTTCATGTGATTGGAATGGATGGCTGTGATTATATCACGTGTTAGCCCCTTTTAATTTAAGCCTAAACAGAATTATGTCATCTAGATCTTGGCCCATGGAGCATGTGGCCGCCAACTTTAGCAAATGTGACAACTTAAAATCCTATCGCCATGTGGAAAGCATCGCCGCCATGTGGCTCAATAGGATTAGGGGATTTAATGAGCTTAATTAATCTGATTTTAATCATGAAAGTTCCAAAATTTATAACTGTGGTAAAATTTTTATGATGAGAGAATTTCTAAAGAATAGAAATATACTTCCATCTTTGCTCTATACGGGATAAAATGAAGATCAAAATATACTTCTTTCTTTTGTATATTTTGACATCACGTAGATCCACATATTTCTTATTGAGGGTGATCGTAACATTGAGGAGAGATGTACTATCCCTAAAGATAGAAATCACCCTACAATGGACCTAATCACCTCAACAAGGAATAAGATAACAATGCATGTGTACCAAAGATTCTTCCCTACTTTACATGGAAAAGTAAAGTAGATTTATTTTAAATCGGGTTTGTTAAGTTCCTATAACAAGCACTAGTTAATTACATCCTAAGGAATAAGATCCCTCAAAAATATTCTTGATTAAGGAAAATGATCATTGTATCCAAAGATTAGTACATTTTTGAAGATCAAATGGGATTGATCAAAGAGATAGTTATTATCGAAGCCAAATGAAGATAAATAGGAGATGCTCATGATGCTAGAAACCTAGCATCTCAAACTATCCTATGATTGGGCTTTAAATTTTAATTTAATTTGTTTGGCAATTTTTCATTAGAAATTTAGGGCTTATGATTCCACAACACAAGATTATGGAAATGCTTAAGAGGTGAGGATTTATGTTTATGGCCCATGGAAGGGAGAAGCAACCAGAACCTAAAAAAGCTTTGGCGAGGGAAAAAGCATGACCTAAATCTAAGACAAAAATGGTATTTAGTTTTTCTCAAGAGATGACAAACCACTGATGCTTGGACTTACAATCTTGAGGGTGGCCACCAACTAACTCCTCTTATGATTTTAAATTCATGTAGGCAAGTCATATGCTTTATGTAAGTTAGCTAGGCTATTATTTATTTAAAAAGAGACTAAGTCCTTAAACTCACTCTTTAAAGAAACTAGATCATGTAAGGGTATGCTTCAAATGACCTAAATCTAATGCAAATCATATTACATTTTATTTTCATTTTTGGGCAATCATTTGACTCAAGCTTATAGGATTCATATGCCTAATGCTTGAGAAGTAAGATTATTGGCCAAAATCAGGGATAAGGGAGGAGGTGTATTTTCATCATGGCTCTTAAAGGTCAAGCCAAGTTTTCTAAAAGTGGAAGCCCTCCAATCAAGAGTGAAAATAATATGTATTTGTGCATGATGTTATAAAGAAGTACTCATCCAGCTAAAGGGTTGTTAATTCTTTTATCTTGATTTTAGCCTAAGCTTTAGGTGAGGTTATGAGTTTTTTATTTTTAATTTTGAATTATTAAATTTGGTAGAAGATTTATTTTTCCCTAAGAGCTTAATCCATAGCCAGGCCATACATCAAGCAAGGAAGAAACTAGGAAAAGGATGCCATCTTAATGCACAAGCTAAACAAATCATTAATCAATTTATAAAGCTAACGCAAAAGAATAAGACATCATTTGTGGTCGGGCACCACCGCACAAACCCAAAAATAAATTGGGTAGCCGAGCTCTACCCTTATATAACTCGGATTACAAATGAATTATGTACAATTAAGCAAGGAATTCATTATTATGGGGGGTCTTCAAGCTTCATTTCTTCATTCTTCTTTTTCTTCTTTCTTCTTGGTTCTTATTTTGGATTTAGAAGGTGGTTGTTCCAAAAGCTTCACATGGTATATAAGATGTAATCTTATGACCAATGCTCATCCTAATCCCCATAATAATCATTCCAAAATTCTAATTTTAAAAATACTTGAAAAGGAAGAGTAAATCTAACTAACACCTGCAAAATAGAGATTAGCTAAACAAACCACACAAATCCCAAGCATGTATATTGGACTTATAATCCCACACATGGGTGACTAAGTCCACCTAGCCTATTGATGCTTAGGGGTATAAGCACCTGCACAGTACAAGTATTTATATTTTTATTTATTACAATGCCCCTTAAGCACAATCCCTTATAAAAAATTATGATTAGTCTAAGTCATCCAATCATTCATTCTATGCACATTCACCTTAACATTCAAACTGAAATATATCACAAAACAAAAGCAAACATCAAACCATGCACTGCCCCAACCTAAAGCTAGAAGTGGTGACCTAGTCTAAAGTGTGTGCTTTTAAGGTTTGTGTAGTATACTTAGCTATGGCTTTAACTTAGAATTTTGTAAGTGTGAAGAATGTTCAACTTAGAGGAGGGTTTCATTTAAGTGGTTTAATTATTTTGGGTTGATTTTATTTTATGTTTTGATTGGGTTCAAGTGAATTCTACAATTAATTATTAAGTTGTAAAGAGAAGAAAAGAGAAGAGAACTTCTCTATCCTTTTCTAACCTAAGTAATTTCTAAAGTGGATTCAAGTTTTAGTTTTGTTTAGTGAATGCTTTATTATGTGTTTTAATTAATCTTATGTTTAGATGAACTCTCAACAAACTTATTCAAAAAGAAAGATATTTTAAGATTAAATAAAGTGAGTTAAGATCAGAAAATACACATCACTTCATTTCTTTTCCAACATGTATAACATGCATATGAATGAATCCTAAGCATATCTATACATACCAAATAGGAATGTTTAGCACACTTTATGATGCATGCTAAATAAGTTACTTAAGAAAATTTGAATGTTTATGATGCATGATTATCATTAAGTAGCAAAGGGGTTTCTTATCCAATTTGCACATGCAGATATGAATGCATGAAAGACATAAGTGATGGCCATTGTACCAGGGGTGTAAGGTACAAGTCCTACTTAAGGCTACTTAAAGCTTCACAACCCCAGCATTTTTCCACTAATATACCACTTTCCTTAAATTCACATGTGTACAAAAAAGAATGAATGGAAAAGAAATATGCAAAAAAAGTTTGTATTTATTTTATTTTGGTTTGTTTATGCAATTTATATATGTAAATGTAGGTGTCCTTCTTAATTCATAGCATAGGAATGAATATAAAATTGAATTAGGTAAGTATTGTGTTCTTTTCAAATGAACTATACACTTTGTCAAATCCTATTCAAAATTATACTAAAGGAGAGGAGAAGGAAAACAATATTAAGCACATCCTTATATTTTACTCTCATGCAAGCTTATAAGTAACACTCTTTCAATTTTGATAATTGATTCATATATTTTGAAAATAATTTAGATTTAATAGTGATAATAGCCACACATATTCTTATTTTATCCAAAACATGCAATTTAACATAAAGGAAGCATTTTCATTTTAAATTTGATTTTTGAAAAGCATGAATGTATGAAATCATATGACACACATATTTAACATGTTAGGAAAGAACTAAAGTAATGAAAGCATCTAAAAGAAATTCACCTTATTTAATTCAAAAGAAATCTTATAAAATAAGAAAGCTTAAAGCAAATCAAAGTTTGTTTAATGTGATTTTTGTTTGATTTTTTGTTTGATTTAATTTGGAAATTGTGAGGTGAGTTTGTTGTTCCTAACCCATTCCACATGTATTTGATATTTTGTTCAAAATTTAGGTGATTAGATTTATTTTATATTTTGATTAGGTTAAGGTATTAATTAAACATGTTAATTACCCCTTATCAACACCACCTTAGCATAGTTAATCAAATAATTATGAGCCAATGAGATGACATAAAACTCCAAAGAATTTAAATCAGTAATGCACCTAGGAGGAAAAGGGCCTAATGCAATTTGGCACATGATTAATTATTAATTAAGCTAAGGGTTTTAACTTAACAAAACACCCTCACACATATGAGTTGAATTTTGATTTCCTTAATTATACTTAGGTTCACCCAAGCATCTACCCAAGAAGAATTAATTGAGTTCGGAAAGTTTTTGAAATTAATTAAGGGGATAATTAGTGAATTAACCTTTAATTAAGTTAAGATTAAGGAATAAAGGGGTTTAAGGAATATCTTAAGGAGAGTATCCCAAAATTATTCCCTAAACTTCACATTCTCTTAATCAAAACTTAATTGGCTCAATTAGAGGGTTAAATCAGTAATTACACTCTTATAACTACATTAAGGGAGTGATTAAGGAATGAACTAGCAATTCACCTAATGAAGCCACCAATAAATTCCAAGAAAATTAGGGGAGGCAGAAGTCATCCCTCTAATTACACCTGGGATTAATGTATTAATTAGAGAGTAATTAGCAAATTAATATTCCCAATAAAACCTAAATTCAAAGAAAAGAACTATTCAAAATCAATCAAAATTAATTTTAAATATTCTCTGAATTATCTTTCTAATGTAATTTTATATTTTTTTTTTTTTTATGTTGAGATATAAATTTTAGAAGTTTAAGTGATTAATTAGAAATTAAATAATCCTTAATCATATTATTAATCCATATGTCGCTGCAACATGCGCTTTACACGATGCCATTATTTAACCCATCACATCGTGAAGTATTTCTGCTTTCTCTCATCCGATCAAGATCATACTAGATTAAAGGAGGAGTAAATCAATGAGCTACGTGTTTAATATCCCATCCAAAATGTGTGATGATTTTTAGATCCATCCTACAATTTCTATGGGACATCCATGTTCTATTGATCCAAGCTGATTGAGCTAGAAATTCTAACCTTCATCATGCATCCTAGATCACATCTATGGTCAAAATTCTATGCCATGAAAATTTCATTTACAAAGCTACAAATGACATTAATCTTGAAAATGGCTAACCTGAGGTGATCACCAGCTCGATTCCAAGAAGCAGTAGTTGAGACGGCTAAAGTTTGAGCTCTTGAAATTGAGTGGAGGTTTCTATGGACCAACCCCCCCTTCCTTGAGCTCTGGTCTAGGGGTTCCCTTGCCTTTGGAGCTTGGGAAAGAACTTAGGTGAGCTCGACTTGGTCCTCGATGATGCTTAAAGAAGAATTGAGTTTTTGAAGTGTAGATTGGAATTCAAGCCCCCCCAATTTTCAAGTGATGAAAACTAAGAATGGAGATTTCAAATCCTCTCTAGGAAGCTTGGAAAGACTCTCTAAAGCTTTCACTGAGTTCCTATGCTTCGATCGACAAAGGGGAAGTGAAAATTCAAATGAATTATGGAGAGTATATCTCCCCCTTTGGCAATCATGGCCTAGCTTCCCTTTACCATTTTATCCAATAGCCCACAAGTGGGTTAGTCTAGAGTGTCCTTGTTCAATTTTGGCGGAGTGGAATGGTGAACTCCCCATGTGCTTCAATTGAGTGGGAGAAGGTTTGCCATGTGGTTATTTCCATGCACATGATTAGTTTGGCCATTGGTTGGGTGCACCACACTCTAGGTTCACTTTGATCCACTAAGCAAGTGGGTATGAAGAGGATTTGACCAAATTCCAAGTGGAATTGGCCAAACTTTACCTATGGCCTAGGGGTAAATTGGTCATTTGACCTTGATTTCAGTTTGGGTATGTTTGATATGAAGAGGTAGGTTGGGTGTAATGTTTGGCTCATGTTGACTCATTTAGATCAAAATGGGTCAACTTCAAGTTGACCAAGTGGTCAAATTGGGTCAAACCAAGGATTGAGTCAAGTTCATATGACCATTTGAAATGTTTTGGTGGCTTTAGTTTGATTCAATTTGGTTTAGATTTGAATTTGGTTCATTGTAGTTCATTTAGGTCAAATAAAGTTGACAATTTGACCCATTTGACTTGATCTAGGTCATGGGTAGGTTTAGGTTTGGTTGGCCATATGAAGTGGATTAGTATCTTTGTTTCTAATCAATTTTGGTTAAGTTTGAATTTGGCTCAATATGACCCTTTAGGTCAAGTTGGGTTCAAGGTCAATTGGGCTAGGTTAGGTCTAGTTGGCCAATTCAACAAGTGATTTAGAATAAACTTGACCCATTAGTTTCAATCAATTAGATCAAGTTTTGACACATTTTGACTTTTAGGTCAAGTTGGGTCAAGTGGCTAATTGGGCTAGGTTAGGCTCAAATGTTGACTTGGTCAAGTTCAACATTGATCATGAATGAACTTAGATCATTTTCAATCAATCAATGATGGATTTTGGCTATGTTGGACTCCATTTTGGCTATGTGTTGACTTGATCAACCCTTAGGTTTGACTTGGTTTGAACCAATTTGAGTGATTGATCATGTTATGATGATTGATCATGAGAGAGCTTAGGTGAGTTTAATTCAATCCAATTTAGGATTAGAATTTTGCTCATAAGGCTACTTTAGGTCATGTTGGGTCAAGTGAGCCTAAGTGGGTCAAATGCTTGGTCAAAGCTGATTTGAGTTTGATTGAACTTACATATGGACTTATGATTGAAATATAAATCCATTTGCAAGTGGTTTGAAGTCAAATGGGTTTTGATTCATTTGACATTTCAAGTTCAAAGGGTGAACATGAAATAGATTTTATTTAATTGAATTGGGTTTTGCTAAGTTAGAAGTTTGTATTTATATTTGAATTCATGATTGAAGGATTGATTGAGTAAAGAAGGAAAATCAAGAGTTTGGCTTGATTTGAAGTTGATTTGGCTAAGTTCAAGAATTTGACTTGAAAGGCTTAAGTTACATTTTGATTGAATTTGAACTTGAATTTTGGATTTAGTTTGATTGATTTGAATTTATATTTCATTTATATTTGTGAATATAAATGAGAATATAAATGGTCAGAAAAATTTCATGAGTTTGAAGTGATTTGAAGATGATTTTTAGGCTAAGTCCTTAGGAGGGCAATTAAGGACTTAAGAACGATTCTGAATTAAGAATTTAAATTTTGGATTTGATTTGATTGATTTGAATTTATATTTCATTTATATATGTGAATATAAATGAGAATATAAATGAGTAATGAGAAAATTTTTTGAATTTAAATTGATTTGAAGATGATTTTTAGGCTAAGTCCTTAAGAGAGGATTAAGGACTTAAGAAGGATTTTGAATTAGGAATTTGAATTTTAGATTTGATTTGATTGATTTGAATTTATATTTCACTTATATATGTGAATATAAATGAGAATATAAATGAGTTATGAGAAAATTTCATGAATTTGAGTTGATTTGAAGATAATTTTTAGGTTAAGTCCTTAAGAGAGAATTAAGGACTTAGGAAATATTTTTGAACTTAGGAATTTCAATCATGGGTTTCAATCCTATGGCATTGATTTGAGTTTGGAGAAAATTAATCAGGCTAAAATTGATTTAAGTTTCATTTTGATTTGATTTGGAGTTTGACATGAAGGAAGGAAGTAAAAAAAGGTAGGCAGATTTTCCTAACACCCCAAGACCTACTACCAAGGCTAACACTTCTAAGTCTCTAGGTTAGGTTGAGTGTCCACATAATCTAGATGTGTCTTAGGACTAAGGATCTTAAATTCTAGGAGGAGTTTTATGTCTAAATGGAGGGGTTGAGAACTCATTCTAAAAATGAGGTCAATAATAATTGTAGAAAATTCCAAAAAAATGCAAATTCAAGTTAATTTTAAAGATAATTCAAAGGAGAATAATATAAAATTAAGTTTAATTGATTTTGAATAGTAACCTTCACTCAATTTGGGTTTTATTGGAAATATAATTAGGCTAATTATTCCTTAATTACTTCTGTAATTAATTCCAAACTTCCTAGGGTTAATTAGTGGGATGACCTTTGCCTCCCATGATTTTCTTTGAATTTATTGTTGAATTAATTAAATTTATTTCATTATAATCACTTTCTTAATCAATTAAATGATTAATTAACCTAATAAATTGTGATAAATTCATTAATTAAGTTTGTTAATCATCAGGAAATAGTGAATGGACTTAAGGAATGAGATTAGGATTCATTTTCCAAATCTTTTCCTGAAGTTTATTTTATTTGGATAAAGACTTAATTAATTTGTAAATTGATTAATGATTTAATCACTTCATTAAATGGATTAATTAACTAAACTCAAAACCAAATTATTCTAGAACTTAATCATCTCAATCTTGGGTAAATTCTTAGGTGTTCAATAACCTAAGAGGCTTCAAAGAAAATTATAATCAAACTACATATGTATGATGGTTATAAAAGTACTTAATTAAACCCTTTAGCTTAATTAATCAATAATTGTAAGCCAATTGAATTAGGCCCCCTTTTATTTTTTAGGTGCATTGCTGATTTAAATTCCATGTGATAGCATATCATATGTTGGCTCATAATTATTTGTTTAATTATGATAAAGTAGTATGTGAGGTAATTAATGGACTTAATTCACACTTAACCTAAATAAAACATAAAAATCAATCTAATTGTTCTAAAATTAAACTAAACCAATTCACACATGGGGAAATGGGTTAGGACCAGCAAACTCTTTTCATATTTCCTAAGTTAAATCAAATTAAAAAAAATAAAAATTTTCTTAATGAATTCTTATTCACTTTAAATGATCTTATTTCATAGGATTGTCCTTAAGAATTAATTAGGTTCAATGAAGTCATATGCTTACTTCACTTTATTTCTTTCCAAGCATAGATGTTCTATATGAAATCAAGCATTCATCTCTTTTGAAAAATCAATTACATAAAATGTTTCCTTTTATGTCAAATTGCATATTTTGGCTAAAGTTAAGAATATGAGTGGAAATTATCACTATTAAATCAAAAAATATTTTTAAAACCTATAAACTAAAGATTATGAATGAAGAGATGCTACTTATAAGTACTTATAAGCTTGCATGTGATTATAACATGAGATGTGTTTTGTGTTATTTTCTTCTCTTCTCTTAACATGAACTTGTATAGATTTGCAAAGTGTATAATTCTTTTTGAAAAGAACATAACACTTGCTTAAATCTATTCCTATGCACTCCCATGTTATGACTTAAGAAGGATCCTCACATTACACGTGTAAATTATACAACCAAATCAAACACAAAAAAAATTTTTGCATGATTCTTCATCAATTTCTTTCTTTTTGTACATTTTTATGTATTTAAGAAAAGTGGTATATTAGTCTCGACATCCCGGGGTTGCGAGGCTTTAAGTAGCTATAAGTAGGTCTTGTACCTTACACCCTGTAGAAAACAATGACATACTCACTTATGTCTTTTTATACATGTGAATGTGCCTTTATGTTAATGGATAAAGAATTCCTCTTTCTACATAATAAAAAACATGCATTCATGGAATATCCAAATTTCCAAATCATATCTCTTAGCATTCATCATCAAGGTGTGTAAAATTTGCATTACATGTATAGGTATGCTTAAGATTACCCATATGGTATACATGGTGGAAAGAAATAAATGGTTGTTTATTATGTGATAGTAATTCACCTTAACTAATCCTAAGATGCCTTTCTTTGAAATTTTTTAAAATCTAAACTTAGGGTTAATTAAAACACATAAAAAAACATTTATTAAAGAAAAGAATCATTAATGAATCTACCTAGAAATTACTTAAGGTAGGGAGGAAAGAGAAGTTCTCTTCTATTTTCTTCTCTTTATAATATTTAGCAACTAAATGTAGGTTCATTCAAACCTAATCAAATCATCAAATAAAATTGACAAATCAACTAAATCACTTAAAATGAAACCATCCCCTAAGTTGAATCCTTCATACTTAGAAAATTCCAATTAAACCTAACTAAGACATGCCACAAGTCTTACACACATTAAAGGCTAAGTCACCATTTCTAGCTATGGGGTGGTGCATGGTTTGATGCTTGGTTTTATTTTGTGATGTAATATTTTAGACTGGATGTTAGGGTGCATGTGCATAGACTAGATGATAGATGATCTTAGTCTAATCATATCTCTAGGGATTATGCTGGGGCGTTGTAATAAAATATAAATATTTTTGTTGTGCTGTTGCTTATACCCTAAGCATGATCCAAACTATACAGGACTTGGTTACCCATGTGTATGGTGCCAAGTCTAAATTATTCCTATAACTACTTGGGTTGGGTGATTTGTTTAGCTAATCTCTATTTTACAAGTTTAATTTGATTTATCTTTCCCATTTGATGTAAATTTTGTAAATGAATTTTGGTATGAATATTATAGGGGAATTAAGGTGAACATTGGTCATAAGACCATATCTTATATACCATGTGAAACCTTGAGCAAACTACATCCCAAGTCAAATCAAAAGAAAGGAAAAAATGAAGTACAAAGAATGAAGAATGAAGACCCCATAACATGAATTCCTTTTACTTATTCATTTGTAATCGGGTTGTATAAGGGTAGAGCTTAGCTACCCACATTACTTTTCAAGTTGTGTGGTGGCACCCGACCACATCGGCCTCTTATTCTTTTTCGCTAGCTTTATAAAATTGTTTGATGTTTATTTAGCTCGTGTATTAGGATGGCATGATTTTCTTAGTTTCTTAATTGCTTGGTGATTGTTGACTAGCCTAGATGCGGTTAGCCTTTTAGGAAAAAATAAATTTTCTATCCAATTAATCAACTCAAAATTAAATTTAATAACTCATAACCTCACCTAAAGCTTAGGACATAAATCAAAATAATAAAAGGTTTAGCAACCCCTTTGTTGGATGTTGTATGTCTCACATCATGCATAAATTATATTGCTTCACTCTTGCTAATGGAGGGCTTCCACCTTTGCCAGAGAAAATGGCTTGACCTTTGAGAGCCATGGTGGAAACATGCCTCCTTCTTGTTGATTTTAGCCCATAACTAATCTTCTTATGGATTAGGCATATGAAATCCCATAGCCTGTGTCAAATTAATTATCAAAAAAATTAAAATAAACCTTAATAAATTTGCATTAGATTTAGGTCATTATTCATATCTTACATGATCTAGTCTCTTAGAGAATGTGTTTAAAGACTTAGTCTCCTTTCTAAATAAACAACAGCCAAGCTATCTTGCAAAGAATAAGACTTGTCTACATGTATTTAAAATCATATGAGGAGTTAGTCGGCAACCACCCCAAGGTGGTTGTAAGTCAAACAGTTGGGTGGTTTATCCTCTCTTATGGAGGTAAACTATATACCCATTTTTGCCTTAGATTTAGGTCATGCTTTGGCCCTCGCCAAAGCTCCCTAGATTTAGGATGAGTTGTTGTTTCTTTGGGCTATAAGAATAAATCCTGACCTCTTAGGCATTTCTACAATATTATATTGTGGAATTGTAAGCCCAAGATTTATAGTAAAAATTCATCTCAAACATATAATTTTCTTCAAATTTCAAAAATATAAAGCCCAACCATAGGATAGTCTGGGATGCTTACTAGATTTTCTAGTATCATGAGCATCCCCTACTCATCTCCCTTTGGTTTCAATAATAACTCCCTCCTTTTGATTAA
Source organism: Cymbidium sinense (assembly GCA_021442155.1). Classification (NCBI taxonomy): domain Eukaryota; kingdom Viridiplantae; phylum Streptophyta; class Magnoliopsida; order Asparagales; family Orchidaceae; genus Cymbidium; species Cymbidium sinense. The sequence goes on along the minus strand of CM038228.1, from coordinate 7,171,162 downwards.
TCCTACTTAATTTTCCAAAAATAACCAATTTGTTGATAGTTCTATCTTTAAAATCTTTAGAGATAATGATCATTTACCTTAATCGAGAGTATTCTTAAGGAATCTCATTCCTTAGGATGTAATTAACTATGGGGGCTTACCTCCATAAAGAATTTAATGAACCCAGTTTAAAATAAACTCTACTTTACTATTTCATATAAAGTAGAGAAAGATCTGCAAGACATTATGTCCTTAGGAGTCCTCATTAGGTGATTAGGTCCATTGTAGGATGGTGACTTCTACCTCTTGAGATAGTACATCATTCCTCATTGTCACACCCAATCACCCTAATGAGTACATCTGCGGATCTATGTAGTGTCCCAACAATAATACATATATATTTTTTAAATCCCAAAGTTTTAGAAACAAAACACCATAGATTTTTTTGCTTAGTTGATAGCTAAACTAAGCATATATGATGCTCTAGTACAGTGGGTCCAGTCGATGATAATTTAGTGGAAGATTCTACCTGCTCATTAGGCTCACCTACAGCTTCTCCTATTGGACCCTCAGAATCAGATGATTCCAAGTCTATCTCAAGAGGTGAACCCATTTTATTTAGAGAAGGAAAGTCCATCTCTGAATTAAAAAGAGGATGATCAGAGTTGTTATAATTATTATTAAGACTTTAAAAGTTTTCTAAAAGATGGTATGGGTCCCGATGATGATGGTTACTGCTTAGTTGTCACCAATCATCCAGAGTCTGATAGGATTTTTTAAAACCACACTAACTCTTATGAGCAAGTGTGTTTAAAAACTCTAGATGATCTTCAAATCAAAGATGCACCTCTAGAATTTGAAGAAGAAATCCATTCAACTATCGACAAGCTCAATGAAATCAACCTCGGGACAGAAGAAGATCCACACCAGACATACATCAGTTCCTTATTGAACGAAAAAGAAACCAATGACTTATTTAGGCTATTGACTGAGTTTAAGGACAACTTTCCATGGAGCTATGAAGAGATGCCCGGATCATCTCCTGACATAATAGTAGCAATAGACCATAACGTTAACCCTATCAAGCAAGCTTCTAGACGCATGCAATTAGAAGTTAAATAATAACTCATTTCTAAAGTCAAGAAATTGATCGATGCTGGTTTCATCAGGGAAGAAAAATATCCCACTAAAAGCTCATTCTAATTAAGAAAAGAATGGCCAAATTCGCATATGCATCAATTTCAGGAACTTAAATAAGGCATGTCCTAAGGATGAATTTCCACTTCCTATACCAGAATTAATGGTGGACATTGCCTCATCTCATACAGGGCCATTTGGCTACAACCAAAATCAAGATGGCCCCTGAGGATGAAAGAAATATTGTGTTTCAACCCCGTCAAATCTATTATAAGGTCATGCCTTTCAATTTAAAATGCTTCATACTTGTGGGCCATAACTCAGATCTTCAACAAACTCATTCATCATCAAGTTGAGTGCTATGTTGATTATCTAATAGTCAAAAGCAAAGAAAAGGAAGATCGTCTCTTTGACTTGAGAGCAATTTTCGAATGGTTAAGATAATTTAACCTTAAAATGAATCAAGTGTGCATTGAGTTTTTAAGAAGTTCCTTGGGTTTGTTGTACATGGGAATAGAGAGATAGATCCAAAAGATCAAAGCTATCATAGAAATGACCCCCAAAAGTTTAACCAACTCATATCATTCTAAGGGTGGTGTCATATCTAAGATGCTTTATCTCCAATCTATCGGGAGATGCAAGCCATTTTCACTTGAAAAAAGGATTCAAGTGGGATGACAAGTGACACTATGATTTTGAAGACATCAAGTAGTATTTGATGAAGCCCCCAGTTCTAGTAGCCCCTATCCCGGGAAAGCCACTTATCTTCTACATTTCCATATTAGACGACTCCCTGGTGCTTTGTTAGCCCAAACCAATAATGAAGGGAAGAAGAATGCTCTATACTACCTCAACCGTCGTTTGATCCCTGCTCAAGCAAACTACCCACCTATTAAGAAATATTACCTAGCTTTAATCTTTGCATCCCAAAAGTTATGACAATAAATTTTTTTCTCATAAGGTAGACTTGATTTCAAGAATAAATCCACTATATTATCTCATGAAAAGGCCGACATTATCTAAACGGTTGGCATGTTGATCCATGATTCTCTTGCAGTTCAATATCATATTCGTTCCCCTCCATATAATGAAAGGATAGGTAGTAGCATATTTCTTAGCAGCACACCCACTTTATGATGATTCCCCGCTTAGTGACGATCTCCTCGATAAACAAATCATGAACTTATGGGAGGTCAACAATCGCCATTAGGAGATGTGTTTTGATGTTGCGGCTTCCTTTCAAAAAAAGAGAAGAACCATGATCTACTCTTCCTACATCAACCACCCAACATTCTACACCATACATTGGCCTCATGGCCATTTAAGTGTTAGGGTACCGACATAGTGTGTCCTATCGATCTTCTTTCTTCCAACGGTCATCGGTTCATCTTAACTGCCACTGACTACTTTTCCATGTGGGCGGAGGCACTCACACTTAGAGAGGTCATAGCTCAACATGTGCTCTAATTTTTCAGGAACCATATCGTATATAGGTACGAGGTACCTCGATGAATTATATCTGATAATGGTACTGCATTCAAGAGCACTAAGATCAATAACTTTTCCTAGAGACACAACATAGATTAGAGATATTCAACCATCTACTATCCCAGGGAAAATGGCTTAGGAGAAGCATTCAACAAAACTCTCATCCACATACTAAAGAAGACACTTGACGACAACAAGTGATAGTGGCATGAGCAACTAGTTGAAGCCTTGTGGGCATACCACACCATATACAGAACTCCAACTCAATCTACCCTGTTCTCCTTAGTGTATGGGTCTGAAGCCGTTCTACCCTTAGAAGTTCAACTCCCATCACTAATGATATCAATGGATAGTAAAATCACTATAGAGTAGAATGCCAAGTTGGGTTAGAAGAGCTCGAAGGTTTGGAGGAGAGATTCCTAAGGGCGTGCCAGAACCTCGAGTTATACAAAGCCAAGATGATTCAAGCTCACAACAAGCTGGTCCACCCAAGAACTTTTCAAGTATGAGGGCTTATTTTAGTTCTAAGGAGACTAATTGTTGCCTATCAAAAGATGGAATGTAAGTTTGAACCCACTTGAGAATGTTCTTTTGTCATAGAAGGCTTACCAAGGAGGATACTCAATTAATGGGCTCTATTTGAAATACTACCCATAAAATCATTTTTGAAAAACAATTATCATCAAAAAATTCATTCCAATTCATCAAAATATTCTCCTCATTTGAAACATTATTTTCTTGTTTGTGAATCTGTCACGATGTGTTTAGGGCAGCTGTGAGAGAACCCAAGAGGCATCATATCCTTCTTTCACAACATGAACACAAATTAAACATGATTCCCCAGCGCTACTAGATTATGTGTGAGAGAATCCAAGAGGCATCCTATTTCGATTAGCATAACTAAGTTAGGTGTGAGAAAACCCAAGCTAAATCCTTTCTTGGTGGAATCATAATTGCCATTCATGGCACCATTTCATCAACTTTTAAGCATGTTTTAGGATAAGTGTGAAAAAACCCAAGCAATATCCTATCCTCCTTTAACTCAACTCAAACACAAACATAAAAATAAACATATATCCTTTGTCTCTGGCTATTTTGATGTGGGAGCAAACCCCATGTGGCACTCACTCATTAGCTGCTCTAGGCTGGGCTGACATACTACTTTGCTAGTGTGTCCCCTCAATGGTTATTTTTCTGGCGGATGTGAGCCCCAGGCTTTCTTCCTAACTTGACCATTGCAAACTGATGAGCACCTTATTAGTTTGGTAAATCTCATTACGCAACTAGTAAGCTACCTCATGTTGACTTCGTTCAAAAGGATGTAAGCCTACATGCTTTTATATTGAATTGGTCATCATGCACTAACTAGGTCGAATATATTTGAGGTTTAGGATAAGTCCCCCAGTGGCTCCTTCCTCTTGACTACTCTTAAGTTGATATAAGTCCCCCAGTGGCATTCACTTAGTAGTCACCCTAGGTCGGATAGCACCTGTCGAGCCGAAGACATACTATCCTGGTAATCAGTTTCGGTGTAGGAAGATGTGAGTCCCTAATGCTTTCTTCCTAGATTGATTGTTGCAAATCGATGGTCACTTTAAGTTGGTTGATGTTTGCTATGCTAACAACGACTCACCCGGTGGATACACCACTCTTTGGCAGATGCGTATCCTCACGCTTTCTATTTGAGTTGGCCACCAAATACTTATAGATAATATCTTCTTCAGGGTTTTGGATAAAGCCCTTAGTGGCACCTTCCCCTATGGGCATTCTACTTGGATTGCATCCTTTGCGACCCCATCTAGACACTACTCAAGTTACTCTTGGATTGGACAGTCCCCCTTTCCTAGTATCCACCCCTGTGGTTGGAGAATTTGTTCGGGATGCACAAATCACTTGATTCAAGAATCGAGATATATCAAGCGATATAAGCTCCTTCTTAGTATGATCCCTCAAAACCAATAGGGTCCATAAACAAACAAACAAAAATAAATAAATATATTTGCTTGTGGATTAGAATTCAAGCATTAGCCCCTTTCCCAAGCACATCCTATCTTTAGAAGGTAACTCCTATAGGAATTTCTAACTACACTTGAGTTGAGATAAGTCCCGTGACACTCTCCATAGGTCGAGTTCAATCTATTTTTCTACAAATAGGTTACCCAATGGTCATTTTGAAAGATGTAAGTCTATTACCTATTCTTTCTTGCATGACTTTCACAAAGCCCTAGGTGGTTGACATGTTACCTTGCTAATGTGTCACCCGTGGTCTTTTATTTAGAAAGATGTGAGTCCACATGCTTTTATAATATGTCATCCCAAAAATGATTGGATGGGTGGATGAGTTATTTATTTTAAGTATTTAAATATCATTTAGAGATATTTTCTTAGTTGAGATTTAGTTTTAAGATGAATTAATTTAGAGCTCAAATATCTTTTAATGATAATATCCCCTTCAGTTGAAATTTTCAGTCAACGCGACCGTCATCAAGGTAGACCTTGTTAACTCTTCTATTCTGTGAGCAGAGAATCGGGTCTACAACTTAAATTTATATATTTGAATTTGAGATACAATAGTTTAAAAATCTAAATAGTAGAAATCCCCTTCAGTTGAGATTTTCATTCAACACAGTCATCATCGAGATAGACCTTGTCAACTCTACTTATTTGCTAGTAGAGGATTGGGCCTATGGCTTATGTGTACTTTAAATTCTTTAGGAAATTGATATCATAACAGAACTTATCAACTCTATTGTGAATATAGAGGATCGGGTCATATAATATAATGTAATTTGAGTTCATTTAGAAGTTAATCATTTAGTAGACCGTGTCAACTCTATTTCAAACATAAAGGATTAGGCCTACTAAGATCATATTCTATGGAGCTGAATACTTATATCTTCATTAACTTGAATTAGTTTATGGATACATTCATTAGCCTACAGGCATAAAATCATAAATGATTGAATTGATTTCATCATTTTCTCGCCCCCTATGGCACTCACTCAATTTCTAGTCAATGACATACTACTTTGCTAGTGTGTCCCCTCAATGGTCATTTTTAGGATGTGAGCCCCCAGGCTTTCTTCCTGACTTGACCATTGCAAACTGACGAGCATCTTATTAGTTTGGTAAATCTCATTACTGAATTAGTAAGCTACCTCATGTTGACTATGTTCAAAAAGATGTAAGCCTACATGATTTCTTCTTGAACTGGCCATCATGCACTAACTAGGTCAAATATATTTGAGGTTTAGGATAAGTCCCCCAGTGGTTCCTTGCTCTTGACTACTCTTAAGTTGATATAAGTCCCCCAGTGACATTCACTTAGTAAGCCCAGTCGGATAAATGGCCGAATATTATCCTGCAGGTGTAGGAAGATGTGAGTCCCCAATGCTTTCTTCTTGAGATTATCAAACCAATGGGCACTTTATTGATGTTGGCTATGACAACTCATTGGGTGGATACACCACTCTTTACATGGCGCCCTCACGCTTTCTATTTGAGTTGGCCACCAAATACCTATAGTAATATCTTCTTTTGGATAAAGAGTGGCACCTTCGGGCACTACTTGGATTACATCCTTGCAACCCCATCTACACACTAGTTACTCTTGGATTGGACAATCCCCTTTCCCAGTATCCACTTATGGTTGGAGAATATGCACAAATTCTCACTGTTCGAAATGAGATATGTTCAGATAGCTTCTTCTTAGTATGATCCCTCACAAACTAATAGGGTCCACGATAAACAAACAAATAAAATAAATAAACAAATATATTTGCTTGTGGATTAAGCAAAAATATTTTTCAAGCTTTTTATTTTTCGAGAACTCCCCATAGGAATTTCGACTATACTTGAGTTGAGATAAGTCCTGGTGACTTTCAGCTGCTTAGGTCGAGTTCAATCTATTTCTCTACAAACAGGTTACCCTGACGGTCATTTCGCTTTGAAAGATGTAAGTCTACTACGCATTCTTTCTAGCATGACTTTCACAAATTGATAGGCAGTCCTAGGTCGGGTTGACATGTTACCTTGCTAATGTGTCACCCAATGGTCTTTTATTCAGGAAAGATGTGAGTCCACGTGCTTTCTTAATATATCATCCCCAAAAAATGATGCTGGATGGGTGGATGAGTTATTTACTTTAAGTATTTAAATGATAAATATCATTTAGTTCAAATATTTTTTTAGTTGAAATTTAGTTTTAAGATGAATTAATTTAGAGCTCAAATATCTTTTAATGATAATATCCTTTGAAATTTTCAAATGCCAACATCGGGGTAGATTGTTAACTGCTATTTTATGAGCGAGATCTACAACTTAAATTTATATATTTGAATTTGAGATACAATAGTTTAAAATATAAATTGTAGTAATCCCTCCTGAGATTTTCATTCACCATACCATCATCAAGGTAGACCATCAACTCTACTTTTTTTAGTAGAGGGTTGGGCCTATGACTTATGTGTAATTTAAATTCTTTAGGAAATTGATATCATAACAAAACTTGGGTCTTATAATATAATATAATTTGAGTTCATTTAGAAGTTGATCATTTAGTAGACCGTGTCAACTCTATTTCAAACATAGAGGATTAGGACTACTAAGATCATATTCTATGGAGCTGAATACTTATATCTTTCATTAACTTGAATTAGGATATGGAGACATTCATTAGCCTATAGGCATAAAATCATAAATGATTGAATTGATTTCATCATTTGTCACTTTTTTTTAACCCACGTAGCATCCTCAAGCGCATAATTTTAAAACATATTGAATTTTAATTCTACCCATAATATATAGGGTTAAATTGAAGCCTTAATTAACATCTTCTGTTCACTTATACGATGTGTTGTGAATTCGGTGGCGTGGAAGGCGTCTTACATTGCTCTAATATCTTATTAAATCCCATGGAATAACATATATTGAAGTGCCAAATTTATATTTATTGCCAAAATATTCAATGCTTCAAGTTCATAAATCTATTGAGTTCGATTCATCTTTCTTTATTTAAAATATAAATCTTCAAATTCATTTCAAATTCATTCTCATTTATAATTTAAAATTTAATTCGTCATTTTTTATTTTAGTGAGCTTACAAAGCTATTTTCTTATTTGAATTTTGTTTGCAAGTATGAATTTTGGATACAATTTTGAAAGCATTTCAGCAGTATTCCGACGTCATTCTTGCATAGGGGGCTACATTGGAACTACTTTGGCTTACGCACTCTATTGAGATAATGACGGTGTCTTATGACACCACAAATCTTCATACCCACTAAGTCCCTATTGATCATTAGTGGGGTCTTGATCACCTAAAAGCAAATATATATGTCAAATCATTAAAATTTCATTTTAGATTATTTATTTTGGATGAGATCGATTTCTTTTTAAATGAATCTTGATTCTTCCCCTCTTTTTTAAGTCCAAAATTTAATCAAAATTTGAAAGATTGCATCATCCCCGTAGGGGCTACATCAAAATGCTTTTGCAACACACTATTGATCTGAAGGTATTTTGCGACACCAGAGCTGAGTCTTCATACCCGTTAAGCCCTATTGAGCATTAGTGGAGTCTTCAATCGCCTGCATAAAAGCAAATATATATGTAATTTCAAATCATTCAAATTTTATTTTAGACTATTTATTTTTGATGTGCTCAATTTCTTTTTTTGCATGACATATCAACATATGCACATAAGGGTTTGTAATCAACACTCGGGCATTATCACGCATATCAAGAGAATGATGCATTTGAGAGGTATCTCCATCATAGATGCTAACATTGAAGCCAATGTTTAACCTTGTCATCTAACAACAAAGCTCTCATTTGATCCTGTTAACTGCCTTAAATATATATATAAAGAGCACATGCCTCCATATCTTTTGCAGAGTGCCTCAATAACGGAATATTGTAGCAAAGGGATTTTCGAAGATGTTGCTATAACAACATTCTTTCTAGAAAGAGAAGATTTTAAAGCTTCAGCCTGATGGTATAATCTGGATATCTCTATCCTTCTTAGAGCTGCCTTGGAGACATCTGCAAGACTATCAGGAACATCCACATGGATAGCCAATTTCTCATTAATTTCTTCAATGTGAACTATCTGCCCAAAGATACCCATGCCCCTTCTTAAGTGGTCAACCATCTCAGGCTTAATGTCAAAGTTCCAGGCTTTGCTTTTTAACATTAATGCATCCTTCAACACCCTAAAGAACCTTTCAGAGTTATAATGTCCTCCAAAGATGGCATACTAGGTATGATAGTGATAGAGTGTCTATTTTCCATGAAGCATTTGAGAAATTGCCGCAAATCTGTTCTGAAGGCCATCATTCATTTTTCTACTGCAGTGATAACTGTGGAAGGAGGCAACCGCCAGCTCTTGGTTCTTTTGAAATTTTAGGTTGATTACTTGATTTGGTGGAGAAGTCATAAATTATAATAGCTGATCCTTGAGAAGTTACGATATTTTTTGCGTTGTCTAACACAACTACCACCTTTAGACTAAGAAGTGAAAGCTTCTTCACATAAGAGATTCACAAGCCATCAAGCCCGAAGATGTTAGGTTGCTTGAGTGCTCCAACTACAAAAATTTGACCAGCCTACTCAATTAGCACGTTCCCTTATTGATGGCAAAGCCCATGTCATAGGATCAGTAGCTTGCAAATCACCATCCGTTTCTCTTAAAACTATGATTTGAAGTTGCATAAATCACCTTACTTCTCGCTCTAGATGTGCCTAGCGACCATTCAGTAAAGAAGAATATACTTTTTTGACAGTAATCTACTTATCTTCAGTTACAAAATCAAAGTTATAGATTGCGTATTTTCATTCATCAGCAGGAAGGCTAGCAATGGAATCTTCACAAATCAGAGTAGGCTTATCCACCTTCTTAACGATAACTAGCTTCAGCTTCTCCTTAATCTTATAAATTATGAATCGTCGGGTTCTTCTAGCCATCAATTCTAGTAATTACAACTTACACATCATGCACAACCATTCCTGATTCCTCCTTAGCCATTTTTATGGCTCTAGAGCCGTATGGTGGCTGAAAGAGGTCATGGGAGAGCATGTAGGATGCGCCAGAGAGAGAGGATGGATTTTTTTTTATCCAGAGGGGAACATGGGAAAGAAAAGGGGATTAAGACCCTAATTCTAAGTATTTTTAATATTTATATTGATTGCGACAAACATAACATATATATTATTCTATAACAGAACGCCAATCCATTATATTGTAACCTATCTCCAATTCCTAAAATAATGTGAAGGGGTGGGATCAAGATTGGTTTGGGATAGGTTATAATAATACTTGAATTAATGAAATACAATTTTAAAATATTTAAGACAGACATTTATTTTTATAAGAATTGAGGATCATAGCTAGATATTTTTATTGACAACATAGATGAAATATATTACATAAGTAAAATATCTCAAAAATTAAAATTTACATCTTGCAATTAGAGAAAAGAGGACCTATATCAAGAAAAATAAAATGAAAGATAACTTCATTTAAAGATGATACAAAACTCCATTAGCAATGCCAATCAACTAATAAATTGGAACCTTAAAAAAATTGAAACTGTCCCACCAAACTAATTAAATAAAATCAATTCTTAGCCAACAATTTAACTAAAAAAATGAAATAATAATAGTCCCAAAGATGATCGGTCAAATAATTCATGATTCCAAATAATATATGAAATACATAATAATGAAGGAATGATCATATTTTACCCATGAAATGAGTGGCAGATAAAGGTTTCAAAAATTTAGTGTTAGGGTCTATTCGGAGCTAGTTATTTGAAAAAATAGATGAATTTATTATATAAGTAGTTGTTATCTAAAAAAAGTTGGGTGGATATTAGAATTTTTTATTTTTAAAATGTTAAACTACAATTTTCTAGTAGCCACCACATTTAGTCACATAAAGTTGAAAAATATAGCTTTCTCATCCTATAGAATCACAGATTGAGCTCAAAATCTCCAAAATATGACCATAACATAATTTTCAAATGACAGTGTGATGTATTTTTGCATCACACCTTTGCCCCCAAACGCAACCTTAGGTTATTAAACACACTGAGTTTTAAGTTTGTTTCAAAATTTTTTGTATTAAACTATGATATATCACCATGAAATCTTACGAGGAATTCATCCTATTAGAAATAAACTATGTAAATTGGATTCAATAAATAAATCTTAGTGATTTGAATATTTTGTAAAATGCTAGAAATATAAAATCAACTAGTATTTATATTTAAAGTTTAGAGGTATTTACATACATACCACTTACTTATATATTTATATATCTATTAATTGTACTTTCTATTTACATGCATAACACTAAATATTTGACTTCACATTAAAATATCATTATTAACATCTTTTAAAATAATTATATTTTCTTATGTATAGAGAAAATGTTAGAAATATAAATATTAAAAATATATAAACACATAAGAATTGTATAATAGGTACATAAATCTTCCAAAATTTTAAATAATCATATATAATGTTTTAGCATGCTATTTAAAATAGTTTTAACCTATCATTTTAATAACTATCTTTAAACTAATATTATTTTATGATTAATTAGAAACATAGACATAAATCTCAGTTAGTATATATTAAAATATTCTTTCATGGGATAATGCTATACATCTCGGAGTTAAGTGGTGTAAAATTATAATAAAACTTACTTTTAGAAAAAAAATTTAATCTTAAAGTCACAGATATAGTATATATGTAAATTTTAAATTTAAGATCTCTTGACTAATGCCTAAGTTTTCCACCACTAGATTAAGATAGCTAAGTTGTTTAATCTCTTAGAACTTTAGCAGAGGAATTTTATTTATTACTCTTAAGTAATCATATATAATATTTTAGCATGCTATTTAAAACAATTTTAACCCTATCATTTTAATAACCATCTTTAAATTAATAATAAATAATATTATAATTGGGTTAATTTTTTTCATAAATGAACTAAAATATTAATACTTAATGATGAATTAGAGAACATATAATTTTCAATTAATATATATTAAAATATTTTTAGGTGATATAATTATATATGTCTAGGAGTTAAGTAGTGTAAAATTATAAATAAACTCACATTCAGAAGAGGATTTAATCTCAAACTTACATATAAAGTATATGTGTAAATTTTAATTTTAAAATTTTTTGATTAAAATTTAAGCTTTTAATCATTAGATTAAAATGGCTAAGGCTCCATCTCTAAGAACTTTGGCAGAGGTTTTATTTATTATATTATATTTGCTCAGAAATAAATCTATAAAAGATAATGATAGATGAAACAGGTGACGATGCAGATAACCCAGAGTCTATTCCAAATTAATCAAACAGAACCGCCTTACCTATAAAGGCATTAATTTATTTGCTGGAAGTTATGACTAGCAACAAATAATAAATTACGGATTTCCACGTATATACATGTGTACGACTATATGATTAAATTCGATTAAAATTCAATTAAAAAAGAGAGAGGCATATATTGCCAACCATCTATCAACGAAATATATAAACCACCCAATATAGTTGTACTCATGCCGTGCTAGAGAAAGAGAGAAAGAGAGAAAGAGAGAGGTAGAGGTGGTGAGCTTCTGCGAGAGAGGGAGATAGGAAGAGCAAATAGATGGTTTCACAGAGAAGCACCATGCAGTGTGCATCCCTTACCAGCCAAGGACACATAAAGCCCATGCTTCAGCTAGCCAGCTCTTCCATGGCCACGGCCTCCACATCACCTTCATGCTAATCGAGTATAACCACCGCTCGATCAAATGGCCCAGGCTAATAATGATCTTACTCGAATTTCGTGGATGAGCCTTGTCTATGATGAGCTTGAGCAGATCTGTGATTCTTTCTCCACCTTTGATCTTTCACTGAGCCTTTGTCAAACTTACCTGATTTGTTAGTGGATTACGTGTTCTCCTCCCGCCCTTGATGCGTGATCGCTGGATGACTCAGTGGAATCCAAATCCCATCAGCTTGAGGATAGGATCGAGATTTAGCCAGAAATCTAATCACTTACCTTTCGCTTCAGCTGAGCCGTCGATACAAGAGAAAATAGTAGGAATGAGGAAACCTGGGATTCTGTGGATTTTTCAAGAAAAGAGAAGAAAGCATGTAGGAGAGGAAGAAGGAGAAGATAAGTTTCTTGAAATTATTCATTTTCCGTATGCCTTTCATTTATAGTTTTCTTTCGTCTTGAGCAAGGCTCACATCTTAAGATTGCATTTTCCTTATGCGAGTACTTAGGTCTTGATTCTTGACCTGCCTCTGTTGTAGTTGTTTATCAAGCCCAGTTTGTTGACTTATCTGAATAGTCCTCCCAGAACTTTATCATAATGTGGTCTCTAAGATATTCTAAGAATTTTCTTACTCAAGTTTTTCTTCTCATCTGCATGCCTCATATATATATGAACTGGTGTGGGTGTTTGCTTTCTTTTCATACAAATTTTGTTGTTTATGGTAATTGTTAATGTTGTATTATGTACTTTCTTGGATGAATTGGGTTCATAACATTACCCTCCTCAAACCGACCTTGTCAAGGTCAAAAATGAACTTCTGTTTTAATTCATTTCTCGGCTCCCTTGATACTTTCCTCTCTCCTACCCACTATGAAAGTAGCAATTTGATTGTCCTTGGAAGTAGTCTTGTAGTTGCGCTTGAAATTCACAAGGACTCATCTCTCTTGATGGCAGATGTAATGAACTAGAAGAGACTCATATTGAATAGATTGGTAATTTTATGCTAGTAGGCTATGGGATGTGTTATCTGAAAACACTTTGCTAGGATATAGTTCTAATAATTATGTATAATAGAGCTCATCCTGGTTAAATGGTTGATACAAGCTTGTTGGTTATTTCTTCTTGTACCCATTGGTTGTGATTATCATGCTTGATGTTGCTCATCATTGACGCCATTAATGCAAATAACTGACTTAGATATGCCCTCATGGTTTCTCATCACATTGAAGCATGTTCTTCTTTTTCCTTCTATTTGAGTTCTTAAATCAATTGATATTTGCTATTTATGTTGACCGTGTTGAGTGACATTTGTGAGAATAAGTAATTGGATGATACAATATACTTACAAGTGAAAAGTTGATTTCTACTACTATGCATTTCTATTTCATCGACAATTATTTTTAGCTCATTAATTGAAATGTGCAAGGAAGAAGCTAGGGCACTTATTTCCTTTAATTAAGCATTCAAAGCATCTTTTGTAGCAATTCATGTGGAATGTCAAATTTGTTATCTTCAAATTCATTATAAATGTGCACTTTTATGCTAATTCTCCTCTTAAATCAGAGGAAGGGCCAAATCTTTTACATATTGAATCTAATAAGAATACAATTGTTTATTTATTTGCATCCATTGATATACCAAAGAGTCCATCCAATATTAGATATTAAAATTTTGATAAAAAATAAAAAATGCTGCTTTAAAGAGCCATTCTAGGGTCTTCCACAAATGGGCATATCATTTTAAGAGGTATTGACATGGTTGTGTTTGTATGTGGTTTGGAGAATAGGATTAATGGGATGCATCACAAATTTGAGGTTATTTTTCCAATGCTTTCTATGGCTCAATCTTTTGATATTTCAAATATCATAGTGTCATTTGCTCTTCTATGTTGTTAATAACACATTCTTCAAGTGTTTTGGCATTGTATTTTGAGTACCATTGTTGTAGGTGGAATAACAAGAAAAATAAATCTTATGGAATTGGGCTATAGCATTGAATGTCTATTGATGAGCATTAGATGTGGGTTCTTTCTCCACCTTTGATGTGTTTATGAGCCTTTGAAACTTACCTTGATTAGTGGATTATAGTTTTTAGAAATGTTTTGATCGTGGATGACTAAATAAAATGTGATACTTGATCGGATCAGATTTATCAAAGAAATCTAATTACTTTACCTTTTCATTTGATTCGATTTCTAATAAATCTGAGGAGAATATATTCTTATGGAAGAAAAAGAAAATCTAGAAGAAGAATTTTGAAGAGAGGAAGAAGGAGACTGAAGAGTTAAGTTTCTTTCTATAAATTGTTCATTTCTTCTATTTTGCATCTTTCCTCTATTTATAGTTTTCTTTCTGTCTTGGAGCAAGGCTTTCTACATCTGTAAGATTTATTATTTTGTTTCTGTCAAAAAGCTTGAGATCTTGATTCTTGATTCTCATTGTAGTTGTTTATCAAGATTTTTTGTTGACTTATCTTTGAATAGTCTTCTGAAACAAATTTAATGTTTTGAAAGGCTACCATTTAACAAATTAATTTCCTTGGTTTTTCTTTGTAATATGCTTAGTAAATATAATACAAACTTGGTATTATGTTTGTTTTCTTTTCTATCTGATTTTGTTGTTTATGGTAATTGTTAATGTTGTATTATGTACTTTGCTTGGATGAATTTCATAATAGTGATTCACCGACTTTGTTTTCATAGCCATTAATGGCCTTCCACTCTATGATGATGATTTACGCAGATATCAGCCTCAAATGAATCCACAATGAAGAATTTTCGACCCTTTTGTCTCATCACCAAGCTCAAATGAGCTTTAGATATGGAGTCATGATTCACCCTCGAAAAGTTTGTAATCTTATTTTTTTTACATCAACTACTAGCATGTATGGTCTAATTCCTCTGTAACAAGAAAACTCTCATTTTCTCCTCAAGATTTATGACATTTATAATACAAATATGGCTTGCATATAGGTGCTGATATGAGCAATGACTATCTTGACACTAGAGTGGATTGGATTCGTGGCTTACAGATGGCATCTAAAGATTTTCCTTCCTTCATTAGCTATGCCAAAGACATCATGCTCAACTTCCTATTGAAACTATATCTCCATGGTATGCCATCAAATCAACATCCCTAAGGCTCAGACTCACTAATATCCTCCCTTTACACCATCGGCCCACTTTTGCTCAATTGTGTAAAATAAATCTTGCCATCACTCTCAATGGAAGGAGGACAATACATGCCTCAACTGGTTCAACAGTAAAGTCATATACGCCAACTTTGGAAGCATAATTGTGATGACAAACAGCAACTAATAGAGTTCTTAACTAATAATTACAAAGTTTCTTTACCTTGTGAAAGGAGAATTTCGCCGCCAAATTTCATGGAAGAGATCAAAGAGAGAGGACTAATTATGGTGTGCACATAAGAGTTACTTACATATTGGTGCCTTCTTGAACTAATGGAACTCAATTAGATCTTAGGTGGATGAAGTTGGCCTTTATGACAACAAGTAAAAATCATTATGGAGATTGACACAATGTGAAGAGAAAATGATATAGATTGATAAGAGAGATGAGGTGATAAGGGAAAGAAGATGAGGGAGAAAGCCGTGAAATGGAAGGAAATACCAAGACCATTGGTTCCAATGGCTCAGTGATCAACTTGATAGAAGTGAATGAAGTTCTTCAATAAATTAATTAAAAGATATGTTTATATCACATTTCAGGCATATTGTAGATTATATTATCCTTGTAGAAATTCTAAACCTTTTAAATATTTTATGTAAATAAATAAATAAGATTATGAATAAATTAAACATTTAACAAACTGATTTTTATTTGGCTAAGCTCAATAAGAGTTCATCTATGTTTGCTTGATAAATGAATTAAATAGATTTAAATATTTTGTAATAATTATTAAAAGTAAAAGCTTGAACACCTTATTACTAGAATAGTATCATATGAATAGTAATATCTAAAATTCATAAATAAGTTTTTTTGAAATATCTATTAAAGATCAATAGAAAACTAAATCATGACGACTTGATATAATATTAAGTATTATGGCTCAACGTTGACTCAATTAAGAATATAAAGCTAATTAATATTCATATTAATTATTTTAAAATAAAAATTAAATATTATTTGCTAAATAATTTTAAAAATTAATATTTGAATTTTATTCTCATTTGATTTTTAATTGCACCTCATGTGCTAGTTATCTTTTTTTAGTCCTGTATCATTTAGTGATTTGAAGAATTGGTACTTATATAATGCAAATTACAAGTTCTAAGCAACAAAGGTTGTATGATTGTGTTAAGCCAAACAAAAATTAGATTTGATAAACAAAATGTTAAAATTAAATAAATTTAAAGGAAATAAAACTAATAAATAAATTTAATATATTAAACTTATTTATCTTTCTTAATAAGTTATTTATTTAAAGCTTCGAACTTGAATAAGCTTTAGCTAAATTAGATGCTTAGATAGCCTCCTACTTTGTTCCTCTGCCATCCCATGAATAAGCATATCTTTATGAGTGCTTTAATTTAGATAGATTCACCAAAATAGTGTCTTTTTTAAATAGAAAATTAAATTTACCATTCTATTAATAAACATATTTTTATGAGACAAATGCAAATTAGAGGGGTAGATTCACCAAAATAGTCATCTTTTTAAATGGAAAAATAAATTTAAGGGTAGATTTGTTTCTAATAGTAGAGTTAACTATTTAAATATGCGATGTACTTTTTTTTCTAACTTGCAAGAATAATAAATATATATATTCTATGAAGTTGGAATAGTCATGATAATGGGTTCTAATAATATTGATAGGGTAAAGACTACTAATGATGGCCAAACCTCTAAATTTTAGCCTTTTCTCTCTCTCTCTCTCTCTCTCTCTCTCTCTCTCTCTCTCTATCTCTGAGAATAAGGTCTATTTATAAAGTTTGAGATATATTTTGATAAATTAAGTCAATAATCTTAAAAATTTATTTTGAATTCTTTGAAAATAGATCGTTTGATAGCATTTTAGTCCCTTAATAATCTCATAATTCGGTGATCTTAAACTCATTATATTCCTTCTACTGAGCCGCTTGTTTGTAGATTGTTTGAAATATTAATTAATGTCTTAAAGTATTTCATTATGCTCTAAGTGTGTGATTTAGGCTCATTTAGTCGAATTGGACAACAATTGGTGTTGTTATGTATGTTTAATTTAAATATTTTGTTTGACTATAAACTTGTTGAAAGCGACAAATGAATATTTTTTTAATTTATTTATTATTATTTTAACTTAGAAAATTGTATCAGAATTTGTACTTTATTGAATGAAGTTTATGATAATGTATAATTTACACTCTTATTTTTAGATGACAAAAGTTATTTTGTTCAAAAACATATAGTAAGTTCTTTAATAAATTTATAGTATAAAATTATATTTTTGAAAAATTAAACGATGCAACCACTCTTTAGAAATCAATGTGAATCACCCCAATTATAAGTAATATATCCCAAGTTATAATTTCAACTATTCATGATGTCAATACTTTGATTGTTGGATGTGAAGATTGCTAAAAAATTTTGTTGTATTTTATTCAAAATTTCTCAAATTTGATTGAATAAATTTTGTCATCCAAAAGTACAATTTTTATTTTTTATATATTTTGAGTATTTTTAGAAACAATCATTACTATCAAATATATTTTATTTTAGATTAAATGATAAACAAAAATAAATATAAATATAAATATAAAATGCAAAATAAAAGTGATCTCAAAAATTCCCAAGCAACTTTTCAAAATTATTTGTTTGAGTGGATTAGTAAAAGTGTCTTTACATAATCTTGAAGCTTCTTGATCTTAATTTCACCTTTTTTTCGTTGACATATTCTTTTATATGGTGATAACAAGTGTCAAAGTATACATTTCTATCAAAATTATAGAATTCATTATTAAGGAGATCTCTAATTTATTTTTAATATATATTTTGTTCTTTCAAATCAAATTCTTCTAACAGGTTCCTTAACCCAATAAACTTACAACTAAACCTATAAATTATGCTATAACATAAAAGGCAGGCCCATTATATCATAGCAACATTTACTCAAATAATGAGGCCTTGGATTAAGATTGGTTTGGGGTAGTTTTTCATATTGATTTCATTATGAAATACAATTCAAAATTATTTAAGGAACATTTTAATTTGCTGTTATTTTTAAGGAATTGAGGACCATATCTAAAACTTTTCATTTGACATGGATGAAATATATTACAATTGTTAAAATAAAGTTAAATACAAAAAAAGGAAAAATGAAATTTTAATGGACCCAAAGAGGAAGCAAAGAGCTAAAGGCTATCATATTTGGAGAACTTCTGAATGGGAGAAAGCTCTCCCGACTTACACCCCTAAGAGCAAGGCCGATGTTACCCGGAATCTCTCTCAGCGATCCCTCAATGCTCTTGCCACTATTCTCCCTATTTCCTTGGAGGCAGTGCTGATCTTGCCTCCTCCAACATGACATTGTTGAAAAGTTTTGGTGACTTCCAAAAGACCCCCTCTCTCACGAGAGGCAACTCCGTCATCTGGCGGGTTCCTCTCGGTGTGCCCTTCCTGATTTCTCCTCCCTCATACCCAGCACATTCACTCCTTCCATTCTAGCCGAGAGGCAACACGCCATCAGCGGTTCTTCGGCAACCACTCTTTGGCCGAGAGGCAACTCCGTCACCAGGTTTGAGGACCTCGTCATGGTCATCAGGGCGTGACGAGTTGAAGATCGGCCAAGGTGCATCAAAATACCGTCATGCTTCATCGTGTGATGGCAAGCTAAAATAATTCGATGTAGCCCCTACGGATGAGCCGAAATGTAAAATTTTGCCAAATTTTTGGGAGTTAAATTTAAAATTAATTGGATATTAAATTAAATATGAAATTTGAGATCTAAAATAATAAAAAATCACAAATATTGAATTTAAATCAGCACCACAAGTATTTGTATTATGTAATCATACTATGTGAAAATGGGTTCATTCACTTAGTTCATCGCCAAATGAATGCTGCAATTTTGTTGCTTCATATATTAAAACAAACAAAGAAAAAAAAGGCTTACAAGATTCTAAGCAAGTTAAAAACCCATATAGGCTTTGAGCTATAACCCTTCTCCCTCTTCATTGCTTTTATGAACAATCGAGCTTTGCAAACTCTTAAAAGGATTCAAATAACATTCAAATAACATAATAATAAGAAGCATTCTAGCCTCCAAATTATAGAAATGAAAAGGGAATGTAGAGTTCACATGTAACTTAAAGTAATAATAGATGGTGGCGTGCTCAATAAACATTATTATCCTATGAAAATATACTAAGTGAAGGTGAATTTAGTCACTTAATTTATTGCTAAATGAATGTTTGACCCATTTTTTAATATGTTCAAACAAATGAGGATACTCAAGTTAAATGCAAGTAAAACTTGATGTGGCAAATGTCAAACTCATAAGAGATTTACAAGTTTTGAAATAAATATGGAACTTGATGTGGAGTTAAGGATGAATCCATATTAGGTTTAATAGCTCTTATATGAATATGGATGTGACAATGATGCTAGCCAATAAACATGAATATGACTAAAGAAGTAGACACTGGGGTTATTACAAATTATTCCAAGTGAATTAAAAATGATTTCAATTGAACACAATTGAATATGGAGAACTTACATGAAGCTTGATAGCTTACTTCTGAGCAAGAGTAGGTTCTGGCATCTCACAAATTAATATGAATAAGATTTTTCTTAACTATTTAAAGTGTCAAATTCATGAATAAATAGCAAGCATGAAATATAATCAATTGAACACAGAGATAACTACATTCGATATTGAATGAAATGAAGACCTCAACTTAATGTTGAATAATAGGTGATTGGTGATGAACCTGAATGCCGATTCTAAATTGAGAATGAGAGTTCGTCAGAAGTTCGATAGCTTGCTTGTAAGCACAAGTTCAATTAAAAAGCTTGCTAATGAGTATGAACCTACCATTAAGGTTTAGAGATTCAATAAATAAATTTAATACAAGCAAAGATGAAATAGTTTGAATTACAAATAGAAATTTAGTTATGCTCCAAATACCACCGGATCTGCAATTCTTCGTACAAATACATACACTAAATTAAATTCTGCACGCATGAAGGAGCTTCCTTCAATCCAAAATTATAAAATTATTATTCTAATTATGATTTCAAAGTCAATGATTTCATTAATTAGATGAAATTATCTAAGCTATAAATACTGCATGTACTCAACATAGAGATTTAAAGTATAAATTTTATTTAAAATGTGGCTAAATTAGAATTAAATGAAAATATAAAATCAATCTCACAATTTAAACATAAAATTATCTGAATTACTAAATACCCGCATGGGCCTAGACATTATGTTGAATACTTAAATTTTGTGTCTAAGGATGTTGCGGTTGCTTCCCGATCCGGTTTGGTATTAGGACTGGGTCCAAGTTAACAAAACCTAAATATCCAATAATAATATGATAAGAATCTCAATTCACTAAAATATCTGAGAAGTTAATTCTATCATATGATAGTAGATTTGATTCTCTAATATTAAATTAATAGAGTCAATAAGATCTGAAATAATAAACCACCCTGATGATGATTGTGTTGAATGAAGATTTCAACCGGAGGGGATACTTTCCATCAAAATATTCTTACAAGCTCAAATTGAATTAATCAAAATCAAATGTCAAGTCAAATGCAAAATTTAATATATCACTAAGCTATTAATGCTTAAATGAAATTTAATCTTTAAAGAACTTAAAGTTAAAACTCAATCCACCTTCCGTAATTATTTGTGAGATGTGACAAATTAAGAAAACTCTAGCTCACAAAGGAGCCAAAGTCAAATCAACTATTCTAATATGTTCACTCTCAATTAATCTCATGAAGGGACATAGCATGTTCTCCTCACGCAATTTTGAGTAGGCTCCATATATGATGTAGCGACTGAGTCCTTCGAAGTGGTTTGGCTAGTAGGCTACATTATATTATGATCATGACTATATGTATGCTCTCCAATGACTTGCCTTTGAGTTTTGAATCATGGGTATACTTGATTGGGAAAAAGCATATCTAATGTATACTTAAGCTTTTGACAAACACCACCCCAAGTCTATTGATTTCTTGGACATAACTCTGTTGTGAAAGATCCTTTGGTTGTTCACTACCTCCTCTAAGTAGATTAGGGACTGATGACATAACCATGGGATCAGATGCCATCATTCCCAACCATCCGCTTTAAGCTAAAATGATGAATTTCATAAATTTTAAATCTAAATTCTAAAACTCCACATTGTTGCTACTATACACTATGCATTTAGCGATCTAATGATTAGCCTTAATCAAAAGTTCTCTCTCTGCATTGAGAGGGGTAATTAACTATAAATGCTTGCACTTATAGAAAACCTGAAATGAGATCTAAAGTCCTCACCAAATGAGGATGAAATTTCTGGTAGTGTCTTATCTACTATCTCATCTATATTCTGAAAATTACACTGACATTTTAAACCCTACTCTCTTCATTTGTGAGAGGACGATGGTGAATTTTCAAAGCCAACAATATTACATGAAGTTGGAATAGTCATATGATTGGTTGCTTGAAATTCTAAATTTTAGCTTTACTCTCCCTCTCTCTCTCTCTTCATGAGAATAATTATTTATAAAATTTTGTGATGAATATTTTAATAAATTTAATAAATAATCTTAAAAGTCCATTTTGAATATTTAATAGATCATTTAATGATCTCATAATTAAAGGATCTGCTCATTATACTCTTCTATATCATCTCATATCGTTGAAATTTCACACTTTAAAGTTTTTCATTATGCTTTAAGTGTGTGATTTGGCTTATTTAGAGTCAAATTCAAGATTTGAAATTTCAATTAATGCTTTAAAGTTTTTCATTATTCTAAGTGTGTGATTTGGGCTTATTTAATGTTTGTTTTGCATTTGAATGCATAAAAGGAATCAAAAAGAATTTAAAAGGATTACTTTATAGTTGTTGGTTGAGAGCTTTACAAATTCATGACTTTTTTTTTTTGTTTGGTTGACAAATATAATGTAAAGTAAATCAAGATTTGAATCATATTCATAATAATCATATGGCACATCACTTTATTATTATGGTGTATTTGGAATTCACCCAAATGCAAATTTCAAATACATAATGCTTTAGTGTATTTGAAATGCATTACATTAAGAATTTTACTTTACTCAACCAAACGCTTGAAATGTTAAAAGTGCATTTGAATGCATTCCAAATGTGAATTTTAGATGGAATGACAATTAGATGTGTGGAACAAAGGTTTCATGCAATAGATGATACCAACTTATATCAGAGTTTATAGAGATAAGCTAGATGAATGATTATAGAGTTAAGTATATAATTATAATATTATTTTAAATACTAATGATTATGTAACTTGATTTGCTATATGTTAAGAAAGTTAGAAGTAGACCTAAAAAGACTTGGTTAGGATATATAAAAATGATCTTAGTTTATTAAAATTAAATGAGAATTTGACACATAATAAGACACAATGGTGAAGAAAGATTCATTTTGCCGGTCCCACATAGTGGGATAAAGGCTTGTTGTTGATTGCATATATTGATTTTTTTCCTAATATTTATTTTAAATGATCAGTTTATTTAGGAGCCTATTGGACATCAGATATGCTTACAAGTCATTGATATATACTTAGTAGGGGAGGAGATATGGCTCGATATGATACAACACATTAGCTCAAAAAATTCATGGTACCTCGATCAAGTATTAACACAAATCCACCAAGAGTTGATACTACATCATGGAACATGTTGCTTTTAATGATAACCATGAGAAGTAGATATTGAATGGCTCACCATCTAGCGGTTGAAGACATGAATGCTTCTTTGTTGCCGACATTTCACTCCTACTATATTTTCTTTCATTTTATATATATAATTGTTTAGCATCCCAAAAAAAAAGTAAAACAATAGGATATTTGAAATAAAAATGGTTATAAAAAATGAAATTTTAAGGCGCTTTTATAATGATAATAAAAGTACCACTTGATAGTATATAAATTAGTTTATCAATATTATTTGATAAAAATGTTAATAAGTCCTTGGGTTGCAAAATGATAATATTGTAGAAATTTCAAAATTTTCTATTTTTAATTCTTGTTATTTTAAAATACTGTTGTAAAATGTTTATTTATTATCCATAATTTTTAAGAGTGTTTGAAAATATGCTTATATATATTCACACTCAAAGAAAAAAAATTTACCTTGATTTGATTCAATGGTTGTGTACTCATTTCAACTAATGAAATTATTTTTATAGAGGGAAATAATTGAAAAAAAATGCATATAAGAATTTTATTTTAACAAAAAAAACCAAAAAAAAGAAAACCCATGCCGGTTGGCCATCATATTAAAAAAAAATTGATTCCAATATAATTGTGCAAAAACTAGTGCTTTTACCTGCCATGCTATTTCTATTTGAACCCAATATACATCAAGCATAAACTTTATACAATATAGCTCAAATAGCGACCGACAAAAGGTTTCTATTTCTAGATAATGTAATGACTTAATATGTGCTATGTGGGATATAAAAGTGCATTTTTATTAAACTCAAATGAAAAGCCATTTTTTAAACATTTCTTGACATCATTATATAGATTTAAAGGGCATTCTATCATATATATTTTTTTATTATTAATGGCTTAAACAGAAGGTTTGAAAATTGCAAATAATTTGATAATGGGAAGCATGAACGTGAATGGTATATGCAAACTATGGTTTGAAGTTGGAAGCTCACAAGCATCTTTTCTCTGCTTTTATGCTTCAATGTTTTATTTGAGGTTCTTCTTGATGGAAAAAATTTTTTCCCAGAACCTGGATCAAGTGTTATAAGCTAAGAATATAAAAAAGGAAAATTTTCTGCTTCACTTTCAAGCTAGTATATTTGATTTGAAGAGTAAGGAATGGAAGTATCTTCAATGTCAATGCTAGTATATGAGATCGAGAGTTTAATCCTTTTGTAGAGGGATGGCAATAGATTGTTGGACGCTAATTATATTATATGACAAGTTGTCTCACTCATAGATGATATATGTTGGTTTTATTTTGATTTTGGTAGATTTGGTCTATCATATTTTGTTACATGCAATTTTTGGTGGCATTTTCCTCTAGTTTAAGCAGGTTTTGAGCAAATGATGAATCACATGTGCATTGATAATACATGTCAACTTAGCATGGGATGACAACTTTTCATTCACACTTATTACTTGCAGAGTACATATATAAAGATAAATCAAAATAAATTTTTATCATACACTAGTGTACATAGTAGTGCATACATAGTTTTTTTGGAGGGTTTAGAGGGTATTTTGAGTGTTGTGAATACTAAAAAATAGTGGGTGTATAGAGATATTTTGAGCATAATAAAAAAATGCAAAAAAAAATTAAAATTAAAATTTTTAGCTATTTTTTAATTATGTTCAAAATACTCTTGTACACCCAGTGTATACTCGTATTCATAGTGCACAAAATATCCTCATAAACTTTTATAAAATCTAGAGTATATAGTGTTGTGTACACCAATACACTATAGAATTCAAACATATCTATTGGCACATCATAACAAACATGGGAAAGAGGATCTAATAGATCTATCTTGGAATGAGGCTATAATGCATTGGAAGGATATGGAAGACCCATACAAGCCCAAACTCATTGAAAAGATGCTAGAAGGTTTAATAAAATGTTGGACATGGTGAATTCTATGTTGTCTTTGAATTTTTCAATAGCATTTTATGGGCTCTGAAAATTCACCACCGACCTCTCGATTAAGAGAGTATGATTTAGATGTCGGTTAAACTTTCAGAAAGCATATTAAATAGTAGATAAGACGCTACCCAGAGATTTCTTCTTCATTTTTATGAGGACTTTTGATTTGGTTCCAGATTTCCTTTAGGCGCAAGCACCTATAGTTAATTACCCATCCTAATGCTGAGAGAGAACTTTTCATTAAGGCTAGTCGTTAGATTGTTGAATACGTAGTGTATAGTAGCAGTATGTTGAGTTTAAAATTTGGGGTTTAGAATTTATGAAATTCATCAATATTTAACTTAAAGCATATGGTTGGTGGGATGATGACGTGCCCGATCTAAATCCCATGGTTTCGTCATCCCGGGTTGTAGTGGTTCCTAGTCTACTTAGTCAGAGGAGGTAGTCAACCCAACCTAAGGGATCCTTGTCGCAGTAAGACATCCAAATAATCCTTGTAGACCTAGGGTGGTGTTTGTCCAAGAAGATAATATTAAATCTACCTTTGCTGACAAAAGGGCTTTGTGTCTATCAAATATACCCTATGATTTATAACTCAAAGGGCTAAGCTATTGGGGAACATACAAGCTATAGTCGTGATCATAATATAATGGTGTCATTTGGTAGCAACCACCAGATCAGAGGATTCTGGTCGTAATCACATCATATGTGGAGCCTACTGGCCAAACCACATGAATAGAAGACACAAGCCACAGCCTTACTAGCATGAGATTATTTGAGTTTGAATATAGTGATTCATTTGACTTGACATTAGCTTCTTTGTGAGCTAGAGTTTTTTTAATCTGTCATCCTCAACAAATGTTGGTGGATAGGTAGATGAATTATTTGCTTTAAGTATTTAAATAATAAATTTTATTTAGTTTCAATATTTACTTAGTTGAAATTTAGTTTTATGATGAATTAGTTTAGAGCTCAAGTATCTTTTGATGATAATATCCCTCAGAGATTTTAATCAACACGGCCATCATCGAGGTATATAAGCTTAATCATTTAGTTTATTATTTCATCCTTGACTCTATTAATTTAATAGATGATTATATCTAGATTTATATTTTGAGTATTTTGAATTTGAGAATATTGAACATAATATCATAAATATTTTGATAATAGTTACTCCTCCAGTCGATATCTTCATCAACTCATATTATTGGGTAGACCTCAACTCTATTTTCCAGAGGATCTGCCCATGACTTATGTGCAATTTAAATTTTTTAAGAAATTGATATCATAACAGACCTTATCAACTCCATTACAAATATTGAGGATTGGGTCTTATGATATAATGTAATTTGGATTCATTTAGAAGTTGATTATTTAGTAGATCTTATCAACTCTATTTCAAGCATAGAGGATTAAGCCTACTATGATCATATTCTATGGAGTTGAATATTTATCTCTTTCATTGATTTGAGTTAGCATATGGAGACATTCATTAGTTTACATGCATATTGTCATAAAGGATTGAATCAAATTCATCATTCTTCCTCTTTTTTTAAAAAAAATCACTCGATCCTCACACAAAGTTTGCTTGTATGAGTGTCGGGGACCATACGTGTATTTAGTAATTTAGGTAATTTTATTTCTAAATTATGAGATTAATTTCATATTCATTTAATCTCAACTTAGCATGTATTTTTTAGATATTAAAATTTACATATTAAATCTCTATATCTGAGCACTTGCAAGTACTTATGACTTAGAAAATTTCATCTAATTAATGAAATCATTGACTTTGAAAATCATAATTAGAATAAATTTTTTTATTTTTGGATTGAAGGAAGCTCCATAGTGTATCATTTAATTTAGCATTATATTTTGTCTGCTAGTATAAAGAATTACAAATTCAGTGGCGTAGAAGACGTTTTAAATTGTTCTAATATCTTATTAGATCCTTAGGAATAATATGTATTAAAGTGCCAAATTTATATTTACTATCAAAATATTCAATTCGCTTCAAGTTCATAAATCTGTTTGAGTTCAATCCATCTTTCTTTATTTGCAATATAATCTTCAAATTCATTTCAAATTCATTCTCATTTATAATTCAAAATTTAATTCAATATCAATTTTATTTTAAGCAGTAGCTATTTGTTTAGCTTGAATTTTATTTGCAATGAATTTTGGATAAAATTTTAGTAGCACATACATTATTCGCATCATCCCCTGATGCATCAAAACCGCTGCTTTGCACCTATTGAGCTTATGGACAATGTATAAGAGTCTTTATACCCACTAAGCCCTACTGAGCATTAGTGGGGTCTTCGATCACCAACATAAAAGAAAATATATATGCAATTTCAAATCATCAAATATTATATTATATTATTTATTTTTGATGTGCTCGATTTTTTTTTAAATGAATCTTTATTCTTCCCCCCTATTTTTTAAGTCTAAAATTTAATCAAAATTTTGACAGTATTCCATCATCTCATGGGGCTACATCGAAACTGCTTTGGCTTACCTGGTATGCCTTATTGAGCGTGGTGGATGGTGTCTTATGACACCACAACCGAGTCTTCATACCCACTAAGCTCTATTGATATTAGTGGGGTCTTCGATCACCCACATAAAAGCTATATATATATATATATATATATATATATATATATATATATATATATATATATATATATATATATATATATAATTTTAAATCATTCAAATTTCATTTTAGATTATCTATTTTTGATGTGATTGATTTCTTTTAAATGAATAT